>MU224009.1:504054-521345 GCA_018584345.1 Thuja plicata
GGGGCGGTGCGACGAGAGGGCGGCCGTCCGGGCTGGGCGGCGACGGCGGCGGGGGCCGCTGTGGGCGGCGGGGGAGCCGCGGGGAGCGACGGGCGGCAGGGGCCGCACTGGAGACAGCGGCACGGGCCGCGGGAGGCAAAGGGTGCCACCGGCGGTGGCTGAGCCCCGGTGGGGCGGTGGCGCTCTTTTAAACAACACTGCGCGCGGTTTTGGACCGAAGAAAAACATTAAAAAACAAGCCTTTTTTAATTTATTTTTTCTCGATTTCCATGCCCGTACGGCCCTGGGAGGCCGAAAAAAATTCTCCAGAGGCCCCGGTGTCCAAATCGGACAAGCCTTATATGGTTTCTGGGGTTTTTGGGCCTTCTGGACGCAATGGTGTTGTCCGTTTGAGCCCAAAGTGCCTCCAAAAAATAGAGACCCCCCAGAACCACTAAAAGAAGCCGAAAAAGCTTCTGAAACCCTCTGTGCTTCAACTAAGAATGAACAGTCACCAGCAGGGAAGCTCTGATACCATGTTAGGATTGATGAACATCAATCTACCCAAGAACACCTGCATGCAAGATAGTTACAAAGAAGAAGAAGACAGAAGAGAGAAGGATCCAGAGAGCTATGGCGGCGGATAGGCCAGAGACTGCAAATCCATTGTGACAGAAATAATCTTCTATTAACACAATAATGATTACAAAACTCCTTACAAAATACAAAGAGGTGATTCCTTATAAAGGAATACCGAAACCCTAAAAGGGAAACTACAAGAAATAGAAACTGCCTAAGGTTAGCTGAAGCAAACTAGAGTGAATAGGGAAGTTACTAATTAGATCATAATGATTTAAATTAGTAACCCCGATAGAGTATTACTCTAACACTTCAATGGGAGGTAGCATACAAAGTGATTTATCATATGCTACTTTTAATATTAATGGAAATAATGTTAAAGTGTCAAGAGAAGGTAGGATTCCTCATATGGTTGAATGGTATGAAGACACTAACATTAATTACTATATTGATGTAGACATGGATAATTTTAGAGTATAGAAGAGTGATCATCATCAGTGTAAAAGTATAGATCCTCTGATTAAAGAATTGAGTATACAAGATGATGGATTGTGGAAAATGTATTTTGATGGAGCTTGCTCATAAGAGGGATCAGGAGCTGGCATATTACTTGTATCTCCATCAGGTACAACTTTCAAATATTCCTTTTTGCTAGCCTTTCAATGTACAAATAATACATCAGAGTATGAGGCTTTATCTTTAGGACAAGAAATTGTCATTAAACATGGAATAAAATGTTTAAAAGTTTATGGTGATTTTGAATTAGTGTTATCCCAAATAAGATCCAAATATATAGTGAAAAATGATAGATTAAAAATGTATAAATATGCTATTTTGGATCAGATTGAAATGTTTCATGCCTTTGATATAAGTTGGATAGAAAGGTCAAAAAATATAATGGCATATTTCTTAGCAAATGTTTCTTTGAAAACTGATGATTAGACTTTACGTGGGGTATCAATACTTGAAGTTAAGGCAAGGCCAATTGTTCCAGATAATATATACAACTGACAGGTTTTTTGGGGTGACCAAGATATTCTAAGATTCATTCAGTGTCTGGACCATTATGAGAATCAATACATAGATTGCAATACCTTACTGGATAAAAATAATGGTAAAGATTATGTCTTAGGAAATGAGGTTGTCCAATTGAGTTCTAATTAGATTCCTAAGGGTCTGGTTGAACTTGAAGCATTGTTCAGTAGTCAAAATATTCACTCAACAAAGATAAGCAATGCTATGGTTGAGGACTTGGAAGAAATTAACTTAGGTTAAGAAAATAGTCCTCAAGTTGTTTGTATTGGAAAAGGTTTAGATTCTCATACTTTTGAGAAAATACAAGCATGTTTTTGCATGGTCATATGAAGACCTAAAGGCTTATAGGGAAGATATTTTCCAACATGAGATCCCACTGAAGTCAGAGGTGAAACCATTTAGGCAAAAACATAGGCCTATTAATCCTTTGTTGGCCCCTAAGATGTAGCAAGAATTGATGAAGTTAAAAGATGCTGGGATTATCCAGCCCATTAGACACTCAACATGGGTTTCAAATCTGGTACTAGTAATAAAAAAGAATGGTGACATTAGATTATGTGTGGATTTTAGAAATTTGAATATGGCCTCACTAAAAGATAATTATTCCTTACCTAATATGGAGGCAATGTTACATAAAGTGACTGGTTGTGAGCTGATGTCAATGATGGATGGTTTCTCAGGCTACAACCAAGTTTTAGTAAAGGAATCAGAGCAGTATAAGACTGCATTTACCACCCCTTGGGGAACTTATGTCTATATCAGAATGCCATTTGGATTGATAAAGGAGCAACTTTTCAAAGGGCCATGGATGTTGCTTCTAAAGAATTTATTGACTTATTCATGGTTATTTATCAAGATGGTCTAACTGCATACTCTAAGAAAGCTCAAGATCATTATGAGCACCTAGGTAAAATTTTCAGTAAAGCTTTGGAATATGGTGTTTCATTGAATCCTAAAAATGTGTCACTTTACAGTACAAGAGGAAAAGTTGTTGGGACATATAATGTCTAAATATGGACTGAGAATAGACACAAAAAGAATAGAAGCAATCCAGAAGGTCATTGCTCCAAAAAACCTAAAGGGAGTTCAATCTTTCTTAGGAAAAATAAATTTTGTCAGAAGGTTTATAGAAAAATTTGCAGAAATTGTTAAACCTATTATAAAGTTGCTGAAAAAAGATGCAAAATTTAACTGGAATGAAGAATCTCAAACAACATTTGAAAAGATAAAGGAGGTAGTGTAAGAGGCCCCTATTCTAAAATCACCTAATTATAGTAAGCCTTTTTCTTTTCTTTCTTTTGCATCTTATCATCCAACTGTTGTTGTTTTACTACAAAAGGATGAAGAAGGGTTTGAGCATCCAATAGCCTTTTATAGTAAATTTGTCTAGATAGTAGAGCTAAATTATGAGATGATGGAAAAGAAGGCATATGCTTTAGTGAAAGTAGTAAAATCTTTTAGACCATATTTGGTCTATACTAAGGTGCAAGAATATGTTCCTCATTCAGCAATGAAAGATATCCTTACTCAGTCAGAAGTAACTGGTAAGAGATGTAAGTGGATAAACAGAATTCGACAATTTAATCTTAAAATGCACATTACAAAGTTAATAAGTGGACAAGGTCTAGAAAAATTATCGACTGATAAAAATTTGGACTTGGTACAAGTGAATAGTCAAGTAATACAAGATTTAACAGTAACCAGTATTGAGAGGCAACCATTTTATACTGATATTGTATATTTTTTAAAGAATACCAAGTGTCTTGATAATATGTCAGAAAATCAAAAGAGAAGTCTGAAGCTGCAAGCTCAGAAGTACACCTTGATTCAAGGAGACCTATATTGGAAGTATAAAAATGGTGTGCTACTATTATGTTTAGATAAAGATCAAGCTCAAAAAATATTTAATGAAATGCATGCTGGCATCTGTGGTGAGCATTTTTCTACAAAAACTACTACTTATAAAATTTTAAGGGCAGGGCATTATTGGCCCAGCGTTTTTAGAGATACCCATGCATTTGTTCAGAAGTGTGAGCCTTGCCAAAGATTCTCAAACAAGTTAAAGTTCTCAAGTGCCTTATTGTTAAATCTTGTAAGTGCTGAGGCACCTTTTTCCATGTGGGGTATTGACTTTATTGGAGAATTTTCAGAAAAATCTAGTGGAGGGCACAGTTGGATATTAGTGGCTACTAATTATTTTACTAAGTGGATAGAAGCTATCCCCACTAAAAAAGAAACAAGTAAGATAGTTAAAGAGTTTTTATTAGAAAATATTTTAACCAGATTTGGTGTCCCAACGAAACTAGTCATGGGTAATGCCACATGTTTCAGATCTGATGAGATCAAAGACTTTTGCAATGAATATGGGAGCATAATTTGATATTCATTCCCATATCATCCTCAGGCAAATGGACAGGCAGAATCCAGTAACAAAAGCATTTTGAAAATCTTAAAGAAAAATCTAGAAAAGAACAAAAGAGCTTGGCATACAAAGTTGAGATTAGCCCTATGGGCTGATAGAATAACAGTTAAGAAGGCTACTGGTAGGTCACCATTTGAGCTATTATATGTTCTACATGCTAGGATGCCTGTAAATAATCTATTACCTATATACAATTCCATACAAGAAGAGGAACTAGAAGTCTCAGATCCAATGAAAGACAGAATATTACAGCTGACTAAACTTGATGAGATTAGAAGATAAGGATAGAAAGAAAACATAAAAATATAACAAAAAATGAAGTATCTATTTGATAAAAGAGCAAGTTGCAGGATATTTATATCTGGTGACCTAGTTCTTCAATGGAATGTAAGATCAGAAGACAAAGGTAAAAATAAAAATTTTGAGTCTTTATGGCTTGGTCCTTTTATTATTTCTTAGAGTTTTGGAAAAGATTCCTATATTCTAAAGAACATGGATGATGAAGAGTACGAGTTTCCAGTGTATGGGCAATTTCTGAATCCTTTCTTCAACTAAAAACAAATTTTTATGCACAAGTAAATATGTATTGTACTGTGTATAGTTCCTTTCTGTTGTGTGTTTTCCTTCAACATTAGTTTAGTCTACATCAAATAAGATGTCTGCAACTAGAGATTCTGAGATTCTTGTCATAAACTTGTGTTTAGTCATCCTCAGTTAGAGCCACGATTGGTTGTATTTCCTATTTTGGTGTTTACCCTAAAAAAATTTTGAAACACTGTCATTCTTTTGCTAAGAGGTTTGAAATTATATATGAAATTATTTACTTAACTCTACAAATAATGTTTTAGCCTTAATTCTTTTCAAAAAGGTCAGAAAACCCTAAATCCTTAGGTCATTTTCATTCGAATTGCATTAAGCCCTAAATTTCTCAAGATGGTTCTATTTTTAAATTACTTTTTGGCACTTAGGTCTGATTTTATTTACATGTGCTTATTTCCTTGTCACCAAGTCTCATAAAATAAAATTAATATTCTTTATGATCTGGATACTCAACGATAAGCCTTGGTTGCATAGTCTCCAAATGAAACACAATATGCTAAAATGACTTTTCGACATCGCGACAAACATTGATTTTAAGTTAAGATCTAGCAACAGTCCCGTTGTCTTTTGATTTGATCAGAGTTAAAGATTTTATATGGCAACTTTGAGAATATACAGTTGCGTTGTCTCCTGATGTAATCCATGGTTTTGAATTAAGTTCATGAGTTAACAATTAGGTGTTCTTGCTAAGTCTCGTTATTGAAAGAGATTTAAGTGAAAGAACTAGAGATTTAGTGACAACCGTTGATTATAGTTTTCATCTAGAGGTAGTCGGGTAGTCTCCTGATTATAACCATGGTTAAGAAATTATCATGCGAAAAGGAGATTCAATGCTTTCTAAATCTTTGAATAAACCAATGTCAGATGTCAGATTAGATAAAGATGTTGTTGCCAGGTCTCCAGATAAAAGATGGGTTAAATTAATGATCAAGAGATTTAGCGACAACCATTAGGTGGGGTTATGATCTGATGGTAGTCGCATGGTTTCTTGATAAGATTAAAAAGTAAAGAGGTATTAAGTGATTAAGAGACAAGAGGAAAAGATGAGACATGTGTTCAGTTGTCGCTAAGTCTCATGAAGAATTAGGGTTTGTAATGAAGGTTACGAGACTTAGCGACAACAGTCACATGCAGAGGAAAATAAGATCAATGGTGGCCACGTTGTATCCAAATGCATATTAATAAAGATGAAAAATCACATGATTAATAGATTAACTGTGTTTAGTTGCATTGTCTCTAGATTAAACATGATTTAGGGAAATCATCCAACGACATAGAGATTTCACAGTCATTGAGTCTCCAGATACAACCCAAGGTAAAGAACAGTTAGCAAGAGTGCTTTATCACGATGTCTCCATAAGATGAAGGGTTAAGTTAAAAAATTAAGCAACATTGTGACAAACATTGATTTAATGGTTGATCCTATAGCAGTCGCTAAGTCTCCTGAGGAAACTACAGTTAAGAAAATCATTATGTGACAAGGATACCATTCATTTGCTGGGTCGCTAGATATTAACTAGAGTAAAATAAAGACTTTTCTACAATGCCATCATAGACAGTTAATAATGAGTCACATCTTAAAGATTTGACAGATGGAAAAGGTAGTTGTAATATGAGTTAATGTGGCCAATCATATTTGCATCTCATTTTGAATTTTATAAGGTTTTATATTCAAAAACACTCATCAAAACTTGTTTGCCTGACAATTTGAATGCCACGGCTAGAACTAGAAATTGATGCCACAGTATGTGAAACTAATGACAGAAATGACTAAATTGTAAGTTCACCAAGATTGAAGAGACATATACATTGAATTCTTAGTTATAAGTATACTTGTCCGTTCTCATTTCATTTTACCAGTTTCCAATTTCTCAGAGAAAAGGATTTATTGAGTTCTGCATTTTCTAGGAAGAGTTGATTTTCCAACAGTCAGTGAACTAAAGAGGTGATTTAGCAATTCAAAATTTGATAGAGAGTGTAGTTTGTTGTATATTTAGAGTTCAAAATTTAGAATTGCAGAGGTTTTCACAGTTGGTGGTTAGGATTTGCAGCTAGATTTGTTTCAATATTGGTGATAAAGGTTGAGAACAAAACATAAAAGAAAGATGAGCCAAGCACAAAGTATGGCATCCACTAGTGGAAGGAATGATGATGTTGATGATGAATCGAAGGGAAAGAGGAACTATTCAGAGGAATTTCTCACTTTGCTGCCAGGGTTGAGCCAAAATAGAAAGGTAAGTGCCGATTGTTTGGTTAATGATATGGTTTATATTAGAGATGCAAAAACACCAGGGTCATCAGGATATTCACTTTTTAATTATTTCTTTAAAAATAGTGATGAGCCCATGCCTATCTCAAACCCTTGGACCTATGGATTAGCTAGGTTGATAGTTCTTGATGTCATTTTTGATGTCAATTTCATACTAGAATTAGCCAGTAGCTAGGATCCCTTGACAAAAACCATTAAGAGGGATGATGGGAAGCCCTTCCTCACCTTGGACTGAAATACTTTTATGAAGGCTTTCAATGTATATTACCCTGTGTCTACTGAAATAAATTTGAAGAGTTTAGAGAATAGATACATTAGAGAATCTAGCGTTGTTTCCAAGGAGATTAAGGATCATCATGTTCCCAAGAGAATGGAATCATATATAGTACCCCTACCAAGAGCAGCCCCATATCTTTATAAAGATATGAATACATAGCATATGCACTATGTAGGGTGCTTGGGAAAGATGCAGGATCAGAGAGGATAACCTCTGATATTTTAATGATGGTACTAGGTATGCAGAGCTTCCATACTACTTCCAACTATGACTATATCCAATACATCATAGACCAAATGCACTAGAGTTTTTTGGATATACAAGAAAAGAAGGCTTACCTAAGGTTTTTGCATTACTTAGTCCTTATGCATCTAATCCTATATTATAATTTCCTAGTAATGAATTGTTAGATGTTGCAACAATAGAGGTTTCATCATGGTCAAGCCAACCCTGTTCAGTTTTGGCTTAGACTATGGAATTATACATCCAGAGAGTAGGAGTTTTGTGCTTTTGAAAATTGGATAATTTATCCAATTCTTAAATGTTTAGGTGCTGATAAGACCAGATTGCCTGTTAAGGTAATTCAACTATTTAGGCCCATCCAATACCTTGAAAAATGGCAAGGAGGCCATAATTGGTGGGATTTTTATTATGAAAAGAAGTTTACAATGATGAGGGTCTATGGCTTCCCCCAACCTCCACACATTTTTCCATTTCATGTACCACCGAGGATAGCTACAATGGAGTTCATCAGAAAGCTCATTTTGGTTGATAAGGAGCATTTATCCCCTCACAGGAAGGGTTCCTTTACCCTTAGGTAGTTTTGGATCTATAATTTTACTATTGGGAAGAGGGCTATAGAGCCTATAAACACCTGGATGAACCATTATAGGATGAATATTGCCTTGCATAGATTTTTTGATACAAAGGGTTTTATTCTCAGTGCTAGGAAATTATTGACACCAACTATCCCCTTCACAAAGGTACACGAAGAATGTATTTTGGAGGATTTAATAAGAAACATCTTGGAGCATGAAGAGGTGGACACAAAACCAATCAAGTTCAATGAACTTATGGACCTGGAGAGGTAGGTAAAGAGAAAGGGGATGAAGTTTAGGGGTATCTACCCTAACATGCCTTATCTAAAAAGGTTGGATGCAATAATTGAGAACCATACTCTTTTGTGTAATCAGTTAGAGGAAGCACTAGTGGTACCAAAAAAGGGCCACAGAGAGAATTTAGAATCAGAATATGATGATGACAGTGATCAAGGTTGTCCTTCACCCAAGGCATATTTAGATTATCAATAAGTTCCATTACGGTAGGCAATATAAGGGGAAGACATCATTGACTTGACAGAGGTTCCTGAAAAGGAAGTGACAAAAGAGCCCCCACCAAAGAAACAAAAGATAGAAATAGGGGATCCTTCTAGGAAGAAGAGGATAGATAAAATTAGAACCCTAATAACTAGAGATAGACCCTATGATCATTTGTTAAGAAAATAGATCAGGGAAATGAAGAAACTCCAAATGGATACAAAAGAAGAGGAGGAGTTACCTCTGAGATCATGTACAGATAAGAGGTTGTTGCATCAGGAGGAATTCCTCAAGGATGAAAACTTCATAAAGACAAGGGAATTCAATGATTTCCTTATATGGAAAAAACAACAACAAATTGGAAAGCAATTGTAATTGGTAGGTGGTGATCCTGTTACTGCAGAAGCCTTACAAACCTTGTAGGATTATGATCATGAGTCTGAGGAGATCACACTAGAGAAAGAAAGGCAACTAGTCAAAGCAAGTGGGATGTTACTTGTGGAAGGCTGGGAATTGTACTTAGCATTCATAATAGATCAAATAAGAAGACAACATGATGTTAAATTGTCATCAGAAAATCAAGTTGGGGATATGATTAGAGGGTTTGGGTATAACCCTAAATCTCAGGCACCTGTAATGTGGAGCTTGGCTCCTAAAGATAAAAAGACATCTAGTCTAAACATTCAAGAGAAGATGAAGGGAAATAAAATCATATGGACATTAGATAATATAGGGGATATGGAAATAGCCCAAGTAATGACTCATTTTTCTCATCTCAATGAGGCAAAGACAAGTCAATTATCAGACAAATTGCAGAAACTCACTAGTGACACTAGTGATATTGTTACAGATAGGGAGCTAGAATTAATAACAATTAATGAAAAAAAGAAGCTCATTGATGATTTTACTAAACAATTTCTAGATATAACATAGCCTGCCCCTGTTGAGCCAAAAGAGGTGGTGGATGTTGAAATCCAAACAAAGGATACTAGGGAGATACCTGCTGAAACAAAGCAGGGAGTTATAGAGCATAAAAGAGTGATTTTGGAAGCATTAGCTTCAAATTTTCAACATAGGGTAGACACAATCAAAGATAAGATTGATGTGGTATATGGGGCTTATAGCAGGTTACCAGGCCTACAAGAAGAAGTGGCTAACTTTTTGACAATTTTGAATCGTTATTTTGCAACTTGGTTTGGAAGAGCTTCACTTTTTGAGAGATTAGCATCAGTACAGTCATTAAGGTCAGATATACCATAAATTGTGACTTTGGTCAGTACAGAGATAGAGTAGATTGGGGCCACTTTATCCTTTTATGAAGGAAAGGCCAATCAAATTGATGTGAAGTTAAATATGTTTGGGATAAGTTATAGTAGGTTTGTACCTCTAATTTGGGCTGAGGATGATTAGATCAAACCATTAGGGTTAGGCATATTAGAATTTGATAATGTACTCCCTAATAAAGACATTTATGTATCTGATCAAGGAGAATTAGATATGGAGAGGTTCAACCAACTTTTGGAAGAGGTAATAAAGGTAGAAAAAGACTGCAATAAATTCATTTCAGATGTTAAAAGCATAACATATGCTAGGTGGGAAAGGTAGAAGACTCAAATAGAAAATATTCAGAATTTTGAGTGGCCTAAAGAAGAGGATGTGACAGTATGGGACATTATGACAAAGCCCAAAAAGAAGAAACCTGTCATAGTTGAATTAGATGTTATGGATGAAGAATAAAGGACACATGGAACCTAATCTATTAGCAGAGGAAGGTTAGTAATCTTAAAAAGATTAGTCTAAGTTAGCCTATATTGGTGTTCACTAGATCTTGTTACAACTATCAAATACTATCCTGAATACATGCAGACAAAGGTGTTGACATTCACAAAAGGACAAAGTACAAAATTAGAATTCATGCTTTAATTTTTTCCTCCCACCACTTGGAGCTTTCTTGTCTTTTTTCATTTCCTATGTTTTTAGGGTTATCTTTCTTAAACCATCTAAAGCTTGTTGCATCCTTATCTTAAGGATTCCAAGATGGTTTGAACCTATAAATAAATATTATTGTAACTTTTGAAAGTAGGTGATGAAATATAATTATAAGCCGGACTACAGAATTTTGTCTGAGTTTTTGAGCTTTAGCCTCTATATGTATGAAGCAGGAATAAACATAAAATACAATGCAATTTCTCTTCTATATTGTTTTTGTCTCTTTACTTATTGTGTATGCTATTTTATGTTTAATTTGTAAGGCATTTTAAACATATTGGTTACAAGGTAGCTATCTAATTACTTACAAGTTTCTTTCAAGGGAAGAACTAAGTTTTGTGAGTAGTTTCAGAGAGTATAACAGTATTTGAGGATTTGATACAGTAGTGTTGGAGTGACAAGGTGATTTGTAAGGCATCTTACTCAAATTGCATATAGGTTGTAAGGAAATCTATAGTATCTTTATTTACTTTTTCTATGGATTTGCATCTTTGGCTCTATAGCCCAAGGATAGGCACTGGTATAGAATCTTTCAAGTGGTTTCTCATCATCCAAGCAATTTAAAATACATAAATCTTTCACATTTACATTTAGAACATATAAGTCTAAGCAATTGTATCGAGAGATACAATTCATTCTACTAATCCCTTTAAGAGAGGATTAAAATAGGTTGCCCCACCTAATTTCTGAGAACTATAAAAGGAAGAAGGATGAATGTCCTTAAAACACTACCATTTGTTGTTATCATTTCAATAGTTTTCATGGTTAAACTCTGTGTTAAGTTGTTTTCACTTTTATGCAGAGTAATTTATAAGGTAATATAGTAAAAAGGTAAAAAATTAGTATCCACATTTACTAATACTGTAAGACAACAATCTTATATAGGTAATACCTGTCTGGGTGTTGTGGAACCTAAAAAGAAGGAGGTTATAATAGTTTATCCAAAAATTATCTTAAATCCTTATCAATTAGAGTTTTCTCTTGCTTGAGTCATTATTTTCAGATATTGGGAGTCATAGAGTTAATCAAGTATTCAAGCATCAGTTGAAGGTTCAACAAGAAAAAACCCTAACATGAGGTTGAAGTTTATCTACTATAACTTGACAAATATTAACCTTCCAAACGATGCAGAATGGAGCATGTTAACCAAACTGGCAGAATCATCTCATCAAAAATAGTATGTGAAAGTACTTTCAGTTTCAATCATCTCTATATTATTTATCTATTGTCTTGAATTGAGTTAAAAGTAAAAATTTTGTGTAAGATAAGAAATATTACATTTAAATATGAGATTGATATCTTACATTTAAAGAATGTTTGTATATGAAATAGAATGTATTTGAAATGTAAGGGGGTAAATAAGATGCTCTCCTTTTATCCTTAGATACACAAATGAAGGATCCAAATCGATTAACCCCAAAGCAAGGATCAATGCATAAATGAATCAATCATTTGGAAATAGGAGAAGAGAGGAAGATCTTAAATATCCGTTTATAGATTTGAATGTGTGATAGGTTTAGATAGATTAAGAACTTTAATTGAAATGGATAGGAGAAAAGTACTAACCTTGAAATGTTGTACATCTAAAGAATGTTGTTTTCAAGGGTCTGCACTTAGTTTCTGGAAAATTTGAGACTAGATCTGTAATACAAATGCAAAGACAAACAAAACCCAGAAATATTTTTCCGTTCTAACACAGTTCTAATTTTGACCGTCAAGTCAATGTCACCATTGACCCAAATTTTTTTATTCTGACCTAGGGAAGAATCAACCTAAAAATTCTTCGATAGGAAATCTATTTTAGGATCCTGAAATTTTTCTGAAAAGGGTATCCAAATCTGCACTCCGATCTACTATTCCAAACCTGTACCTACAAGAAAAATGGGTTTTTTGTTTAGGGGAGGGGTTTTCCTTGGTCAAACCCCTATTTTGGAATTAACCTCAAAGTATAATTGAAACTGTATAAGTAAAACAAAGTAAATGAACAAATTCACCTTTCTTGTAGAAGCCCTTGTGGCGGATTTAAATCTGTGGATCCACAAGTATGCATGCACCAAATGGATGTAGAATGTAGGATGTCTCAAATAGATTTCTTATAGATCTTCAACACCATTCTTGAATGGGTTCTAGAAATAGAAAGAGGCTTGGAGGAATGTGGATGGAGAAATCTTCAACAAGAGGGCTCCATTGAGCTTGAATCCTTCAATGGCCAGCAATGGATCTTCTTGATGAGAGAAGTGCTTGAATGCTTGAGAATGGATGAGTGCTTCAATGGCTACTTGGCTTGCTTCAAATATTTCTTCTTCACCTTTGGATCTCACTCTTCAAGTCTTGAGTTCTTGCAATTATGCTTGATGATGGTTATAATTTTATGGTTAGAGAAAATGAGAAAAGAAAGATTCCTTTTATATGAAACTAGGGCACAATACTCTAGAGAGGTCTACATAGGAGACTTAAATTCCAATTAGGCCTATACCCCTATAAGAGGACCTATATTAAATATAATTTAAGATTTTTTTGTTTTAAAGACCGAAACAGCTGACCCGGAAGTGAGAATTAACTTTTTCCAAAGCCCAATATCCAGAAACCCTAAAATTCTAGAATTTGAACCATGGGCCTAAAAAAGATCAATTGTGACCTAGGTCAAGGTAAAGGTTGACCTTGACCCAAATAGGTGGACCTTGACCTTGAGGTCAAAGTCCCAGTTTTTCAGTCTGGAGTGTCAGAAATAAGCTGGAAAAAGTGGAAATGGAGTAGAACAGGGGGAAAAATCCAGAGCCAAGTCAGAGACCCATTCAAGGCACTTAACATGACCCCAAACCACTTACTTGGAAGGCTAAACCAATCTGCAATGTAAGTGCTTGCATTTTCTGACTATAAATTTAGCCCCCACTTTAGCAAGAGTATGGACTCGACACAAACTCTTGGTAAAGGAGATCATAAAGAACAAATAATCTTATTAAAATCAAAAGGGACAAAGGAATCCTCAAGCCCCCAAGGGACTTAATTCTTTATCAAACCTAAGATCATGATAAGAGAGACATCACCAATTAAGGAGAAAAAGAGAGGGTGTGATTACCTTGACCAATGAGAACTTATGTCCCATTGTGAACCACACAAGGAAATAGTGCAACTAGAAAGATGGAGTTGAACTTCCTAGTGAATGTGGCTACTCACTAGTCAACCCATCAGGGAGATCCGTTCTTAAGGACACCTTCCAACCTTAAGGGATCAAAATGTTGTAAATTGAAACTGGAGGGATCAACAGATCTATGTAAATTTAAACTGGAGGGATCAAGAGATCCTATAAAGTAAAATTTCCATGCTTTAAGGATTAGTCTTTAATCCATAAAGGGAAAAGGTTTTAAGTTTTGAAAATATTTTGAACATGCGTTTGTGAAAAAAGTGAGTAGAGCATATGCCCCCATGTTAAAGTCATTGCTAACACTTTAACAAGATCAATGGCTTTAACAGAAACATAAACAACTCAACTGATTACGTTTCCACTATGAGATGCCCCTAAATGAAGACAAAACAAGGGAAATACCACATAAACATACAAAGAATACAAAAAGGCTCTACCTATAGTGGGGTCAGTATGATCATAAGATAACATGTATATATAGATATGATATTATTGAAAATGAATTGACATCATTCCCCAAATAAAGTAGAACTATAATCACAATGGAGGAAAGAAAACTCAAGAGTTACAAAGAATAATATTTTCAGACCACAACATGGAGACCAAAAATAATCAGTTCTACCACGTCGCAGATCCAAGCAGACTACACAAGGAAAAAATTTATGAAGAATAGCACAAGTACAACATAAAATGAAAACTACATATAGAAGAGTAAAGATACATATAGAGGAATTATACAATAGGTTTGATTCCTTTATCACCTTGCACCAAAAAAGTAACAAGGGTCGTATAAAAGAGTCTAACAAAAATTTAGCAAACACATTACGGGAGAAGCACATTACAACATGCAAACACAAAAAGGGCTACCATGAAGGATAAGCCAATCAAGTGCATCGCCTACCCTCCCCATCCTGGTTTATATTGTTTAGGGAAGGTGGGAAACTCGCAAGTGGGACTATATCCAATATAGTAGGAATAATAGCTAGTTCCAAACAAGGATCCTCTTGAGAATCATGTTGCTCGATACTAGGTTAAATTATCAATTGAGTTGAAAGCATATGAGGTAAATAAATATCAAGATAAATGGTCTCATATTCATCACTAAGATCAATAGGATCATCAAGAGTATTCTCCTCATCAAGATTAATTAAAATAGGATCTAAGATGCGAATAGGATCATCATACTCATTCATCTTAATATCATTATGAATATTAACTTCTTCCAACACATCAGACATAGGTTTATCAAAAGAAGATAAATAATTTCAAAGAATAGAATCATGGGCCCTAGCATTAGCTCTACACTTATTACAATGTTTATTAGCAGATTTATTATATTTTTCTTTGTTTGACACATGTGGAGAACTAGGAGGAATAACAATTGGTTCCTTCACAGGTTCTGTAGGAGGATTGGTAGGATTCACACTAGGATGAGACTGGGAACTTGATTAATAGAGCTAGCAGTAATGGATAGAGGTATAGAAGGAGTGAAAAAAAGACCACGGTTAAGATCTATCTGAGGCATGCTTAACTCAACAATCTTGCGATGTTTATAGGCTTAATATGAATGAAAAAGGTTGTCAGGGTGAGGAGGACATGAATTGGGTAATGAAGGCCAAAATAAATCAAGAGTAGCACAATCTCTAGGCCTAGAAGGTTGATACAAACTATGATTAATCATTTTCACTTCTCCATTATGAATGAACTTAAGACATTTATGAATAGGAGAAGCAATAGAATGCATAGAAGTTATCCAAGGCAAACCAAATTTGACTTGAAATTGATCAGAAGTAGGAACGAAAATGAAGGTAATATCTACAACCTATAATACCCACCTCGTAGTTTTGTTTTCAGTTCCGGATGCCGAACTCTTTTAGGCATTTTTATGTATGTGTGGTTTATTTTAGTTGATCTTGAGGATATTTATGTATTGCATTTCATTATGTTATGAATCCATTGGTAGTATGTTATATCTCTTGTTTACATGTGATTTATGGTTATTTTATGATGCTTATGTATATGTTAGGATTTCATTTCGATTATGGTTTTCTAACAATACTGACCCTAGATTTATATGAACATGGATCATTTGTATATTTTGCATTACTGTTTGATGTTCTTGATATGGTATGGGGTAGAGTCATAGTTACTTGCTTCAATGAGATCCACATGATAACCTAGTCTTAACCATTGTTTCATATATTATATATGCATGTATGCTCATCTTGGTGATGACAGGTTTGCAGGTACCAGGCTACATCTTCCCTGAATTGGCAGGAGTGAGCGTGCCCTATCACAATAATCTCAATGGTAAGAGAGGGGAGATAGTATTCAGGTCCAAATCCTATCCTAAACCTAATTATCCTAAGTATTGGATAAATATCATTTTGTCTACCCTACTCAGATTCGTCTAGTTGACGTGAATTTGTGGATCCCATCCTTGTGTGTGTTTGAGTTTGATTTTATTGATTTTAGTTGAGTGCATTGATATTGTGTGATTTATCATGTGATTTATATAATTGAATATTATTTATATTAATTATTAAATATAGGGTATTTAATTAATTGAAAATTAAATTAAATACCTAAGTTTAATTGAAAAGTTAATTAAAGTGCAAATTATTGAATATTGGGATTTAATTGAATACTAATTGGAAATTAGAGTAAATATGCTTTTTTACATTATTAAATAATTAAATATTTGAGTGCATGGATAAGATTGTGCTTTAAATATTTAATCAAATTAAAATCTTATTTAATTAATTACATGTGCAAGTTCATTATTGAAATTGGAGTTTGAATTCAAAATGCAACTTGGTTTAATAAGTCAAAGTTGAGTTGTGCAAGTAAATAGATATTTTTAATTAATAATTATTATTTACATTCAATTTTGAGTTGAGTCCTTTTAGGGGTTAACTGGTGTGTTTTCATTAGGGTTTGCATGATTAGGGGAAGTTTATTCTCTTTAGGGGAATTCTTCTCTCATTTGGGTCATAACAGGTTTTTGGAGCATTTTTGGAGAGCTTTGTGTGTTCTTGGCATTTTGGAGAATTTGAAAATTTGTGTGGTTGCATGTTGAATTAAAGCTTTGTGTGTATTCGTGATTTGTGTGTGCTTGGAGGATTCAAAGCTCAATCTTCTTCAAAGGCAAAAAATTTCTTTGTTTCTTGCATTGGATCTAAGGTAGGGTTCTGATTCTTTTGTGGTTTTCAATTCTAGGTTTGAAAATTTGTTGTCTTTGTGCTTGTGGGATTAGAATTCTTTGATTAGGAGTTGTTTGTGTTTCTTGTTAAAATGGGTACTCTTCAAACCCTAGATTACTTATTGTTTGAGGAAAATATAATTTAGCATAGTAATGTTATGGTGTCCAAATTTCATAGAAAAATTTGACACAAAACTCCTAGAAAACAAAAAATTAATTATGCCCTATAGTTAGTGTAGACGTCCAAAAATATTAATATTAATATTAATATTATTTTCCCTCTTATTCCTCTAACTATTTAATTCAATCAATTAAATATTTTCATTTGCTAATAGTTTAAATACTATTCTGATGTATTTCATTTAAATACATTTGTCTCATGAAATTCCCTTTTTAATAAATTTACATTTATTAAATCCCCCATATTCCTAATTCTTCTAAAGCATGATTTATTCAAATTTAATTTGAATTATAATCT
>MU224009.1:521946-536884 GCA_018584345.1 Thuja plicata
CATTGGGATCCATAGTACTTGTGTGTTTGAGAGAGCACACTCACATCTAATCTAAATAAGAAAATCAAAATGAGTAGAATAGGGTGCTTTGTTTACTCATTTTTAGCTTAATTTGATGTTATTTGGTATCTTTTATTGTTTTCTTGATCTCTTGCATGCTTTCTTGATATAATTCATGTGCTAACCCGCTAATGTTTACATGTTTGAGCTTGATCCCAACAGGTTGAAGGATTCCATATACACATTTTGGCACACCCGGTGGCACCCACATCCCTAAACCTTATCAAAATTTCTTCATTCTTCTAAAAAACACATTCAGATTTGTAGATAGGCGTCTCCACTCTACAGAGGCAGCTCTGACAGATGGGCAGCTTTGCTTTTACACAGGCAGCTCTGTATGCAAATAGAGACACTATCACAAAAACATCCATAACTTTTGCATACAGACTCCGTTTTTTATGATTCAAAAAGTGTTGGAAAGATGACTTAGAGACCTTTTCAGATTCATAAGCTATTAATTTAGATTCCACTTCAAAAATTTGGTGCAAATGTTCAAAGTTACTCTTTCATTTTCAATTTCAAAAGTTCATATCTTATGCTAATGAAATCTTTTTTTTAAGTGAATTCTTTGTGAAAATCACCTTTATTGCTTGTCAAAGATTTGGAAAATCTCAAAATACTAACCAATTTTCTTACAACACCGCTTGTCAAAGACCCAAATTCAAAACTAATCACATTTGTCTTGCAGGTTGCCTCGAATCAACATCGAGCAAACGATCATGTTTGCAATAATTTTCTTAGGCACTTAGCTTAATTAGGGAGATTTTATTGTCTAAGTCAAATCAAGTGTTAGGGGATTATGCTCAGTTCCCTCTTGGGAAGATCAAAAACCTAGACACACTTGCTTTGTGTTAAATAATTCAATCTTTGAAGAAAGAACAAAATTTGTCTTGAGTGCTTGGGAGAAAATGACATTGGGTAGGAGAGTATGCTCTTTTCCCCTTGTGGGAAACCCAAAAATCTAGACCCCTTTTGTCACCAATCTATGCTTTTCAAATTAATCCTTTAGACGGGCCTGTCGGTCGAGGAAAAAATCTCCTGGGAATGACCCACGTGAGAACGAGGTGTACGCCACACCACTCCAACTCACATTAATCAAATTTACTCCTTGGGGTTAAAGCCTCAAGATTGGGTTGGAATTTGAGCTTATACTTGGCCATTGTCTAACTTAAGTGTGGCCTCATGGTCTTAATCACATTTAAGTGACCACTTTTGTCAAGATTCTCTATGGGGCTATACACCTGAATCATGTTTGCATGGACATAGAGGATATAATTGAACGAAGACACTTACTAAAAACTCTAGGCATAGAAGCTACCCGATTCACCACTGAACAATGACTTATTATAGTGCAAGGGGAGGGAAGAATCTCCCCCCAAGATCCCCATCATATGTGTCCCAAGGTATTGTGTTGCGAAAGAGATCTTCGTAGCACGACAACAATACCTAGAAAAAGGCAAAAAAATGGGCACCCTTTCGGGGGTGACACTGTTGTGTGAGCTGATGGACTACCAAGCAATGGGTCTATAATATTTCATTGAAGCCAATTCCTTAGGTAGATTTGTGCTTGAAGTGTTTGAACAACATTGACCAAATCCAAAACACAAATAAAATATCCAACTTTCAAATTTGTCACGTGCTTGTATCCTTCAAGGTTGCTTTGTCCCTTGTCAGATTGTTTTCAGACACATGCTTGTTATTTTCCGATTTTGATTATGTTAAAATTGCTTCCTGGCATAGAAGAATCCTATTGAAAATTAGAACATGATCAAGCTTTTTGCCAGATTATCAAAATAAACATTTTGTTCTTTCATGAGATATGTCCTAAGAATCTCAAATTATTCATCCAAGATCAAGATCTACTTATAGGACATGACCGATTTCAAGAAACACAAGAAAGTGAAAACTCTGTTACCACCCGTGCAAAGAGAACAAAAGAACACAACCCGAGAGGCTACTAAGTACCAACACATTGTTGATTTTGTTAAGCAAGAAATCCATAAATGAGAACTACTTGAAAAAGTGATTTAAAACAACAAGGTTGCTCGCTTCATGGGAAAATATCTTCTAAACTCTGCCTTTGTTTCAATTGAACAATATGACTAGTCGGTTTACCACAACAAACACAAGTTCCTCCTCTTCTTAAGCTCACTTAGCTTGAATTTTAGGACGTCCCTTAGGTTGCCATCTTTAGGAACACATCACACACTCATCCTAGCATGATCTTTCATTAACCAAATCAATCCTAATCAACCTAGCATCATCCTAATCATCATCCAAAGCATCCTTGATCACACACCTCACTTGGTATTGCATACCCTTTTGGAGTTGCTAAAAACCTACATCTTAATCAAACTCCATCCTTGAATGTCCTTAAACTAAGTGTTGTTTTAGGATAATCCCTTTTGTCTTTTGCAACCTCATCACCTTGATCAAAAGGTTGGTTTGCATTAACAAATAATCTCGTCTGCCGAAGACCACAAGTCTATTCTAGGTAGATAATCACATCCACTTGATCCTACATTAGGGAAAGCAACCCTTGGTCCTTGCACACATCAAGACATCCTTAATCTATAGAAGCACATCCATCATCTTAAGGCACATCCTAATCCTAGTGTCATCATCCTTAGGTTTCCTAGGTACATACTTTCATACATCTTTCATCTCATATTCCTTTAGGATAATCATTTCATGCCACCTATCACACGAGCCACTAAGAAGAGGAAGAAAATGAATCCTAATCTTGCCGCTAGCTCATCTAATCCTACAACTAACACTACCAACACCATGGTCACTTATGTGCCCCAGCCCAATGATCAAGTTGAACATATTTGGGTAGACACTAATGAAATTCCCACTCTAAGTGCCGTGGAAACTTTTATCAATCATCCAGCGCTTGTCCACATGGTAAACGCCATGAGTGGATGTAACAACAACCAGGTACTCTTGGACATCCAACAACAAGGACTTCAACTTCCACCTTGGATTATACCCACACTTGTTACATGACCTATGGCACCTCAAGGGGAACCTCCTTATCCCATTAGAAATGAAGTTTTTGATCCACTTCAATGAGCCCTACAAGTGGAAACTCTTCTTGTGCAAGTAGTTCATCCCTCCATTCCACCTTCCATCATACATACAACATCTACACCTACCTCGGGATCCCCACCTCTTGATGCCACATCAACACCACAAACAATACCCCCCATCACTATGCAAACACCACTACAAACCACAGTTGCTCCTCCTTCACAAGCAATCCCAACATTCGTTGCAAACTTTCCACCACCACCACCAGTTAACACGTAGCAAACCAGCATTCCATCCATTCCTACTCAACCCATTCAAAGTGCTACAACCAATTCACAACATCAAAGCACCCAAGTATCCATGCCTATTCCACCTTTCTTCACCACAAGCATGCCACCTACCAATGCATATAACCAACCCTTATTTCTGCAAGGGTCTACTTTTCCCATTCCACTGGGCAACACAACCACAATGAATTCCAACGGTTCCACCTCAAACATTGTTCAACCCAAATCCCCCCACATTGCAACCATCCATGAATCCCTTCGCCGTACCCCAAATTCCCATCCAACCTATCCAATAGTAACAACAACAAACTATCCAATAGAAACAACAACAACCTATCCAATAGCAATAGTAACATCAACCTATCCAACAACAACCTATCCAATAGAAACCTATCCAACCACAACCTATCCAATAGCAACCTATCCAACCATAACCTATCCAACAGCAGCAAAAACAACCTATCCAACAATAGAAAATCACCAACCCATTCACATCCCAAGTGCAACAATAGCCAATCAACCCCTTCGCAGTTGCACAGCCTACTTTTCAAACTACACAGCAGCCACAACCACAAATGTAGGGGTAAAATCCCTTCATGGCACAACCAATACAATAGTTTGCTAGTCCTTTTACCCAACCCATGCAACAACAGCAAACTCATCCCACCAGTTACAGAGCCATGTTGTCTTCCACTGCATCACAAACAATTCCCCCTCCACAACAAGTTCTCACTAGGGGCCTTTCGCCATAAAGCACCTATGTGGGTGTGCAACAAACTCACCCCGCCTATCCAACACTGCAACAAATACAAGAATATTTCCAACAATTGCAGTAATCTTATCAGATGCCAACACCTCCTCTGTTGCAGTATTCCACTCAAACCTAGTTTCCACCACAACAACCTGTATACAGTGACCAGAAACCACCCTACCAAACACTACAATATCCCCCACAGAATTGTCCATATTCACCATTTGAACCATATTAGGCACAAGGGAATCCTACAATTATGATCAACAATCCTCCCCCGCAAATCAGTCCTGAATGGGAGGAAATGAAAAATGCTCTTAAGGAGCTAAAAGCTGGGACAGAGGCTAAAACATTCAAGTTTGAGGAAGTGTGTCCATATCCGTTTGACCAACCCATCACTGCTATACCCTTCCCCAAACACTTTGAGACCCCAAAATTTGATAAATATTGGGGGAAGGGTGATCTTGTTAGTCACATGAAAGGATTCTACATGGCATGCCAAGAAGTGGCCTATAGTGATAATTTCCTCATGGGACTATTTCCCAAAAGCTTGGGAGGCACCGCCCTTGAGTGGTTTTACAAAATCCCTTACAGCACAGTCTCTACTTTTGCTGAGTTATCTAAAAATTTTGTGGCCCAATATGTGCATAACATTGAAAATGAACTCTCACTCCTTGACCTATGCAATTCCAAACAAAAGGGAGGAGAGAGCTTGGCTTATTATCTTCAACGCTGGCAAGGGCTTACCACAAGGTTGTCTTACCAACCCTCAGAACAACATCTTATCAAGATTTTTATTAATAACCTTCATCCTAAGCTTGCTTATCACATGCGAATGAATTGTATACAAACTTATCACAATATTAGGATCAAAGGTATGGACCTTGAACGAGGCCTCGTAGAAGAAGGTATGATTAAACATTAAAAAGAATCCTAGCCTAACAAATATCATAATGATTGATCATGATACTGGAACAAGAACAAGAACGTGGTCACAAATGGATCCCTTGACACCAAACATGTTTAGGTTGTGGTAGCTAGTCCTAATGTGCCAACCCAGACTTATCAACAAACACCAGTAATGTATCCACAACCTCTTCACATGTAACAGCAACCCGCTCTCACGTATCCTCAACCACAGTATTAGAAAAACATGCACCCTCAAGGCACGCCCATATATCCTCCTCCAGAGATAGCCCATCAACACAACTATCAAGGTCCTATGAATCATACAAATGCTGTCTCTGTCCCTCACAGACAACAAAGACCTCACACTTCAAATGCGCCACAACACACGTTTACCCCTCTGGGTGAACCTATATATGTCATCTTCTGCAAGCTGGTCCAAGCAAACTAAGTCATATATCCTAAAACACAGCCATTTGATGACTCAACTCCTAAGCCTGCTTGGTATAAAGACAACGAGTACTGTGAATACCACTATGTTAAGGGACATACCACTCTCAAATGCATGAAACTGAAACATTATATCCAAGATCTCATTGACCGTAAGGAGATCGAAGTGGATTCCCCTTCTCAATCATTTCCAAACACAGACCTAAAAATTTATCATAATGCATTCCCTAAACATACTTCTGGTATAGGTCCAGGCAATCCTACTCAGCCTTCTAATCAAGGAAAGAATAAGAAAACAGAAAATGCCAACAGAAAAGATTATACCAATGCTTATATCAACTACGATAATCTCATCGGCTGCATATCCCAAGTTCAGTCCTCCATCAATGTCATCCATGTCAGAGGTTCTAATAACCAATGTGCAATCACCACTCGAAGAGGTAGGATAACAGTTGTAGGTGCTGGTCCTACCCCATCTGCCGAGACCCAATATAAAATTTTGGAAAACCTAGGGAATACTCCAGCCCAAATTTCCATTCTAGATCTTCTCCGCACATCACCCACCTATCAAGAGATCCTCAATAAAGCCTTGCAAGAATCCCATGTTCCCAGCAACATCAACCTTACTGAGTTTCAAAACCTTGTCGGACACCTATCTACATCCTGTGGGGTTTCCTTTAGACCAATAGACATCCCCTCTGATTAAATTGAACACAATCTCCCACTCTGTATTGCTATCATGGTTAAATTTTTTTCCATCAAATAGGTCATGATAGATAATGGATCGGCCCTAAATCTGTGTACTCTAAAATTCATAAAATAGTTGGGTTGCACTAAGGCTAATATCACCAATGATTTCATCACCATAAAAGCATATGACAACTTGGAGTGTAATTTTGAAGGCACCATTATCTTACCCATTCAAGTGGGTCCAGTTATCCAGGAAACATTATGTCATGTTGTTGATCTTGACCTTCCCTACAACATCCTCCTTGGATACCCATGGATTTATTCTATGCAAGCCATCCCATCAACCTACCATCAGTGTATCAAATTCCCATATAAAGGCACTGATATCACCATCCGTGCAGATCCCAAGCCCTTCACATACTGTAATGCGTTGGAGACATCCTTTCCACACTCCAATCATTGTCCCAGGATTGATATTGGCTCCTCTGTCACCAGCTCATCTCGAACCCATTCAGATCTAGAGACAATCCTCTCCTCCACCTTGTCCATGGTCAAGATCAACAATAGAGGATGTGGTGAATACAGTTTATCTGATGCCTTTGTAGTTGGAGCACTTCCCGTTGATCCTACACTCAAGGGTGCCAGCCTAATTTAAGTAAAACTGAATTAGAAACAACCAGGATACTACAATTTGGTCCTACCACTTTTGTATCACAAGGTACTTCGATTAGCCAAGAAATGGAACCAAACATCAATCAATGGATATATAAGGATCCACCACCCCAGGACACAAGTCGACTCAATTACTTCCAATATAAGTACCCCACAATGCACAAATTGGTGATAGAAAAATGGAATTATCAAGGAGGTGGCCTTGGTTATGAAGAGCAAGGGATGAAAGATCCCATTGTACCTGCCTGACTAGAAAAACACCTGGGCCTTAGCATGGGCTCTGACACGACTGGGGGCACCAATGAATTCATCAATTATTCCTCTTGTCAACCCCTGGGCAAAATCGCTGATATCGAAGATATCCCGAAAGAGAAAATTGTGAGAGCTTATGATGATGTTTTTGATGATGAAACCTTCCTAGGAAATGATATCCTATAGCAACTTTCCATCCTCTTCATTGACCTCCCCCTCCACCATCCTGAACTCATAGACTGGGACCAACCAAGTTTCATACACGTTGACGAGTTCCAAAGTGAGGACGCGCTCCTAAGTTTTATGGGAGCAATCGAGAAAAGTAGTGACTGGGGGAAACACTCAGCATATGTATACAAGCTAGACCCAAAGGAATACTTTGGGGAAGAGGAGAACTTTAGCCACAAAAATCATACAGAAAATCAAAATAAAAAAGAGAAAAATCAATCTTTTAGTGAAAACTCCTCTGGGGCGCTATCTGATCATAAAAAAGTAAAAACAAAGGGCGTATCCCTTGGTGAAAACCTCTATGAGGAACCATAGGATGAAGATTCTCCTCTTCCTCTTATCTAATATTACATGCCTGAATAGTCATCGATTCTCATTGAAGAAACAAAACCTATTAACCTGGATACCAAAGAAAATTTTGCCATTACATATATAGCAGCCTCTTTGTCTAAAGTAGAAGAAAGTGATCTTATCACTTTATTAAAAGAATTTATCAGTAAGTTTGCATGGTCTTACTCTCACATGCCAGGGTTAGATCCCAACTTGGTGGTTCACCATCTAGTAGTGGACCCAAACATCAAACCTGTCAAGAAAAAGCTTAGAAAGATGCACCCTAAAGTGGCACTACTTGTTAAAGAAGAGCTAGAAAAATTGCTCCACGCCAAGATCATCTGACCCATTGACTGCTCTAACTAGATTTCTATTATGGTGCCCATCACTAAGCCTAATAAATCAATAAGGATATGTATATATTTTAGAGATCTCAATAAGGCATGTCCTAAGGACGATTTCCCTTTGCCAAACATAGACATGATTGTGGATCTCACAGCAGGACATGAGATGTTGTCACTATAGATGGCTTTTCCGGATACAATCAGATCCATATTGCAGAAGAAGATCAGCATAAGACAACATTCACAACCCCTTGGGTAACCTTCTACTATAACATGATGCCTTTTGGCTTAAAGAACGCAGGGGCAACCTATCAGAGAACAATGACTGTCATTTTTCATGACATGATCCACAAGATCCTTGAAGTCTATGTGGATGATATCTTGGCAAAATTAGTAAAAAGGGAAGACCACCTGGATGTTTTTGAATGTGTCTTAGACAAAATTGAACACTATTACTTAATTCTCAATCCTAAGAAATGTGTCTTTGGAGTCACATCAGGGAAACTCCTAGGGTTAATTGTATCCAGACGAGGCATTGAAATTGACCCAAAGAAGGTAAAATCTATCATAGAGATGCCTCCATCAAAAACACTCTGACAGTTGCATAGCCTCCAAGGAAAGCTACAATATATGTGCCACTTCATCTCTCAACTAATAGATAAGTTCCAACCATTCACTCATCTCCTGCGCAAAGACAACACATTCAAGTGGGATCCTTAGTGTCAGAAGAGATTTGACAAGATCAAAGAATACTTGGAAAATCCACCCATCTTGGTACCTCCTGTACCTGGTAGCCCACTCATCTTATACATTTCTACTACTACTACAGCACTAGGGGCACTCCTTTCTCAATTGAACGATGAAGGCAAAGAAAGGGCCATATATTATATCAGTCAAACTTTGGTGGGTTATGAGCTCAACTATTCTCCTATGGAAAAAGCATGTCTGGCAGTGGTCTTCGCCACTCAAAAACTTTTCCACTACATGCTTAGTCACATAAAAAATCTCATTTCGAAGGTAGATCCTCTCAAGTATCTGCTCTCTAGGACTAGTCTTACAGGTCGAATGGAAAAATGGGTTATGTTGCTAAGTGAATTTGATATCTAGTATGTTGACAAAAAAGCCATTAAAGGGCAAGTCATTACTGATCAGCTAGCTGAAACACCATTGGTAGATGCATATCCTTTGGTCACAAAATTTCCAGATGAGCACTTGTACATGGTAGAAGAACAACCAACATGATAACTCTACTTTGATGGGTCCTACACAACTCATGGCCCAGGGGCAGGAATAATTTTTGTCACACCTCAAGGTGACTACATTCCCATGTCATTCAAATTGGGATTTTCCTACACAAACAACATTGTAGAATATGAAGTGCTAATTGTAGGACTCCACATGGCAATAGAATGGAACATCACAGATATCAAGGTCTTTGGCGATTCCCAACTCATCATGAAACAAGTCCTAGATGAGTATCAAACTAAAGATGATAAGTTGACACCATATAAGCAGATGGTTGACAAGATGAAAGAACACTTCCTCCACTTGCAGATAGCATAGGTACCATGTCTACAAAACAAGGCTACTGATGCAATGGCCACAATTTGCCCCTTCTTGAGATTCCTCATGAGTCTACACAATACAAATTCTTAGTTGAGCAACTACATGCTCCCTCTTATGAGAATGATGAATCAAATTGCATATGTGTCTTGGTTGGTCCCTAGTCTCTGTGGTACCATGATATCCAAGATTACCTACAAAATGGTATCATATCTCCTCATCTCACTACAAACCAACACCAAAACTTTATCCAAAGAGCATCCCGTTATACCCTCATAGCCAATACCCTATATCGTCGAGGCTATCACAATGTACTCTCTAGATGTTTAGATGAAAACAAAGCCGCCTAGGCTTTACAAGAGGTACATGCTGGAATCTACAGTTCCCACATGAGTGGCATGGTCCTAGCCAAGCAACTTCTATGTATAGGGTACTACTGGCCTACAATGGAACATGATTCTTGTGAGTTTGTCAAAAAGTACCTACCTTGTCAACAACATGCTAATCTGATCCATGCTCCTACTTAGGACCTTAGACCTATTGTGCCTCCTTGGCCTTTCTCTTGTTGGGGTTTTGACCTCATTGGTAATATAACTACCCTCTCCTCTGAAGGCCACAAGTACATAATCACAACTATAGAGTAATTTATAAAGTGGGTCGAAGCAATTCCACTCACACTCACTACTAGTGTCTAGATATCCAAATTCATCCTCTACCACAGTGTCTGCCACTTTGGCATACCCTCCACCATCTTCACAGATCATAGTACACCATTTGAAAATCAACACATCAGTGATCTCTGTGCTCACCTCCATATCCATCACCGTTTCTCCAGTCCATATTTCCCGCAAGGTAACGGCCAAGTTGAGGCAACTAATAAAACCATCCTCAAGAAAGTTGTCAATGATTCTGGTCATGACTGGCATCTCCAGATCAATCCTGCCCTTTGGGCATACCGCACTTCCTACCATTCTCCTACTGGCACTACTCCCTATTCCCTAGTCTATGGTGCTGAAGCAGTCTTACCAATTAAGGTTGAACTACCCTCCCTCCGAGTATCACTAAGAGGCCTGATTGATGATGACGATTACCAGGTAGCATGACTCACACAACTAGATCTCCTAGATGAAAAGTGCCAGCAAGCTTATGATTACTTGATTGTGTACCAGAATAGACTCAAGCAGAACTATAATAAGAAGGTCCACCCATGCTAGTTCCAGGTAGGGGACCTTGTGCTAAAGGAAAATCAGAAAGTGGGTACTGATTGGGAAAAGAAAGGCAAGTTTGAAGTCACCTAGCAAGGCCCATATGTTGTCACTGCATGCTTCAGTTCTGGGGCATATCAACTCTCCACCCCAGAAGGAGAACCATTGAATGATCCTATCAACATCATTCATCTCAAGCCCTTCTATGCTTGACGGTCGGTTGTTCATTTTAGTTTTCTAAGAAAATCCATAAAAAGTATAAAAATTCCTGAAGAAAGCACAAAAATAGAGAAAGATATCCGCCCTAAAAAAACCAAAAAATTTTACCTATGAAAACTGAAGGAAAATTCTATAGAAGGACTCGGAGCACTTTAAAGCACTGAAAAATAGTCCTAAAAAAATCTCTAAAAAGAAGAAAAAATAAGCTAAAAAAATGGTTTTCCCAGTGAAAACCTGGTAAACAGGCACTAAGGCCATATCAAAAAGTAAAAATCAAAAAGATCCAAAGAAATCAAAAAGAATAATAAAGAGAAAAACTTTCATCCAATGGTGAAAACTTGGCAATCAGGCACCTTGGACAAGTGTGGGTGATGAAAACCTAGAAACAGGCATCACACATAATGGACCATTATATTATCAATCAAAGTCTCATTTCCTTCCATCATCAGCCACAATCTTTGCATTCCCTATGTTCCCTGGGTGTTCGCATATTGTACACACTAGTCTGCAATGATCTACCTATCTCGTATCCTGAGCTTTTGATACACATAATCTTGTATATTGTTGTTCATATGTTATACTATTCTAATAGTCCTGAGTGTCAATCCTGTATATTGCTTGTGTCTTGGGTTTCTCCTTATCATACATTTGTTCTATAGTTTGCAAATAGTGCACATTTTATCAATCAACTTGGTTGGCCCATCTTTCTGGAAATAAGTTTTGGGGATGTATCCTTCCTCCTGTTAGCTTATGTCTAGATTATTGTCATCTTTGGGTTCTTACAGGGTGTCTCTCTCCTCTTGAACTAATCAATCAGCACATGCACCTATCACGCACACCAAGACAAGTAACATGATCCAATCAAAACTTGGTAGCAACCTTGTACATGATCACTGTAACTAATCACTTGTAATTAATCCACTCAGTTTGGTCCTTGTACATTCGTGACACATCCCATCTTCCTACCATCATGCTAACATCCTGTGTTGTCATCCTGCTAACATTCCCTGCCTGATCCTTCATAGTCCACTCATCTGGTTTATCCGTTGATTGTGACACACACCAAAAATAAAAATAAAAGTAAAAAAAATTTTGAGATTCAAATGTCACAACTTGTTCAACCTCAAACAACTCATCATATGAGCTCTTCAGTTGCACTTTGCATTCCTTCTCTATGGATGCTTTTGGGTATTGAAAGCAAGGAAATTGATGTAGAGAACAACCAAAAGAAAATCCAAGAACAAGAGAATGATGATCTGTCGCTCATAGTATCATTAGTAAAGATCATTTAAGGTGTCTTGCATTCATTATCAATTCATTATTAAGATTATTTCGTCATCTTGCATTGTTAGATTCATTTTAGGACCATTTCATTATCTTGCATTGTTAAGATTTAGGTCTATTTCATTATTTTGAATCATTAATCCATCTTGCATTGTTAGATTCATTTCAGGTTCATTATATTGTCTTGCATTGTTAAATTCATTTTTAAGATCATTTAAGGCATCTTGCATTAATCATACATTTTAGGTCCATTTCATTTGTATTAATCATACATTTCAAGTCCATTTCATTTGCATTAATCATACATTTCAGGTCCATTTCATTTGCATTAATCATACATTTCAAGTCCATTTCATTTGTATTAATCATACATTTTAGGCCCATTTCATTTGCATTAATCATACATTTCAGGTCCATTTCATTTGCATTTGCATCATTTTAGGTTCATTATCTTGCATTCATATATTTTTAGCATCATTTGCATCATTTTAGGTTCATTATCTTGCATCATCCATTTTTAGCATCCATTTTAGGTTCATTATCTTGCATTCATCCATTTGTAGGTTCATTATTTTTGCATTCATCCATTTGTAAATATTGTCCTGTTGTATAAGCCTCAATGCGCATCCAAATATTGTCCTATTGTATAAGCTGCAATAAATCATCACATAATCATCCGCAATATTGTCCTATTGTGTAAGCACCTAAAATTCCAAAAACATCACATAATCTCAAAAATCATACAATAAACAATTTGTGCTTCCTGCATTGTCCCCGATCTTTGATTTCAGACACGGTTCGACTCATGTGACTGTGACACTCTTTTTCACCAAATCAATTTAGCGACTGATTGTCCTTGCGCTCCATCATGTTCATAGCTTTTGCCAGTGAATGTCTTTTCATCAAATTCAATAAAATCAAATCCTTTCCCGTCAGGATGCATCCTTCTGGTGTCAGCATATCAGATCTTTTATCAATCAATCATGTTCATGGGAAGAACTTTGGACCGAATGACTGCTTGATCATGAGGCCTTCTTTAATGATTTTATCTTTTTGTGTCAGTTCAAACCTACTCATCACTACCTCAATATTTTCTATCTTGGTGCATGGTGATGGGTTGCTACTGATACATGTGTCTTTTGCAGTATGCTTTGTTTGAGAGTCTAGTCCACACAAAGGAATCTTGTCATCTGTGTTTTCTAACACCTGATGCATACCTCCTCTTGCAATATTAAAATCGGATGTGCTCTCCATATTTTTCACACAAATGGATCCCAATGCTCATTTAGCTACATTTCATTTGAATTTGCATTCTTAGCTGCATTCTTACTTGCATTTCTAAAGGCTTCTATTTATTCCCTTCTTCTTTTCCTCTCCCCCATTGCGTCTTTTTTCGAGAAAATCCCACAACATTGTCTTCGTTATGTTCTTTTCTCGAGGGGGCACAACCCTATATCAATCAAAGAGTACACTAGTGGCAGCTTCTGTTAATGAAGTCAATAGAGTACAACCCTGTATCATCGTCGCTTTGGCATGACTCCTAGAAATACTCTTCCTCTGAGAAACTTATTTTCTTGTCTTTGACGCCACGTCAAAGAGGGGAAAAATGTAGACGTCCAAAAATATGAATATTATTATTAATATTATTTTCCCTCTTATTCCTCTAACTATTTAATTCAGTCAATTAAATAGTTTCATTTGCTAATAGTTTAAACACTATTCTGATGTATTTCATTTAAATACATTTGTCTCATGAAATTCCCTTTTTAATAAATTTACATTTATTAAATGCCCCATATTCCTAGTTCTTCTAAACCATGATTTATTCAAATTTAATTTGAATTATAATCTAATCCCTAGCTAGGAACCTATTAACCCAACCTAGAGCCCTACCCTAAGCCTACCCTATTCCTACCCTACTCCCATCACCTCATTTCTTAAGTATATTTACCCACCTAACTACCCTCTGATCATGCTTAAAGGGTGATTCCTAACCTTTTTAAGGCTAATGGAATGCTCACCCACATGGGGAAATTCTCTCCAAAATGGGCACCCATCCCTGTTAAATTCTTCTTACAACTTTGTCTCCCACTTGGAAATGTTGAGCCACTCAACATTAAATGCTAAGTTTGACTCAAAATTAGCCATCCCCTCAAAGCCTATGTGTCTCCTATGTGGCTCTTATGTGGATGCCACATAAGTGCCACTTCATCCAAGCCTCTTCCTCTCTCCAAAAACTCTATAAATAGAGGCCTTCTCCTCTCATATTTTCATCTCGCAATTTGCATTGTTATCATGTTAGAATTGTCTTAGAGTTTTCATAGTTGTTTTCATGCTAATATTCTTAGATGCTAGTTTCATGTTTTCAATTGCTTAAATCATCTTAGAAATCACATGCTAGAATTTTAATTGGTGAATGAATCATAGTTTCTACATTAGCATATGCATTTCATTTTCATTTTCATAAGATTAGATTATCATCTTGCAAGAAGATTTGAGACTAGTTCCTCATACTAGCTCTTGAATCTTTCTTCTTTATCTCATAATCTTGCATTTGCATTGGGATCCATAGTACTTGTGTGTTTGAGAGAGCACACTCACATCTAATCTAAATAAGAAAATCAAAATGAGTAGAATAGGGTGCTTTGTTTACTCATTTTTAGC
>MU224009.1:537104-567532 GCA_018584345.1 Thuja plicata
AATAATACTAGTCAATTAAAAATTAGATGGAAAAAGCCAAAAAAGGAAAAGCTAAAAAAAAAAAAAAAAACATGTTTATAAATTTACTTTTTTGGAAATTGAATTTAAATTTAAAAAAGGGGCATGTTTCAGAAAAAAATCTTTTAAAAAGAAATTCTATTTGAAAAATTAAAAATAAAAAATAAAAAAAATATATTGAATGGGGAGATGGGGGCCACCAACCCCCCACCCCCAAGGGCGGGGGCGGCAAACGAAGTTGTCGGCACAACAACCAAGGCCGCTAGCCGCAGCCCTGTCGCGGCTCCTCCCTTTGTGGAGGGAGGCCGGTGGGGGATGTGGGTTTGGGTGGGGTGGGGGCCACACCCCCCCGCAAATTATTTTATTTATTATTATTATTAAATTAAAACTTTTTAAAGTTCATTTTAATATATATATGTTAGAATTTATTTAAAATATGTTTTATTTAATTTTAGTTTAATACATTTTAATTTATTTAAAATGTATTTTTAAAATTTAGTTTGTAATTAATAGTTATTATTATTTATTAAGTGAAAGAGGGTTTAATTAATACCTTAATTATTATTGTTATTAATTTATTTGTTTTGATTGGTGGACGTTTTGATTACATGGATATGTAGGAGTATCTAGAGGGGTAGTATTTTGGATAGGAGATATAGAATGAATATTAAAGGTAAATATTGATTTCAATTTATTAAATATGCATTATTATTACCCTATAATTATAGTTGTGGTTGGTAATTATTTCATAGATTCATTTATATGTAGATTGTATAAATAAATCTATATGGACTGTTAACGTTCGTCTTCATTGATTATTTAATTACTTTGAATAGTAATTTTAATGGATGAACAAAGTTGCATGATTAGGGATTATAAATTTGTTTATCCCAATGTTAACAATGTGTTTGGTTAGTGTATTTGAAAATGCATTTATTGTACTATTTTGAGTGATTGATGAAATTATTTCTGTATGCTTTTATATAATGAGATGTTATCATGTTTTCGGGTATCTATTTGGGATAGATGACCTTTAGGATGTAAAGCCAGGGGTTTTGGGGTTTCAATTTTTGTATGGTGTCTTGTATGATGTCAGTTTGTGTTTCTATGATGATGTCATGGTCCTGATTCCTATACCCAACCCGAATTCAGTTAATGTTGTATTTTATGACCTTATGAGGGTACTGTTAGTTGTATGGTTATTTGATAACCAATGTGCTCTTGTATGGGTAGGATGTGATTTGAGATTATGTATACCTTCATGTCTTTGGTTATGATCCTAGGTAGGTTAACTAAGTGTATAGAGGGGAAGTGGCTTGCAATGAGTCCAGGTCCCTAAGCAGCTACTAGGGCATCTCATTGGCAAGTTACTTAATAAGTGAAAATATGAAACATTAAGGGGTTTTAAAATGTACTAATAAGATAATTGAGCCTCTACCCATGCCTTGAGTTTATCATATGCTAGGATGGGAGAGTTAGGATCCTTGTCATCACAAAAGGATTACTGAGCCACATAGAGTCACTTGGGGGCCAGAGTCTGAGAGGGACTACTAGGGGTAACTCAAGGGTGGATATATGTGATGACACTTCCTTATATACAGCTTCGGTTATCCTACATGTGTCGGTTACCTTTGGTATTGTTTAGAGTTCCTTATTGCAGTTTAGAGAGATTCTAGGATCTTCCTATGCTATTATGTGTTATGTCATGTATACCTTGATGTTGTCTTCATGTTGTATACCCATGTGAGTGGGCTTGTTACTATCTTCTCAACACGGTGGGAGTGGACCTTTGGTTCCATGTAGTCAGGTGGTAGTGATTCTTATTACCATTGAGATTCTGATGGTTCTTCTTCATTCTTGGATGATCCTTGTTGTAGTTTCATATTCTTAATCTTTTGGAGACTTGTTCATTTTCATGATTTATATTCTTATACCATATGTAGATATTGGTTGACATATTTTGAAGGATGTATTGTATCGTTATGTATTATTACATACCCTACGACTTGTGCAGTGGATGTTGATTAGATTGTATACCCTGGGTATCAGATGTATATGTGATCTTATCATATGAGATGTTTATTATTGGATTGATTTGATGTATCATTTGTGTTAGTTCTTTATATTTGTTATTCATAGATTATTTTTCTTAAGTAATTCTACGTCAAGGGACCCTCAAGAATTATTATCTATTTTGAGTTTTTCTTACGTGTATGTCATGTACTTCATTGTGTTGCTTCTGCATTATTATCATTATTGATTGTAAACATTTAAAAAAAAATTATCTTGATAACTTAGTGTCATGTTTAGGTTAGTTCTCCTGGGTTCCCTGGCAGGGCATTTCAGTTGGTCTCAAAGCCCATGTTTCTACACTGGGAGCTCTGGGAAAATTTGTATGCCCATTAGTTGTCTTTTGATTTTAAAACTTGAAACAAACATAGACATAAAACTCTGATGTATTTAAAACTATTTCTTTATGACTATATGCTTTCTTTGATGCTATTTGGTTTTGGTTTTGAGTTTTTGTTTGGTTCTCTAGTTGATTCAGGAATCATGCCTGAGACTAGCTCTGCTAGAGGTCATGGTACAGGCCGAGATGGTGGCCATAGAAAGGGTAGGGATCATATTCCTTCAATGAGTGTTCATCAACATAACAGAGATTAGCAGAGGGATGAGCATCAAGCTGAGTTTGGAGAGCTAGACATTAGGCAGTTGTTGCAGGAGTTAGTGAACCGTATTCTTGATCAGGGTAGAGTGGAGAGGGAGATATCTAGGATACCTCCAAGGAGGACCATTACAGTGGATCTTGAGGTTGTGGCAGAAAACCACATGAGATATCTCATGAGAGTACGACCTACTCCCTTTGATGGGAAAGGAACAGGGTTTAAGATGAGACATGGCTGATTGCATTAGAGAGGATTTTTGGCATGCATCCCTTTAGTAGCATTACTAAAGCTAGGTATGTAGTGATGCAACTCTTTGAGTTTGCAGTAGTATAGTGGAAGATAGAGGAAGAGAAGCCAGGACTCCATATGGATACAATGATTTGGGAGTTATTCCTTAAGCACTTTTGAGAGCGCTTCCTCTCTGATCATTGGAGGCAGTAGAGGGCAAATGAGTTCTATAACCTAAGGCAGATTACCTTGTTAGTGGTTGAGTATGAGCGTCGATTCTTCAAGCTCAAACAATATGCAAGTTATGTTCATGATTCAGCCCTTGTAATTCAATAATTTTTTAGGGGGCTCAATGAATGCATCATTAGAGAAGTTAGACTCTTTGAGCCTACAACCCTCAGGGAGGCGGTCATCAAAACTACCCTTGTAGAGGTGAACCTAGCATTGGGCCATAGTGGACAATTGGGAGTGTTGTCTAGAGTACCTACTTCTGTTGTCACATGTAATCATTCTCATGGATATGGGAATTCTAGAGGTCCTTCTACAATTCCAAATGGTAACCAGTCTCAACAGTAGGGAGGAAACAATCCTCCTTCTTTTACCTGTCCTTGAATTAGGAACTTTCATGATATTCGGCGTAGCAAGCGCAATCGGCTAGGTAAATCAACAAAGAGTGTGTACTAGGATGTCAGTAGGGGCAGTGTTTAGCATTCTAGTGCACCTTTAGTTAGAGGAGGTGGTAGTAGGGGAGCTTGATTTACCTATGGATAGTTTGGGCATATTGTAGTCAATTGTCCTCAGTGTGCACCGCAATTTTTGGGACAGAGGCCATTATCTTCTGAGCCTACAATGGGTAATGTTGGTATGTCTCATAGAGCGTATGTAGTGTTTGATTTTCCTCCACCTATGTACCTTGCTCCTATGAGTGGGGATGTGAGCAGAGAACTAGCAGCTAGTTTCTGGATTCCTACAGTAGGGAAAGATCCCCAGTGTTTGAATTAGAGGTCTTGGAAGGGTCCTATGGGACCCACACTTTGAGTCTTTTAGGACTTGGCTAGATTCTTTATGATGAGAGATTGATATCTCTATTTTTTTTAGGCTTCTAGGAGTAAGCCTAGTTTTAGGGGAGGAGGATGTAATACCCACCTCTTAGTTTTCTTTTCAGTTCTGGATGCCAAATTCTTTTAGGCATTTTTATGTATGTGTGATTTATTTCAGTTGATCTTGAGGATATTTATGTATTGCATTTCATTATGTTATGAATCCATTGCTAGTATGTTATATCTCCTATTTACATGTGATTTATGGTTATTTTATGATGCTTATATATATGTTAGGATTTCATTTCGATTATGGTTTTCTAACAATACTGACCCTAGATTTATATGCATATGGATCATTTGCATGTTTTGCATTACTATTTGATGTGTTGGATATGATATGGGATATATTTTTAGTTACTTACTTTGGTGAGATCCACACGATAACCTAGTCTCAACCATTGTTTTCTATATTATATATGCATGTATGTTCATTTTGGTGATGAAAGGTTTGCAAGTATCGGGCTACATCTTCCCTAAATTGGAAGGAGTGAGTGTGCCCTATCACAATAATCTCAATGGTAAGAGAGGGAAGATAGTATTCAGGTCTAAATCCTATCCTAAACCTAATTGTCCTAAGTATTGGACAAGTATCAGTTTGTCTACCCTACCCAGATTCGTCTAGTTCACGTGAATTCGTGGATCCCATCCTTGTGTGTGTTTGACTTTGATTTTATTGATTTCAGTTGAGTGCATTGATATTATGTGATTTATCATGTGATTTATTTAACTAAATATTGTTTGGATTAATTATTAAATATAGGGTATTTAATTGAAAAGTTAATTAAAGTGCAATTATTGAATATTGGGATTTAATTGAATAGTTAATTAGAAATTAGATTAAATATTCTTTTATGCATTATTAAATAATTAAATATTTGAGTGCATGGATAAGATTGTGCTTTAAATATTTAATCAATTTAATATATTATTTAATTAATTACATGTGCAAGTTCATTATTGAAATTGGGTTTGAATTCAAAATGCAACTTGGTTTAATAAGTCAAAGTTGAGTTGTGCAAGTAAATAGATACTTTTAATTAATAATTATTATTTACTTTCAATTTTGAGTTGAGTCCTTTTAGGGGTTAACTGGTGTATTCTCATTAGGATTTGCATGATTAGGGGAATTTTATTCTCTTTAGGGGAATTCTTCTCTCATTTGGGTCATAACAGGTTTTTGGAGCATTTTAAGAGAGTTTTGTGTGTTCTTGGCATTTTGGAGAATTTGGGGATTTTTATGGTTGCATGTTGAATTAAAGCTTTGTGTGTATTCATGATTTGTGTGTGCTTGGAGGATTCAAGGCTTAATCTTCTTCAAAGGCAAAAATTTTCTCCTTTTCTTGCATTGGATCTAAGGTAGGGTTTTGATCCTTTTTTGGTTTTCAATTCTAGGTTTAAAAATTTGTCTTCTTTGTGCTTGTGGGATTAGAATTCCTTGATTAGAAGTTTTTTGTGTTTCTTGTTAAAATGGGTGTTTTTGGAACCCTAGATTACTTATTGTTTCAGGAAAATATAAATTAGCATAGTAATGATATGTTGTCCAAATTTTGTAGGAAAATTTCACACAAAACTCGTAGAAAATAAAAAATTAAGTATGCCCTATAGTTAGAACTATAGGGAAGAGAAAAATCAATTCCCTTTAGAAATTAATCTCTTAGAAAAAATCAATTTCCCTCTTGAAAATTAATTGGATGGAAAAAAAATTAACTCCCTCTAAAAAAAATACAGAGAGTAAAATAATACCAGTCAATTAAAAATTAGATGGAAAAAACCAAAAAAGGAAAAGACAAAAAAAAAAAAAAACATGTTTATAAATTTTCGTTTTCAAAAATTTAATTTAAATTAAAAAAAAGGGGCATGTTTCAAAAAAAAATCTTTTAAAAAGAAATTCTATTTGAAATTTTTTTTAAAAAAAAAATTTATATTGAATGGGGAGGTGGGGGCCACCAACCACCCCCACCCCCCAAGGGTGGGCGTCGTAGCCCTGTCGTGACTCCTCCCTTTGTGGAGGGAGGCCGGTGGGGGATGTGGGTTCGGGTGGGGTGGGGGCCATGGGACCCCCTCGCAATTATTTTATTTATTAGTTTTTTTTTTAAATTAAAACTTTTTAAATTTCATTTTAATATATATGTGTTAGAATTTATTTAAAATATGTTTTCTTTAATTTTAGTTTAATACATTTTAATTTATTTAAAATGTAGTTTTTTTATTAAGATAGTTTAAACATATACAATTAAAAGGTAGTATAAGAGACTGACATATAATTACTCACAACCCCCATAACATATACAGTTACAGAATTGGGGGAGTGAGACAGAGTTTACTGCATTCTATACTATGTACTGTATAGAGGACTATTTATACTGATCTACACTATTATGTTTATCCAAATTACAAATAGAAAATACATGTCCATAATAATCAAACTACTAGTTTCTACTCCCATCCATCATTCTGGCAGATATTTTTTCTTGGGATCTATGAGTTTTCATACTGGGTAGCCCCCAATTCTCGGGTTGCTTCTGGTTCACTCACTGAATAGTCCTCATGTTCATTCTGGGTGCCCGCATTGTCCACCTGTTCTCTAGGAGAATCCTGACCTTTATTAAGAAGACTGTTCAAGTCTTCCACTTCAGAGGGTGCCAGAAAGCTTTGGTGATCTGCAATGTATTGAGAAGCTTGTATCTCATCTTTATGTATCATTAAGCTGTCCTCCTTCATCAGCATCATAAACTTGCTTTTGGGTATATTGAGCACCATGGATACCTGTGTCACGATATGAAAGTGTGTGAGTTTAAGATTAAGCTCAATAGGTTTCCTACTCTCCATCTAAAAAATCTCTCTATTCCGGTCCTTCCAAAGCAACCACAAAATTTCACATGTCAATGTAAACAAAAACAATTAAGTTTGGAGTCAAACATTTCAACATAACCAACAAAAATTTCACACCAGGTGATGCTATATTTGCAATTCCATAAACACGGGGAACCAAGAAAAATGGACCAAACCTTGCATGCATAAAAGCATTCAGAGAAAAGATGCTCAAAAGTTTCAACAGAGTTACACCAATGGGATAAACCAATGGATGACAGGACTTGAACCACAACAAGTTTTTTGATCAAGACCAACCATCTAAAGCAAAGTATATTGGGTTCAGCTTTGCCTTTCCAAAAATACTCAAAAAAAATTTGCCAATTGTAAAAAGGATTAACATGCCCCCAACACTGGGCCACACATGTGGTGATAGAGGGTTCCTTCTTTAGAATGTGATACAACTATTTAGAAGTATATTTAGATAATAGAGTACCATCATTCCATTTACACTTGTTGAGGTATGTTACCAAGTCAATTAGTTCCCCTTTAATTTCTCCATTTAATACTTTTTTAATGAGGGTATATATTTTCTTTTGAGAAGCAGGGATAATGAATTTGGAGCTAATGCACTCCCAAGTCCCTAGGTGTCCATCCATCAAGATGTCCTATTGAGTCAAGATACCTTTCAAATTCTAGCATTTGGCCGAGCAACTTTGAGTGAGGGCCAATGGCTTCCCATTATAACACAGCCCCCACCAAATTTATCTATCTATAACAACAAAAAGAGGAGGACCCCCAACAACACCCCTTTCTAAAATACCCTGTCTCACCTGAGTCCATCTTCTCTAGAAGGAATGCAATATTTTCGAGCCAAATAATCTCATCTTTTATTCTCCCAAGATCTTGTCACATATTGGGATATCTTTCCACTGCTTCCCTTTTCTGATACTTGATTTCTCCATATTGTTCCTAATAAGTATTTTCCATGGTTCATTTCCCCATAGGACTTTAATAATCCATTTGGCTGCTAGAGCAGCCCCATGTACTTTAATATCTTTCAGCCCCAACCCTCCATGCTTCTTCTCTTGACAGCACCATTCCCATTTCACACAGTGCCTCTTTCTATTCCCTTTACCACTTGACCAAAGGAAGTCTCTTAGGATATTTTCTAACATATTAGTTTGGGTATTTGCAAACATCCATGTTGATGCATAATAGATATGGTGGGCAGCTAGTACTTTTTGAACAACTTGCATCCTCACAGCAATGGATAACATCTTAGTTTGCCATTTGATGTGTTTTTTATTTATCTTATCATATATCCAGTCCCACATGTTCCCAAAGTTCGGTTCCATAGAGAAGAGTATCCCCAGATACCTAACAATTTTGTTTGGCCCAGCCCACTACCATCCTTTACCTTCTAGCCAGATAGGGGGCTCATTAGACAAGCCTAAAACTATGGATTTATGAGGAGAGATTTTGGATCAAGAAGCTTTGCAAAAAAAATTGATCCTTTCTACAACATGGTCAAAATTACTTTCTGACAGGCCTAGAAAGACTGTTGTATCATCTGCAAATTGTATATTTATCAGTTCTTCACTGTTAGGGAGAGAGATGCCCTTGATTGGGTGGCCCATGTTTTGTGACCTTAGAATATAATACATAGAATCAGCAGCAATAAAAAATAAGGAGGGGGCTATTGGGCATCCTTGTCTAATAGATCTCTACAAATTAATTGGGTCTATTAATTCCCCATTCACATCAATGACCATGGAAGCATCCTTGAAGAGAATGTTGATCCACTTACAATATATCTTTGAAAATCCAAAGGCTTTTAGCATACCGAGCACAAAGTTCCATTCTACTCCATCATATGCTTTTTCAAAATCCAAACCATAGCCACCTTCTGTCCCTCTGAATTGGCCCAGTGCATTGCTTCCCAACTTGTGACAAGATTCTCCAAAATGTATCTTCCTTGAATAAATCCAGTCTGTGTATATGATATGAACCTTTTCAAGAGGGGAAAATTCTCCTGGCTAATATTTTGGCCAGTATTTTAGAGGAGAGGTATGAGAGGGTGATAGACCTCCAATTTTTCACTAGTCTCTTATCTCCTTCTTTGGGTAAGAGCTTAACCACTCCCTTGTTGATGTTCTTTCCTAGGGATCTTTTTTTAAAAGCTTCCTCATAGACTTCCAGATGTTCTATCCCCACCATTCCTTATTTTTCTTATAGATTTGATCTGGGAATCCATCTAGGCCTGGTTCTTTACCATTGGTAAAGGAGTTAATGACTGCAGATATTTCTTCAAGAGAGAGAGGTTTACTGAGAAGTGTATTATCATCTTTAGTGAGCTTCTTGGGTATTATATCTAGACATTGTTTGAGGGATCTTTGACTATCTAGGGAAACCTATGATGTAAACAGTTCATTGTAGAACTAGTGAAAGGTATTTCTAATCTTCTCAAAGTCATTGGTGAGGGCATCCCCCATTTGGATCTCTTTGATCATTTCTCTCTTTTTCTTAGCTCTGATGATATTGAAGAAGTACCCCAAGACTTTGTCACCCTCATTCATCCAGTTCATTCTAGCTCTAATTTTATGTCCATGTGTCATGTATCTCTGTATGAGTCTCAGGTTGTGTTTAGCACTAGTAAGTTGAGTTTCCAATAGGGTATCATTGCCTCTACTCTATATCCCTCTCTCTATCTCATTCAACCTGCTCTTCTAGAAGGATTCTTCTCTATTTTTGTCTATAGCATGCTTCTTTCCAATGACTTGAAATATGTTCTTCCAGGCATTTACCAATTTATCCCGAAGAGATATTGCATCATCTAGTGGGTTACAAATCTTAGTTAAGTAAGTGACCATTTCAATGGCATCTCTATTGTCTTCATCTTCTAGCAATGATACATTGAGATTAAAGGACTTACTTCTCTTTTCAACATCTCCATGGACTATATTTATTTCAAATCTAATACATGTTTGAATGGGTGAATGGTCTAATATCAATGCTGGGCGTACCACAATTGGGGCATGGCTACCTTCTGTTATAAATGAAAATTTAGAGGCATCTCCATAGACTCTTTCAAGTCTATAGTAAACCCTTTTTTTACCTTTCTAGTTATTACACCATGTGAACCATATATCAGCAAATTGGCTATACATTTGTTCCATGGGATCGATAAGGTTGAAATTCCTTTTGAACTTATGCCAAAAGAATAGCTCATTACCTTTCCAAACTTTTGGCACACCTCCCATTTTTTCTTCCCTGTGCTCTACCATGTTAAAATCCCCTACAAAAACCCAAGGTTGCTTTGGTAGATTCACAGAACACCATTCCCAAAGATTTGCTCTCTCCCTGTATCAATTAGCTTCATATATATTACATATCCCAAATGTTTCTGAACCACATTCGATGCTCACCCAGATGACCCTCTGACAAGGAGAACATCCATGGTTTTCTATATGATCTTCCCATTTAGAGTTGATGAGGATAGCCACACCTCCTTTACCTCTTTTATGGTTAGAATGAAAACTGATAGCTTTATCCCATAGGAATTTGAGAATAGTGTGGGCTTGGAATCCTACTATTTTGATCTCTTGCAAGCAAATGACATCTTTATGAACTAGTTGGTTACACCACCTTCTCATAGTATGCTTTATATCAGGTATCTCTAACCCTCAAATATTCTAGCTATGGATGTGCATCATGGGTAACTACTTAGGTGGGGATTTTTTTCTTTTGCACAGCCTATTGAACAGTCTGGAAGATTTTTCTTTCTTCTATTATTATTAGACAGGGAGTGCCTTTCTCCTATTTTTCTTTTCTTTCTAATCACCTTAGTGAATTGCTCTTCTTTATTAAATGCCACAATTTGCATTGACTCAGGAGAAATGACATATTCCATAGAGGGGGGTTGTTTATCCTTACTATTATGCTTAATTTTATCAGCTTTTTCATTAATAGATACAATAGCTAGTTGTTGGACATTCAACTTTGTGGGGGCTGCATTACAAATTGGTGTATCCATAGTAGTAGCATTTTATGGGTGGGCATCTAGGGTATCAGGGTTATTGTCCTCCGAGGTACCATGGGCATGAAAAACTATGAAATCTTCATGAAATAAAGGGTTCTCTAATGTAACAAACTTGTTATTATCCATAACTCCATTCTAAATGATTTTATTACCAGCAGTATTTTTGTTTTTTCCTTTGGGTATGTCCTCGTCTGAGTTATAAATAATATTATTATCAAGTTTATCCTGACTAGTCTTTCCCATTTTATTTCCATCAGATGTTTTATTACCATCAATATCATTTTTATTATTCTCATGATTATTCACTATATCGGGCTTATCTCTCTGCAAAGATTTTAGGGCTGGGTAATCTCTTTTAGTGTGACCATTGCATTGCAATGGAAGCAAGACTTAGATTTCCTAACATAGAAATTTAACAACAGAACTGATCTCCTTCGAGATTGAGGGAAATACATTTTGTAAAATCAATCTCTGGTGTAAAGGAAACCAGAACTCTAGCATTAAGGTGAGGGAGAGTAACTCTTTCTTGCTCAACCTGCAAGACCAAGCCCAAAGGTCTCAAAATCTGGGCTATGAATGGCCAAAATTCAACATTTAGGTTTTTAATTTCAACCCAATTGGGTGAAGACCTAGAAACAAATTTCTCAAAATTACCTTTCGGCAACCATGGGTAATCCCTAAACATGGAGCGACCCACGTTCTGAAACCTCTTTTCCAACACTCTTTCCTGCATTGTGTGATTTTTAAGAAACACAACAAATAAACCATTTTGAATCATCTTGCAATATGTGACATGGATACCAAGCTTTTCGCCCCAAATCGAGGCCAACCATTCATAAAAAAACTTGTGATAGGGAATTGTATCTTTATCTAAACACACAAAGAATATTGCAATACTCTTAAGACTATTCTATTTAGATTTGATAGCACTAACCATTTCTTTGTTAGGCAAAAGGGAGAGATTCTTCAAACCCGGAGGAGGAGACCTACCATTATCTCCTGGGCTACCACTAGGTTCGGCATCTCCTCCACTAGCTCATCCACTTCCATTGGTTGAGGCATGTCCCACCTCTCCATGCTCAGTGTGCACCACCTTTCTGTTGAACACTCCTTTAAATACTGCACTATCTCAGAAGGATGAAGGATTATCGGCCACCACTTGTTTATAAGAAAGCTTCTCACTTGGCTTCTCAATATTACCATCAAGTGTTGGTTTAAAGCTTTCTTCATTAATGATGTCCTCTGCTTCGGCCATAATGACCTACTTCGGCCATAATAACCTCAGAATCAGTCTGAAGGGATCCTCCATCATGTTTCATCCCTCCTGTCACACACACAATCCAGGTTAGAGGCACAAGAAACCCCAAACACAGAGGCAAAAAATGAGGGCACCAATAAACCACAACACATAACAAAAAAACCAAGGCAAAGAAAAAGAACGCAAGGTACACAATCAAGGACTCGGGCAATAATCAAATGGACACAGAGCACATTAATGACACGCAGCTATCATGCAAATGTCATCCTCAATCATGACACCAGGTTGCAGAGCCATCTCCCTCAATCACCACCAACCAAATATCTAAGCATAATCATTTAAAATGTATTTTTAAAATTTAGTTTTTAATTAATATTATTATTAATTAGTTTTTTTTTTAATAAAATTTAAAGTTTAGTTTTTGATAAAATTTCTTTTATTAATTTGTATTTTTAATTAATAATTAAGGAAGATTTTAAATGTGATTTATCTTTTATTAATGATTAATGTTATTATTAATTATTAAGTGAAAGAGAGTTTAATTAATTCCTTAATTATTATTGCTATTAATTTATTTGTTTTGATCAGTGGACATTTTGATTACATGGATATGTAGGAGTGTAGAGGGGTAGTGTTTTGGATAGGAGATATAGAATGAATATTAAAGGTAAATATTGATTTCAATTTATTAAATATGCATTGTTATTACCTTGTAATTATAGTTGTGGTTGGTAATTATTCCATAGATTCATTTATATGTAGATTGTATAAATAAATCTATATGGACTGTTAACGTTCGTCTTCATTGATTATTTAATTATTTTGGATAGTAATTTTAATGGATGAACAAATTTGCATGATTAGGGATTATAAATTTGTTTATCCCAATGTTAACACTGTGATTGGTTAGTGCATTATGGAAAAGCATTTATTGTACTATTTTGAGTGTTTGATGAAATGAATTTTGTATGCTTTTATATCATGAGATGTTATCACCTTTTCGGGTATCTATTTGGGATAGATGACCTTTATGATGTAAAGATAATGGTTTTGCGGTTTTGATTTTTGCATGGTATCTAATATGATGTGAGTTCATGTTTCTATGATGATGTCATGGTCTTGATTCCTATACCCAGCCTGAATTTAGTTAATGTTGTATTTTATGACCTTATGAGGGTACTGTTAGTTTTATGTTTATTTGAGAACCAATGTGCTCCTGTATGGGCAGCATGTGATTTGAGATTATGTATACCTTCATGTGTTTGGTTATGTGCCTAGGTAGGTAAAATAAGTGTATAGAGGGGTGTATGCACCCTAAAATGGTCACCTAGACTATAGGCCCCATTTGTCATTTTATCAATTTATCAAATTCCTGAATCAATGCTTTGAAACATTTTCAATTCAAATCAATTTCCTTGATCAAATTGTAATTAATTCAATTATTTCAATATTTCCTAAGGTTTGATCATTTTTATTTAATTAAAAGATTTAATCTCNCTTTTAATTAAATAAAATTCATCTTATTTAATTAAATTAAATTCCTCCCATTTAATTAAATAAAATTCTTCTAATTTATTTAATTAAAAGAAAACCCCTCTTTTAATTAAATAAATAAAAATCCCCACTTAAAGCTCTTTTTTTGATGAAAAAGGAAATAAATTAAATAAAAATAAATAAAGTTCATTTTTCTACACATCTTCCTAAGTGGTGGGCTTTTTGCCTCTTAATCATAGCCCTTGATTTTGCCTCTTAATCTCAACCATTCACTTTCCTATATAAGGAAACCTCTCCTCATTTTCATAATATAGAATTTTTAGGTATTGTTATGGTGCAGGTTTAGAGAGCAATTTTGGAGGAGGATTTGAGGACTCAAGCTTGGATATTGCAACTTCTCTCTTCTTGCATCCATGGCTATTCATGTAGATTAGATTCATATTAGATTAAATTCATATTTCCTTTCATATAATAATCATGCATTGTTATCATATAGATTAATTTCCTTTCTTGCATTGTTATCATTTAGATTAATTTCCTTTCATGTATTGCGATCATATAGAATAGTTTTCATTTCATTGCATATTGGATGATCATGGAGACTAGCATCCTTTCTTTTTCTCTTTGAATCTCCCATTTCATGGTGTACTTTCAGGGGCACAACTAGGTCAATCTGAGGGCCTCCATTACAAACCTTTGCACTCCATGACTAGGGAGCTATGAGTCGATATTTAAGGCCTCATTCTTGAGCAACCTTGCATGGTATGACTCATAGACGTGTGACACATTTTTAGCACACAAGGGGAAGTGGCTTGCAATGAGTCCAGGGCCCTAAGTGGCTACTAGGGCATCTCATTGGAAAGCTACTTAATAAGTGAAAATATGAAACATTAAGGGGTTTTAAAATGTACTAATAAGATAACTGACCCTCTACCCATGCCTTGAGTTTATCATATGCTAGGATGGGAGATTTAGGATCCTTATCATCACGAAAGGATTACTGAGCCACATAGAGTCACTTGGGAGCTAGAGTCTAAGAGGGACTACTAGGGGTAACTCAAGGGTGGACTTATCTGATGACACTTCCCTATATATATCTTAATTTATCCTACATGTGTCAGTTACCTCTGGTATTTTTTAGAGTTCCTCATTGCAATTTAGAGAGCTTCTAGGATCTTCCTATGCTATTATGTGTGATGTCATGTATACCTTGATGTTGTCTTCATGTTGTATACCCGTGTGAGTGGGCCTGTTACTATCTCCTCAACAAGGTGGGAGTGGACCTTTGGTTCCTCTCGGTTGGGTGGTAGTGATTCTTATTACCATTGAGATTTTGATGATTCTTCTCCATGCTTGGATGATCCTTTTTGCAATTTCATCTTCTTAGTCTTTTGGAGACTTGTTCAATTTCATGATTTATATACTTATACCATATGTGGATATTGGCTGACATATTTTGAAGGATGTATTATATTGTTATGTATTATTACATACCCTACCTACGACTTGTGCAGTGGATGTTGATTAGGTTGTATACCTTGGGTATCAGATGTATATGTGATCTTATCATACGAGATGTTTATTGTTGGATTCAGTTGATGTATCATTTGTGTTAGTTCTTTATATTTTTTATTCATATATTATTTTTCTTTAAGTAATTCTATGTCAAGAGACCCTCAATAATTGTTATCTATGTTGAGTTGCTCTTACGTGTATGTCATGTACTTCATTGTGTTTCTTTCGCATTATTATCATTATTGATTGTAAACATTTTTTAAAAAAATTATCCTGATAACTTAGTGTCATGTTTAGGTTAGTTCTCCTGGGTTCCCTGCTAGGGCATTACACAACCTTGACACAAAGTTCAATAGGCAAGTTAATATAACCAAGTGCAGGATAGAGAAAACCATTACAAGTTTAGATCCATGCATCCGATGGATCATAACAATCATGTTGTAGGTTTTTCATAAAAATATTTTCCTCAGTAATGACATTTATTAAAGATGTGGAATCAACAAAACAACCACGCGTAGGTATCTTAGCAATCCTAGCATAAATATAAAGGGGACCATCAGGAGCCTTAATAGTCTTAGAATCATCAAAGGTAATTGAAAGTTCCCGAGGTCATTTATCCTTAGTTTGTTTATGAGGTTTAGGTGGAACTTGAAGTTGAGGTGGAGGTGAAGGATCTTGAACAATAGGTTGATATAAAACAACATACTCCACATGATTAAAAATGTGATTAAGATCATCCATCTTTGAATCGTAAACAATATCCATAGAAGATGGTTGAGCACTGGTATTAGTATCATGTGTAGGTAAAGGATTCAATATAGATTTGAAGATTTTGATTAGGAGGAGAGATATATTTGTTCCCATTACCATCAAAAGTATCAATAGATAAAGCATTAGAATCGATTAAATCTTGAACTTTATGCTTTAGAGAATAACATTTTTCAGTATCATGGCCATTCTGGTGATGGTATTGGCAAAAAGCTTTAGAATCAAAGGATTTTGAAGCTATCATAGTAGGAAGGAGAGGTCGAATAGGAGGCAAGGTAATCAGATTAGCACTTAACAACCTACTCATAATAGAATGTAAAGATTCAAAGAGAGGAGTAAACCTACAATTCATACAGAAAGCAGTGGATGCAGAAGTGGCATTGTGAGATGCAACAACAACTTGATCAGCAATCACATTTTTTTTTTTATTAATCTTGATATAGTTGTTAGTGTTATGAAACTTATTAGGATTAGGAGTAGTGTCACTCTTATCAACTGGAACAGGAGCCATTGGAGTGTTTCTCTAAAATTGACTCACTTGTAAATGATAATGATGAAGTGTTGCACAAAGTTATTAAAAAGAGGTAAATTCAGTAAGCAGAATCTTATCTCTAATATCCTTTTGTAAATTTGAAATAAACATATGTTGAATATCAATATCAGGAACAGGATAAGAAATCTGAGCATATAAATTCTTAAATCTACCAATAAAATCAGTCAATTTTTCCTTAATGTTTTGTTTACAATGCACTAAATCAGTTAAGGAAACTTGTGGACCAATGTTATTTTGAAATTGTTGGATGAAGGTATTAGAAAGTTTAGGAAAATTCAATAGAATAAGGAGGTAAAGAAAAATACCATTGCAAAGCCTTATCACGAAATTTCCTAGCAAACAGTTTAGCTAAAATCCTATGGTCATGAGAATAATTGAAATGTTTTAACATAAGTAACAAGATCACCTTTACCATTGTAAATCTCAAGATGAGGCATATCATCTTGCTGAGGGACAATAGAATGAATAATGTCTAAGGATAAAGGACTACCCATGTCACATGTAGGAATGTTAAACTTGGATTGAGTTAAGGATGCAAGTTGTTATTGTAAAGATGACACAGTTTGAGGTAAACTAATAATTGTGGAATCATTAGAGGACATAGGTGGCATAGAAATGTTGTGAACACTAGGAAAAGTATAGAAAGTGGGAGGAATGGAAGACATAATTGGTGGAACACTTGGAACCATAGTTGTAAGGGGATTGGAATAAGTAAAAGGCACACTATGATATGAAGGTTGTGAGGTAGGTAGAGATACCAGTGGAACACTCACAGGAATAGATGAAATTGGGAGAGATGTAGTCATCAAAGGAGGAGTGTGTTGGTAAATAGATTGTTCTTTTTTTAATAAACTCCCAAATGCCCAAATTTGTAAGAGACAGTCATCTACCAGCAGTTGGATAATCTATCATCAAGTTGATAGATTTCCTCTGAATTGAAAGGTATAGCTCCCTTATGAATGATATTCAATAAATTTGATTTATTCCTAAACTAACTGTGTACATTCTTAACCTGAGAATGGAAGAGGAAAACCAAGCCATCCCTAGAAAAAACTAACCCAGGTAGTAAATTTAGTTTCTAAACCTAGCCAATGCCAAAAATCCACACTTCCTATGACTTCTTGATACTGGTAATGCAGTATGAATGTTTTAAATGAAAATGCAATGAAACTAAAATGAAAAGATCAAACATTCTGACTCCTACAAAGTGAATGGATGAAATACTCAAATTCACAACCTATTCCCCATTTAACTCCAAGATGCAAGATGATGTTTACAATATGAATGTAACAATTCTCAGATTGAATACAATCGAATAAATTAATACTCAAACTCTCAGATTTGATGTAAAACTCCCTTTTATTATAAGCATAAATAACAATACTCAGACCATTATAAGTCCATAACTTTTTTGCTAAATACATTCTAGAAATCCAAACTTTTAATCTCCAAATACAATTACAATGAAAATGTAAGAATAAATGCTCTCCTCTCCACAACAGCACTCTATCTCTGGTAGAAAAGAAGGAAACCTTGCCAAGAAAAAGATCTACAATAAATAATGTCTAAAGTGATCGGTTGATTCTTCCATGACCATTCAGTTGTTCTACCTTTTCAGTTCTGTAACCGTTCAATTTGTAACTGATTCTTGGTCTTTTCTAATTCCTGTAGATTTTGCATTTTAATTTATAAAATCAATTGGTTTTTCCTTATCGTATTCCATAGATAGAGCCAAGCTTCATTAATCATGTGTCTTCCGGTGCTAAAGATCAACATAAGTGCATATTATTCTTTTGATTGGATATTTGAGTCGAGGGAGGTAGATCAAACTCTATCCTTGTGCTTTCATCTATAGGTATGATTCTTTTCCATCTCCATATGAAGGTGATTGTTTCAATCCTCCACATGTTCCATCGAGTGACAACTCAATAGTGACTATGCATTGACAGTATTGGTATTTCATGTGAGATCACAGTATCAAATTTGGAGCTCCCCTCTTTGCAACAACACAGGACATCTTTAATTGTTACTCAAACTCCTTATCACTTACTGCCTCTATGCTTTGAGAATTCTGGTCCTATGTAAATCCAAGCCATGGGTTACTCTAGTTTTTGATTGAGTGTCATTGTGGAGTAATTGTAACTGTGCTTCTCCAAGCATATGTCGCTCACAACCAATCTCTCAGTCTGATGTCAATTAACCCACTAGTATTTGATCATCTCTTAGGTTACAAACATATTTAGCTTCTATCAAAATTGGATGGCTCCATACTATTAATCAATTGTTAGCTTTCCTTTTCCAGAAAGATTATGAGAATCTCTTTTTTTAGTAATATATCCCTATGACTATGGATGACGATGTCAAATGTTGAGAACAACAGTCACGTCTCTCCTTCACCTTTCAATATAATTGATTGTTTACTTGCAATTGATTCTTCTCAAGCATAACCGTGAACATCTCCACATATGGAAATCAACCGAGCCTTTGCATGTATGCCTTCTAGTGGAGACAGGGCACTATGTAATTTGTACTTTTCTTGATTTTTACCACCTCTATTTATGCTCAACATCCCTATTTCTCTTTTGATAGTCATTGCCTTCGGTATTAGTACTCCTATGCGAGCAATCACCTTCCTCTTGTATCCATGGCTCCTTCTTGACTCATGGCATGTGAACATGTGAATTTCACAAGTAACTGTTAGAATGTCTCTATTTCTCTTTGGCTTTAGCATCATTCAATTTGGTCATCAACATGCATTTGAGTAATCTATCAATGCTATGCTCTGTTTCGACCATCCATTGAGATATCTTCAACTTGAAGATATTTTGATCTTTTATCAAGATTGAGGTCTCTCATGGCTAAGAATTTTTCAATTTACATGCATCCTCTTCCAAGGCCCAAGCTCCTATGTTCGACACCAAATTCCTACATGCACCATAGCTCTTGGCGGGTTTTCACAGAATTGCTTCTATGAAGCACCACAATATACATTTTTTGCCTTGGCTTCATTGGAGAGTTGTCACTCTGTTATGGAGGATTCACACAATCACCTTTAATGAGATGAAGCACATAAACAAATCTCTTTTTATAACCATGCTCTTCATTGTGAATTTGATGTCTGGTGGAAAATTGGACTTCTAATTCTCTACTAGCGGGATCTCTTGAATGGATTGCGAAAGATGCATTAAGACATGAATTTTCCGCCTCCTCTATATCTCATATAATGGCTTCAAAATCTAAGATTTTATATGATGGTAATGCATATTGAATACATATTTCAATTTAAGAATCTGTGGGATTATCAAACTCCAATTTGCTTCTACATGGTAGAAAACTCAAGTTTGACTACTCCCCTTTTCACCAATTTGGTTTTTCAGTCAAACATTTTGTATGCACAGTCCATCATTCATGCAATGGTATAATCTTCATTTCATGATTCAAAACACCCCCAATTACAACCCGAGCTCACACTTTTCTAAAATTTATGAGAAAAACATTGCATCATAAGTTTTAACAGAGTACTCTGTGTCTTCGTGCCCACAGCTTGACCTCCACCAATTCTTTGTCTCTATCTCCATAAGAAAGAGGTTACCACTATTTTTGTCAATGAATTAGCACCGTATGGATCACAAGATGAAATAATTGAGAGGGTCTTTGTCTTCATCGTATTTTAATGAGGACAAGAAAGCACATGCTTTTTTATACCAAATTCATAATTTTTCAATATCTTGAGCAGTGTCACCTAGTTCCTTGAAGTTAATTTGATGCATCAGGTTTGGCACCTTTATTATACACTAGTTTTATTCATTTGCACCTAGAGATCAAATCTCAATATGTTTACCATCATGCGCCTGCTTGAGATTCAAAGTCCATTCATTTCTTAGAAATCTTTATGACAAAGTAACACATTAAACATCTAAAAGTCTTGACCGTATTCATCATGTCATTTAACTTGTAACCATTTTTCACAAATTCTCCTGAGGCACATTTTAAATTATCTTTCACTTTAGTAAGAGAAAGGGAGAACTTCTCCAATAATCCATAGAGCACACTTGTGAAGCTCGGTTATTTTCCTTTGAACCTAAATGATAATCTCACCATTCAAACTAAACTACATTTGAAACTCAAACCAATGCTTTCACATCTAGATGCTTTTGAATTTTGAAACAATTCAACCCTCATAGAAATATTGTTAGGTGAAATTGAGAGATAATTTGGGAAACCTCATTATCAACTCATCTTTTGAAGCTTAAAAATGGGGTACTAAAAGTGCACCTACAGCTGGCTCTGAATGGGGATTGTGTGCTGCAAAGCGCACAAATTTTAGGCATAAAAATGAGACAACAAAGAGCTGCTTGCCAGGAGGGCAGAGGGGAGTAGGGCCAAAACCAAAAATGAGAAAGCGGGAAAGGCTAAGCTAAGCACACCAAAACTTATGGAAGAAAAATTATTTACAAATAGGTGAGGCAACCTCACCAAAAGAAGAGCAAGTGGGAAGAAACTCACACATGACCATTAACCAGCAAGGAGAAGTATGAACCTTTCCAGAAAAGAAACTTGTGCTCCAACAAGCTGCAACAAAACCATTTCTTTTTGAAAACTTCATCATAACTGAAAGTGAATTCGGAAGCATGCTGAAAATATGTGACCCAAAAATCTCCTCCAAATAACCATGCTTCATCATAGACCTCTAAATTTTCAGAATTCTCCTGCACATAACTTTTAAAACATTCCGCTACTCTTTGCTGAAAAGAACCATAATCACAACTTTCTAAAAAAGGTACTGCAACATACTCACATTCTAGAATTTCAACATGATCATTTTTTATAGAAATTTTAGAAGATAAACCAAGGTTGGAAAAATCAAAATATTCGAATGATTCTGTTACAACATCATACTGACATTCACCATGATCTTTAATAGCACTTTCAGATTTCAAATCAATACTAAAATAAAATGATTCTCCATCTCACATAGGTTCAATCCGGATTGAAATATCTTCATTATTCTTTGCATCTATCAAGTCTGAAAAATCTTTATCCCATTTTAAAGAGTTTGCACCTGAATCATCCAGAGAAGAAAACTTACATTTAGCCGACTACAAAAACTGATTAACTTCCATTTCATGACAAAGAAAAATGTAATCTGGATCTTTATCCTCTTCATGATGTTGCAACACTCCATTAGCCATAGAAAATCTTTGTTCAAAATCTGTTCTTGCAACTACTTCCTTAACCACATTTTCAGACTTAGCATGATATTCATCAAAACGTAATTCAGCCTTGTTTCTATTACCAATTTCTTCAAGAGAACCCAATGTTGCATTATCTTCAAAATAAATCGATTCTAACATGGACTCACTATTAATTTGTGCAAATTGAAAATCTTCTTTAGCAATATCTTCTTCAAACTAAAAAGTTTCAAAATCAGGAACAAAAGAAAGCATGGACAAATTTTCCTCTTCTACCTTGCTTACCATTTCTTTAACCATATTTTCAGACTTGGGAAAACATAAATCCACTTTCTCTTCAATACAAGATTCATCAAGAAGGTCTACCATTGTATTATCTTCAAAACAAATAGATTCTAACATAGGATCATTACAAACTTTTGCAAATCAAAAATCATTTTTGCCATAATCTTCAACAAAGTCAAACTTTTCATATTCCAAAAGTGAAATAACCATAGAACTATTTTTGAAAGAGACTTCATGCAAAAGGTTGTCCTTATTTTCTTCAAATCTGAAACTTTTAATATTAGAAGAAAAAGAGAGCATAGGTAAATCTTCTTTTTCAATTTTTCTTAACAATTCCTTGTCACTGTCAAGGATGTCTTTGTTCTCTGAAATTTGTGTTTTCAAAAACTGGAGTACTTCTTTCTTTTCTAGAACAAAGCAATCTTCAGATATGGTTTCCTTACTTACTGATTTTTCTTCATGCATATTTGCTGGAACAAATTCCCCTTTTCTTTGGTCTTCAACATTAAAATATTTTTGAATCACATAGTTCAACATCATGGTAGATTGATGATCTTCAGAGAAACTCAATCCTTTCTTTTCAGCTTTAGTAATACTTTGTTTAAAAGTAGTCCAAAGAAATTGTAGATTTGAATCACTTTCAACATTTATCTCTTTAGTTGTAGTCATCTTTCTTGTTTGCTTTCTTGGCTTAACCTCTTGTTCACTCAAGACTAAAAAAATATAAGAAACAAGGTCATGTGGAACTTCTGAAACTTCATCATCATCCACCTTCAATTCTTCACTTAACTGCAACACTCTTTTCTCGTTATGCTGCAACAACTTCATTTTCACTTCCAGCTCTTTCATCTTGTTGGTAAAAACACTTCTCCATAACAGAACTGGTACATGGTCTTCTTCAATGCTCAAACTCATTTTTCTCCCGCGAGTAATGTTTTTTCTAAAATCATCAAACAAATCACGCATTACTGGATCATGCATTTGATGAAGTTCAATAAAAGAAGGATCTCGCCTTCCTCTTTTCACAACTTTAATGGGCATGGTCTTTTTCAATTAGAGTCTTTAATCTCCTACAAGTAGAGATAATAATAATTCTGAAAATCAAAGCACTGGACTCTTCAACCAAAAATTATGAGAAAAAAAATAGACTCTCCAATCTCTAGTAGAGATAATAATAATAATAATAATAAAACTGAGGAAACAATCTTTAGCACTAATCTTCTTTTCTGCCTCCCCAACAGAATTGCCAAAAATCTATTGGTAAACAGATTGTTCTTTTTCAATAAACTCCCAAATGCCCAAATTTGTAAGAGAGAATCATCTACCAACAGCTGGATAATCTATCATCAAGTCGATAGATTTCCTCTAAATTGAAAGGTACAGCTCCCTTATGAATGATATTCAATGAATTTGATTTATTCCTAAACTAACTGGGTACATTCTTAACCTAAGAACGGAAGAGGAAAACCAAGCCAGCCCTAGATAGAACTAACTCAGGCAGTAAATTCAGTTCCTAAACCTAGCCAATGCCAAGAATCCACACTTCCTATGACTTCTTAATATTGGTAATGTAGTATGAATGTTGTAAATGCAAATGCAATAAAACTAAAATGAAAGGAAGATCAAACATTCTGACTCCTATAAAGTGAATGGATGAAATACTCAGATTCACAACCTATTACCCATTTAACTCCAATATGCAAGATGATGTTTACAATATGAATGTAACAATTCTCAGATTGAATACAATTGAATAAATTAATACTCAAACTCTTAGATTTGATGTAAAACTCCCTTTTATTATAAACATAAATAACAATACTCAGACAATTATAAGTCCACAACTTGTCTGCTAAATAACTTCCAGTAATCCAAACATTTAATCTCCAAATGCAATTACAAAGAAAATTTAAGAATAAATGCTCTCCTCTCCACAATATCACTCTGTCTCTGGCAGAAAATAAGAACCCATTGCCAAGAAAAAGATCTGCAATAAATAATGTCTGAAGTGATCATTTGATTCTTCCATGACCATTCGGTTCCTCTGCCTTATCGATTATGTAACCGTTCAATTTGTAACTGATTCTTGGTCTTTTCTAATTCCCGTAACTTTTGAATTTTAATTTATAAAATCAATTGGTTTTTCCTTATTGTGTTCCACAGATAGAGCTGAGCTTCATTAATCATGTTTCTTTTGGTGCTAAAGATCAACATAAGTGCATATTATTCTTTTGATCAGATATTTGAGCCGAGGGAGGTAGATCAAATTCTATCCTTGTGCTTTCATCTATAGGTCTAATTCTTTTCCATCTCCATATGAAGGCGATTTCTTCAATCATCCACGTGTTCCATCGAGTGACAACTCAATAGCGACTATGCATTGACAGTATTGGTTCTTCATGTGAGATCACAGTATCAAATTTGGAGCTCCCCTCTTTGAAACAACATAGGACATCTTTAATTGTTACTCAAACTCCTTATCACTTACTGCCTCTATGCTTTGAGAATTGTGGTCCTATGTAAATCCAAGCAGTGGGTTACTCTAGTTTTTGATTGAGTGTCTTTTCTGAGTAATTGTAATTGTGCTTCTCCAATCATATGTCACTCGCAACCAATCTCTGAGTCTGATGTCAATTAACCCACTGGTATTTGATCATCTCTTAGGTTACAAACATATTTAGCTTCTGTCAAAATTGGATGGATCCATACTATTGATCAATTGTTAGCTTTCCTTTGCCAGCAAGATCATGAGAATATCTTGTTTTGGTAATATATCATGTGACTATGGATGTCGATGCCGAATGTTCAGAATAATAGTCACATCTCTCCTTCACCTTTCAATCTAATTGATTATTTACTTGCAATTGATTCTTCTCAAGCATAACTATGAACATCTCCACATATGGTAATCAACTGAGCCTTTGCATGTATGCCTTCCAGTGGAGACAGGGGACTATGTAATTCATACTTTTATTGATTTTTACCCCCTCTATTTAGGCTTAGCATCGCTATATCTCTTTTGATAGTCATTGCCTTTGGTATTAGCACTCTTGTGTGAGAAATCACCTTCCTCTTGTATCCATGGATGCTTCTCGACTCATGGCATGTGAACGTGGGAATTTCACAAGTAACTGTCGGAATGTCTCTATTTATCTTTGGCTTCAACATCATTCAATTCGGTCATCAACATGCATTTGAGTAATCTGTCAATGCTATGCTCTGTTTTGACCATCCATTGAGATATCTTCAACTTGAATATATTTCAATCTTTTATCAAGCTCAAGGTCTCTCATGGCTAAGACTTTTGAAATTGACATGCATCCTCTTCCAAGTCCCAAGCTCCTATGTTCGGCACCGACTTCCTACATGCACCATAGCTCTTGGTAGGTGTAAAGGGGGAAATCGTGTGTGATGGGGGTTTGATTGTTAATTGTGGTTTGATTTTCTTAGTGTATTTTGATTTCCTTAACTTTACTTTATATTTAATTAAATTGTATTGATTGTATATTACAATTGTGATTAGGGAGAAGATAAGATGTTCCTCTTTTATTCCCAAATGCACAAATGGAAGATCCAAGTTGATCAACCCAAGAGAAAGGTTAATGCACAAATGAATCAACTATTTAGAAAGGAAAATAACAAGAGAGATACCTTAAATTATTTTAATTATATGTATAGATATGATATATGATAGTAATTGAAGAAGTAGGAGAAATGCACTAACCTTGAAATATTACAGATCAAAGAATGTTGTTTTCTGAGGTCTTTAGACTATTTCTGGAAAAACTAATAATTGATCCCAAACTGGAATGAAGAGACGAACAAAACCCAGAAATATTTTTCCATTCTAATTTCGTCTTATGAAAAAGGTCGACCTTGACCCACAAATGTCAACCCTAAACCAATAATGTCAACCCTAACCTGCACAAGTCTGACAGAAAATTTGTTCACGCCATCTGAAAGAAAGCTGAAAAGGGTATCCAGATTTATTCTCAAATCTATTGTTTTGTACTTGTACCTACAAGAAAAAGGGGATTTTTTTGTTTTGGGGGAGGGGTTTTCCTTGGTCAAACCCCGATTTTTGAATTAACCTCAAATATATGTAATTGGAATTGCAAAAATAGACAAAGTAAATGCATAAATTCACCTTTCTTGGAAAATTCCTTGTGGCGGATTCGAATCCTTGAATCCACAAGTATGCTTCAAAATATGGAATTAAGAAAGGTAGGATGTCTTCAATCTCTTGCTTGTAGATCTCCAACACCAAGTCTTGAATGGGTTCTTGGATTTGGAATAGGCTTGGAAGAAGGTGGATGGAGAGATCACCAAAAGGGCACTATGTAGCTTGAATCCTTCAATGGCCTCCAATGGATCTCCTTCATGAAATTGGATACTTTAATGGATGAATGCTTTCTTTGAAATCTTTCTCCTTAGCTTTCTTGAATCACCCTTGAAGGTAGTTTGCTTGATGATGGTTATCGTTCATAATTCTTAGAGAAAATGAGAGGAGAAGGCTCCCTTTTATATGAAATTAGGGCACAATCTTCTAAGGAGGCCTACATAGGAGGATTAAATTCCCATTAAATCCTTTACCACTATGAGAGGACCTATATTAAATATAATTTAGGAATCAATGCTTCGGAACCCGAAACAGCTGACCCAGAAGTGGGATATACTTTTTGCAAAGGCCGCCATCCAAAAACTGTGAGACCCTGGGATCTGAACCTTGGGTGAAGGTCAAGGTTGACCTTGACCTAGGTTAGGGTTGAGGTCAACCCTAACCTAGGTTATGGTTGAGGTCAACATAGACCTAAAAGGTCAACCCTGATCCTGAAGCCTAGAATCACCAGTCTATAGTTTAGAATGCAGAAATTAGGCTAAACAGGAGTGGAAAGAGGGACAGAATAGGGGGGAAGCCATGTCAAGATCAGGAACACATTCAAGGTTCTTTTCATGACCCCAAACCACTTATTTGGAAGGATAAACAAGTCTAAAATGGAAGTGCTTCCATTTTTTGACTATACATTTAGCCCCCACTTTAGCAAGAGTATGAGCTCAACACAAACTCTTGGTAAAGGAGAATATACAGAAAAGACAATCTTATTGGAACCAAAAAGGGATAAAGAAACCCTCAAGACCCCAAGGGACTTAATTATTTATCAACCCTAAGATCACAATAAGAGATACATCACTTAGTTAAGGAGAGAGAGAAAAGGGTGTGATTATCTTGCCCAATGAGAACTTATGTCTCATTGTGAACCACACAAAAAGTGTAACTGGAAAGATGGAATTGAACTTCCTAGTGAATGTGGTTACTCACTAGTCAACCCATTAGGGAGATCCATTCTTAAATGGATCAAAACATTGTAAATTAAAAACTGGTGGGATCAAGGGATCCGTGCAAATTTAAACTTGAGGGATCAAGAGATCCTAAAAAGTAAAAATGACCATGCTTTAAGGATTAGTTTCTTTTAATCCATAAAGGGAAACGTTTTTAAATCTTGAAAAATATTTTGAATGTGTGTGTGTGAAAAAAGTGAGTAGAGTGTATTCCCCCATGTTAAATTCATTGCTAACACTTTAATAGGAGCAATGGTTTTAACGGAAACATCAACAACTCTACGGATTACGTTTCCACTGCGAGATGCCCCCAAAGCAAGACAAATCAAGGGAAATAAAACATAAACATACATAAGAACACAAGAGGGATCTAACTAATGTGGGGTCAGTATGATCATAAGATAACATTTACATAGAAATATAATATTATTGCAAATGAATTGACATCATTCCCCAAAGAAATTAGAACTACAATCACAAAGGAGGAAAGAAACTTAAGAATTACGAAGAGGAATCTTTTCGGACCACAACATGGAGACCAAAAAGAATTAGTGCTACCACGTCGCAAATCTAAATAGATTGTACAAGGAAAACAATTACAAACAATAGAACAAGTAAAACATAACATGAAACAATATATAGAAGAATGTAGATACATATAGAGGAATAGAACAACAGTTTTGATTCTTTTATCATCTTGCACCAACAAAGTAACAAGGGTCTTATAAAAGAATCTAACAAACATTTAGAAACACATATTATGGGGGAAGCACAATACAACATACATCACAAAAAGGGCTACCATAAAGGATGAGCCAATCAAACATGTTGTCAACCCTCCCCATCTTGGTTAATGTTATTTAGGGTAGGTGGGCAACTCGCAAGAGGGACTATATCCAATATAGTGGGAATGATAGCCAATTCCAAACAAGGATCCTCTTGAGAATCGAAATTCTCATTACTAGGTGTAATTTTTAATTGAGTTGAAAGCATATGATGTAAATCATTATCAAGATAAACGGTCTCATATTCATCACTAAGATCAATAGGATCATCGAGAGTGTCCTCCTCATCAAGGTTGATTGAAATAGGATCCAAGATAAGAATAGGATCATCATAAACATTCATCTTATCATCATGAATATTAACATCCAATGCATCAAGAATAGGTCGGTCAAAGGTAGGTAATGAGTTTCATATCATAGAAGCACGGGCTCTAGAATTAACTCTACGCTTCTTATGATGTTCATTAGAAGATTTGTTACGTTTAACTTTATTTGTCACATGTTGAGAACTAGGAGGAATGAAAATAGGTTCCTTCACAGGTTCTATAGGAGGATTATCAATAGGTGGTAATGGAAGAGTAGAAGTTTGATCAATTTTATTAGCATCAATGGATAAAGGAGGTATTGCAGGAGTAGGCAAAAGACCACGGTTGGAATCAATCTGAGGCATACTTAACTCAACAATTTTATGATGTTTGTAAGCTTGATAGGAGCAAAAGAGATGATTAGGGAAAGAAGGACATGAGTTAGGAAATGAAGGCCAAAGAAAACTGAGAGTAGCACAATCTCTATGCCTATAAGGTTGAAACAAACTATGATTAATTGTAACTTCTCCATTATGAATGAACTTAAGACATTTATGAATGGGAGAAGAAATAGCATGCATAGCAGTTATCCAAGTTATACCAAATTTGATTTGAAATTGATCAGAAGTAGGAATAATGATGAAGGTAGTATCTATAACCTTACCACAAAGTTCAACAGGTAAGCTAATAGAGCCAAGTGCAGGATAAAGAAAACCATTACAAGTTTGGATCCATGCATCAGATCAATCATAAAAATCACGTTGTAAGCCTTTCATAAAAATATTTTCCTCAGTAATGAAATTTATTAAGGATGTGGGATCGACTAGACAACCACAAGTAGGTATCTTAGCAATCCTAGCATAGATATAAAGGGGACCATCGAGAGCTTTAATTGTTTCAAAATCATCAAAGGTAATTAAAATTTCCCTAGGTTTCTTATCCTTAGTTTGTTTTTGAGTTTTAGGTGGAATTGGAAGTTGAAGTGGAGGTGAAGGATCTTGAACAATAAGTTGAGATGGTGCAACACTCTCCACATGATTAACAATGTTATTAAGATCATCCATCTTTGAATCAAAAACAATGTCTACAAAAGATGGTTGAGCTATAGTATTAGTATCATGTGTAGGTAAGGAATTGGTATAGATTTGAAGGTTTTGATTAGGAGGAGAAACAAATTTATTCCCATTACCATCAAAATTATCAATAGACAAAGCTTTAGAATCAATTAAGTCTTGAATCTTATGCTTTAGAGAGTAATATTTTTTAGTGTCATGGCCATTCTGGCAATGGTATTGGAAAAAAGCTTTAGAATAAAAGGATTTTGAAGCTATCGTGGTAGGAAGAAGAGGTTGAATAGGAGGAAAAGTAATCATACTAGCACTTAACAACCTACTCATTAGAGAATGCAAAGTTTCAGAGAGAGGAGTAAACATACAATTCATACAGAAAGCAGTGGATGTAGGAGCATTATTAGATGTAGCCGCAACTTGATCAGCAACCACATTCGTCTATTTATTAATCTTGACATAGTTGTTAGGTTTCTGAAACTTATTAGGATTAGGAGCATTGTCACCCTTATCAACTGGAACAGGCGCCATTGGAGTGTTGCTCTCAAACTGACTCACTTGTAATTGATAATGGTGAAGTGCTGCACACAATTGTTGAAAGGAGGTAAATTCAGTAAGGAGAATCTTATCCCTAATATATTTTTATAAATTTGAAATAAACATATGTTGAATATTAATATCAGGAATAGGATAAGAAATATGAGCATACAAATGCTTAAATCTACCAATAAAATCAGTCAATTTTTCCTTAGTGTTTTTTTTATAATGCATTAAATCAGATAAGGACACTTGTGGTCCAATGTTATTTTGAAATTGTTGAATGAAGGAATTAGCAAGTTTAGGAAAATAATCAATGGAATAGGGAGGTAAAGAACAATACCATTGTAAAGCCTTATCTCGAAAGGTTCTAGCAAACAATTTAGATAAAATCCTATGGTCATGAGCATAATCACTACAAAGGATTTGAAATGTTTTAACATGAGTAACAGGATCACCTT
>MU224009.1:585225-651057 GCA_018584345.1 Thuja plicata
GGAAATACAAATGAAAAAGTTGGTAACCATGAAGCCCTGTGTAATATACCAAGAAGGAGGCCAGTAGTACAGCAAGTGTAAGTTGAAATGAAAATGAGAAATCACGCAGGTATGCTAGAAGATAAGCTAAAAACCTAAAAAATACAAAGGGTCTTTATCCCACATTGCTAGGAGTTGATTTCTTTTGTTATTTTTATACTTCAATGGTTACTTTGTGAAATAAGTAAGAGGCTAGGAGGCTTATGGCGGGCCCCTTAGCCAAGCCTAGCTGTGCACAGGTGGGCCGCATAAATTTTGGGCGCCCAAATTTGAAAATGACATAAAAGCCTAACAATTTATCCCACATTCATGCTACGAAGGAATTCAAAATGTTTAAATACCAAAGCTCAAACATATGAAGTGTGAATCTGATGAGGAGACTATCCATGTGCACACCCTGTCATCCAACTCATTGATTTATGTGCCCAAAGTCGAAGGTAAGTAAATTTTGCAGAAGTGATGACATGGCAGTTACATGGAAAAAGAGAGACACGTGGCATATGGTCATGAAGGCGGGAGAAGGATTGGAGATAACCGCCAAGATTTAGAGACTATGAGACTAACTTCCAAGTTAACTGCCAGATGCAGTCATGTAGTCAGGAGATGCTAGAGATAGCCACCGAGACTTGGTGACTGAGCGCTAGCAGTTAGTCGCGAGGTCACCAGATGGAGAAGATAACCACCGTGACAACGAGATAACTAGCAGTCGTGTGGTCGCCAAATGAAAGTTAGCTGCCAAATGCTAGTCGCCTGGTCGCAGAAGGTTTGTGTTTGAGTTAAAATGATTCAGAGACAGTGAGACTAGGGGCAGTCACGTGGTTGCGAGAAGATGGCAGTTAGAGTGAAATAATTCATTACGAGACTATGAGACTGATCCTAGTCTCCATGTCTCCAAATCAGACCATGGTTAGATGAATTTCTCAGAGACTTGGAGACAGAAGAAAAAGTGACCTAGGGTTAAGGTGTAGTTAAAGACCAATTTAGAGCAGCCAGCCCACAATTGACACTTGTCAAATTCTAGTTGATTCTGGGAAAAATGTAGAAAATTGAGGATTTTAAGATTTTGAAATGTGCACAGGATAAATTTTTAATCTTTTATTGCAAATGCTTGTCAAAAATGCATTCTGGGAGTTTTTTGCAATAACAGATAAGATCAAATTTTCACAGAATGACAGTCAAATTTGCATAAGATAAGGTCATATTTTGTAGGGGCAAATGAAATCAGATCTGCACAGAAGAGTAAGACAAAATGCACATATATTTTATTTGCAAAATCAGATTTATTGGAGCTTTCCTGAAGGTTTTTTGAGCAGAGAATATGATCAGATTTAAAAGATATTTTGTAGAAGGATGATCAGATTGAAAAGAGAATTTTCAGTGGAAGAATAAAGGATATTTGCAGAGGTTGAGTTCAGATTATGAATAGATAAATGGATTCAGATATAGACAAAATAAATCAGATTTTGTAAACTTTGGAAGCAAGTAATATCATATATTTGAAAAAACAGTTTCAATGTCAGATTTTGGAGGCAATTGAAAACAAGTTTTGAGGCCACCGATAGAGTTTAGATCTTTACTGATAAAAGATAGAAGGATCAAATCAGATTTGAGGAGAGACATGTGTGAATATCTCAGAGTTAATAGGTTTCTTCTCTCTTATTTATTGTCTTCTTTTTTCTATTTTGAGGGTTCTGATTTAGGTTCCTATTCTGGTTCCTATGGAGGTTCATGGTCTTGTTCTTGTTCCTGCATCTGCTTGGTTTAGTACAAGTTACCATTGGTTTGAAGATTTCTATTGTAAAGCATAATTCTTTTTCATGTTTAGTTCTTGAGTTTATTGTCTGGATATTTGCAAACAATCTAGATTAATGAGAATACAGTGCAATTCCTAGTCATTGTTGTCTTGTCTCTTTTGATTGTGTTTATGCTTTAGTATAGTTCATTTGTAAGGCATCTTAAATATACCTACTACAAGGTAGTGTGTCTAATCATTTGTGAGTCTCTCTCAAGGAGAGAGTTAAATTTTGTGAATGGTTTCAGAGAGCAGGACATGGTTATGAAGATTTGATAAAGAAGTATTGAGTTGAGTAGATTGTTTGTAAGGCATCCAATCTGGATTATATGAAGTTTGTAAGGCATTCTTCAGTATTGCATTAGTTTATTATTGTTGACATATGTTTTCATTGACTCTTTGCCCAAGGAATAGGCATTGATCTAGAGTTTGTTGAACAAGTGTTTTCTCCATTCAGTTATACACAAATTAATCAATTTCATCTAGTTTTTAGAACAAATGAGTTGAACTCATTAAGGACTCATATTAGCAGGATAGTGTCCATTTTAGTGATTCCTTAGAGAGTGAATCAATTAGGTTACCCCTCCTGGAATCAAAAGGAAGAAGGATGAAATTCCTTGTCTCATTGGTTCATGTTATCAAAACCATAGCCTAGCTTATAATACTCTGTTTCAGATCAATCATTGCAATCTCTAAAGTATTCTATAAGTTGTTACAGTGATGTTTTAGGTGCATAGCCAGTGAATGAAATAATTCACCAAATACATAGGCTGAAGTATTAGTAATCTTTAATAGGTAATACCTGCCTGAGTCTGTGGAGCTCAAAAATGAAGGAGGTAATAATAGGTATTCCCAGTGTTATCAAAAACCTCAGTAATTAGCCTTTCTCTTGCCTAAAAGAGGTTTCATTCAAGTATATAAGGTATACTGACATCATTAGGTAAGTGTTGCAAGAAAAAGAGATAACAAATTGGTGACTCTACTGGGGAATAAAAGTGATTAAGTCAGTATAAGTAATTTATAGCCTTGCTTTGCTGAAATATCCCAGAGTCTGGTTATAGAGTTACTATTTGCAAAGAAAATATATTCCTCAAATTTTTGAAAAGTGAGTCAAGCCTGTTTGTCTGTCATTGCAAAGTGTCTAAAAGTCCAAAGCTATTTAAGAAATATTTACACAATCTCACTACTGGTGAGTGGCGACTCTAAGCTCTAATTTGCACCAGTGTGCACATTGAAGAAAGATTACAAAAAGAAAAGTGGACTTGCAGTGAGAAGGACAGCAGATTTTGGACTCTTACGATTAGATGAATCATAAAAAATCTCTATGTTGGAGATGTATAAGTTGCTGATTTGAGGAAGGTCAGAGTTGGGGTAAAGAGATCTCAGCTATTCAAATTTGTCCTCTGTAAAGAGGTGGCGGCTCTACAAAATTTTGAAAGTGATTTGGAGGAGACTTCAAATAAATAGTTTGCAGCAACTTCTTCATACTCCAGGTATTTTTATTTTCATTTGATAAGTCTTTTGTTCCATAAAAATTAGTTATACATAAGTTTTCCCTATTAAGTGGTCAGCACTAAGTTAAGAGGGAAAAAGAGTCAGTTTGTAATTTTGTTTAACTGCTAAGATGTCATATTCTTGTGATTGGAGGGGTGGTAATTTTTTTGGGGCAATTAGTTTTTTGGGTATCCCTGGATATCCAAATCATATTCCATCAAAGGTTAGGGAGTGTTTGCCAAAGTTTACTGGTTTTGGTGAACAATCAGCTAAAAATCATTTAGAAAATTTTGCTGACCTGATAGATAGCCATAACATCTCACATGAGGATTTATTGATGAAACTTTTTTTGATATCCTTAGTTGATGTTGCAAGAGACTGGTTTAGGGATCTACCTCATGGCTCAATAGAATCCATGGAAGCATTAGAAGCTTGTTTTATTAAAAGATTTAGTGATATTGAGTAGTTTAGTGATACAAAGAAGTATGAGGATAGGAAGCACGGTGATCAACATGACATATCTGAATCAAAATATCTTATATCAGAGTTTGATCTTATCAAAGTAGAGACAGATATGTTGAGGCAAAGGCTCCAAGAAAAGGTGGTGCTAATTTTACAAGGACACATGAGTAGAGAGGAAAGAGAATCACCAGATGATTTCTACATAAGATTTGCCGATAAGCTAAAGGGCTATGGTATCATTTTTTGTCCTCAAGAGTATGTATTGGTTGAGTTATTTGTTCAAATTTGTTTCCCTTATACATGAAAGTTATCAATTGCTCAGAGGGAAGAATTTTTTCAGCAAGTTATAGAATGGATAAAGGGTTTGGAGAAGATTGCTTCTAAAGATATATCTCATGTTGAAAACAATGATAGTGAATCTGAAATTTCTGAGATTATTGAAGAATCTAATGATGAGTCTGAGGGTGAATCTGAATTTAATAATGTTGAAATTGATAAAGATGAATATATATTTAGTGATGATGACGAGTCTATTTCTGGTAAAGATATTGCTGAAATTTATATTGTAAATAAGTTTTATGAGCAACAAGGAAATGAGAAAGATATATGTAGCCAGCAAGAAGACAACTATGATGCAGACATGAGTGTTTGTAGTGAGGATCTTACACAAGGTGATATGTTTTTAGAGGTTTCACTACAAGAATCCAACCAATAAGAAAATTGCAGCATCATACAAGAAGACAATGAGGTAATGGATGTAAACGATGACAATGATTCACTACATAGTGAAGAGATTTCAGAATTATTGTCTTGTGAATATCTCAGATTTTCAAAGAATGATAGACTTCAATTTCAGCATTTCACACACATTGACTTTGACAAGAAATATGTATCAGATGTTCAGAGCTGTGATACTAATATTTCTGATTTTCCTTGCACTTATTTTTCACAAGGTTACAACATAATTCATTTTGATTTATCAGATGATGATATTTTCAGTGTGGTTTCAGATTCAGCAGATGTGGAAATTCCAAGTATTGTATTGAGTACTGATTTAGAGAATAGTATGGATTTTGAATCTTGTCTTGATTTTAAATCTACCTTTGAACCATTAAATGATGGTCAATCAGTGGCTCAAGTTTCATTGGAAAACATTCAATGTATTGGTATTTTCCCTCCCACCCACCACTTTGCTTTGAGTTTGTTTGATGATGATAAGCTACAAGGTGCTCCTATTTTTGATGAAGAGGTTATTGCTCCATGTCCTAAGTTTGATTATATGCAAGGTGATGAGTCTTTTTTGACTTTGTATGATATGAAAGTGATGAATGTGAATAGACCTAATGATGCTTGCCCAAGTAGTATGACAGAGGTTGAGTATCCCTCCTTTCAGTTGAATGGTGCATTTTTTAGTTGTGGTTTACAAATGAAAGATGATAAAAGTCACATATATCTAAGTATGTTCTTATCTAACGAATGTGACATGTGTATGCCACAATTTTTTTATGATGAAAATATGCCCAATGTTTATAGAAGCTCATAAGAAGAATTTGTAGATTGGACCAGGATGACAGTGGATTAGACCAGACAAATAAGAGTGGCACTGTTATCATATTTTTGAAACATGGGGCAGAGAGCTTTGTGTTTGACAGAGGTAAGATTTGATCTTAGTTTTGGGGCTTCATGCCTCTTGTAGATAGTGAACATATTGTACAGTTACTTTCCCTTTCAGTTGTGTGTTTTCTTTCAGTTAATGGTTTCCCCATTTTTTGAAAAGTTTTGAGAAGTAAAGGTGAAGGTGAGAAGAGGAAAGAGAAAAGTGATAAAATCTTATTTGAAGTTTTGGGGTGGTCTGCTACTCCAGAGATCTGTGGTTCTTAGTATAAACTTGAATTTAACCATCCTCAGTCAGAGCCACTATTGGTCCTCTCAAATTTGGAACAAATTTGGAGTGACCATGTTAAAATTTTCAGATAAGCTAGGTGAGTACCCTTGAAAATTTGTGAGAAGGCTTAGTTTGAGTGCTTGAAAAAGATGCCCTAGTGATTTTCATCAAATATTACTTGGGAAGAGGCTTTAGTACCTTTTATTTCACATATACAGTGGGTTCCAACTCCTAAATTCCAAATCTGACATATTTAGGGAGTAGTCATTTTGAGGTGGTCACCTAAATCTGCATTTTCTCCTAAGTGTCAAATTGTTGTAACTTGCCTAGTTTGCTTCTGAATATCTTGCACCCTGTTGAGTTTCATAAGTCACTGGATTTTGGAATGTGTTACATGCATATCAGAGAGCTTATGTTTTAGATCTTAGGTCATTATCAATCCATTTGATAAGTTTCCATATTCCCCAAAGTTGTTTGCTCAGAACTGTTTACATCTTTATTCTGCTCAGAAATCTGAATTGCCCAGTTTGATAGTTATAACTTTTTGACCAGGTGATTCAATTGAGAAAATTCCTTTTGCACTATGTTCCAGTGGTCACATACTTCATATTTTCTAGTTTACAGATCATGATGAATCCATTTGAGCAATTTTTCAGTCTGATTCTGTTGCCACTTTGTTAAGTTTCCCAATGTTGTTGAATGCAGATTTCTAAATACCTTATTTTTGAAGGCCTGCATCTTTGATCAGATGGATAGGTATGACATCATGGTGTGTTCCTAGGTATTGTAAGCATGAAAATGAACCAATATTTCTAGTTTGCAGATCCCTATGAAATCAAATGACAAGTTTTTTAGAACCATTCCATTGGTGAATAATTCTAATTTCCTAAGTTTTCAACTACAGAATTACTAAGTTGTCCACTTTGAGGTCTTGAAAATGTATACCCGGTTGAAAATTTTGGATAATTGAGTTGTCCCTCATATCATGAACATAGAAGTGTACTCACCTAAGGATTTACAGATTCTTTCCAATCCAGTTATTAACTTTACCAGAGCTTTTCCATTTCCAATTTATTAAAGTTTCACTGAAAATGTTGAATTCAAAATTAAATGACATACTTTGTGGTTTCCCTATTTTCACCCAGTTTGAGGTCAGACATAATTGAAATTTGATCTGCATTATAGACCTAGGAATGAATTCCTTTGAAGATTTCCAGATTTTTCTCAATCCAGTTGATCACTTTTCTTCGCTGTTTCCAAATTCAGTTTCTACTTTTTCACTGTGTTAAAATTCAGAAAAGTGTTAAGGTGCTAACTTTGCATATTTGTATCAGTTAAAAGATTCACTTTCAGAGAAAGATAATTGAGGTTTTTCATTATACAAATGACATTGAATCTATATTCATAGGTTGAGATTCTAAAGGTTTATTTTGATGACCTTACAAATTCAGTATCAAAAGCAGTTTATTCAGTTTGCAGTGCAGAACATAATCAAGTTTGCAAATTAGTCATTTTCTGAGAGTGGTAAATTTTTATCTAAAAGTTGTTTCCAATAATTTATTATGGAATCACTCTCATGGCATGTGAGTGTACTATCTGACCTGATGGTGAAGCTTCAGAATGTGATTTGGTGATTATGCAATGACCGATCTAAATAAGATTTATAGTGTTTCAGCATTTGCACCTGCATAATATTTTGAAAATGCTTAGTTTGATCAGTTTCATATTGTGCCTGGACTAAGATCTGAAAGATCCCTTTTTCATGTATGCTCATTGTAGATTAATGAATCTTCTTGCCAAGTGTCAGGACCAAATTACTTGTTTCAGTCAGTTTTTGAGACCAGTTCCAGAGGCTAGTTGTAGTTATGTGGTCAGTTTGCAAAATGTCAGAAGATCGTAAAGGTCGTTGTTTATAATCAAATTTTTCATAGTGGTTTGGATTCAGAGTGCAGGTGTAAGTTTGAGGTACATGAGCAATGTAAATGAATCTCAGAAAGCATAAGGGATAACTTGTCAAGATTTAAGCTTTATTGATCAGTAAAACCCTTGATATTTTGTGCTTTGAAGATATGGCTTTTATTATTAAATCTGGCTTTTGGATTTCATTTTTCCATAAAGGATGATTTCAAATGATTAAGGTAATTCATTTTAGTAGGGCGCATGTTCAAAAGAAGAATTCTGTGAAATTCTTGGTAGCTCAACAATGAGGGACTGGATTGGGGTTTTGGAAGAATATCTTATATTCTAAAGATTAGTTTTTCCATGCTGATTCTTATCCAGGAAATCTAGTAATTAATATAGATGGTTCACTTATTCATTATGATTTTAGAATGATGGGAGAAATTGAATCCTTCATAAAGGGATTATTTTACTCCATCTCACATTTCTGGGCGAGCAGCTGTCTATGTATGTTTGTCAGTGCAAAGTGTATGGAATCATATGTGGCTCAAAAGCATTTCTTGGCAACTGGTTATTGAAAAATACAAGCTTTGATAGCTATGATAGCATTCTATAATTATCTATTTTTCGGTATTTTGCACATTAATAGAAAGTTATAATGTTTCAAGGACAAGAAATTTGTGCCAAGAATTATGAATGGGAAGCATGGACAAAGCACATGAACTGTAAACATAGGAAGTCTCTGTGCAAATTTGATGGTAGAAACCAGTGCTAGGACAATGCCAAGAGACAAAGGAAGAAGCATATGATGATTTATTAGTGCCAATGTCTAAGGATGATTTATTAGTGCCAATGTCCAGGAAGGCTGCGCTGAAATAGGTGGAGGATTTGTGAAGTTTTTTTTTTAAACATGAAAACGGGGAAATTTTCATTGCATAGTGGACTGTGATTGCAAGTAGAGGAGAGATTTTTTTAAATCTTAATAAACTACATAACTGGCAAGTCTGCCATACTTACTGTGCAAAATTTCAATTGGAAATAGGAAGAGGTGTTGCGCAGGAGTTAGTGGAGCTTCCAACACATGAAAACCATTTCTCATAGCCCACACATGGTTTGGAAAACATGTTAAATACAAATGATGTAAATTGAGCATAGCTAAAGGAAGCCCGTGTAGTATTGAAGGACGCATTTTCAAATACAATTTACAGATTTAAAATTAAGTAGCCTTTACAAAAGAACAGTCTCCACGCATAAGTTACTGATGAAATTTTTAGACATGGCAAATGCAAATACCAAGTATCTAGCAAAATAAAAGAAGAATACAGAGAGCCCATGCTGGAGGGGAGAATATACTTGCGCAACATTTTGGTGGGGAAAAAATTAAATAAAAATTACTAATATTGAAATCAAACTCCACAGTTTTATATGCCCAGTTTGGAGGGGAAGATGAGTGTTATTGAAAGCATTTAAATCAGAAAATGCATTGGGGATTTTAAACAATGTTTTCATTATAAACTGGTATAGGGAGATAATGTTGCACAAGTATTGAAGGAAATACAAATGAAAAAGTTGGTAACCATGAAGCCCTGTGTAATATACCAAGAAGGAGGCCAGTAGTACAGCAAGTGTAAGTTGAAATGAAAATGAGAAATCACGCAGGTATGCTAGAAGATAAGCAAAAAACCTAAAAAATACATAGGGTCTTTATCCCACATTTGCTAGGAGTTTATTTCTTTTGGTCTTTTTATACTTCAACGCTTACTTTTTGAAATAAGTAAGAGGCTAGGAGGCTTATGGCGGGCCCCTTAGCCAAGCCTAGGTGTGCGCGGGTAGGCCCCATAAGTTTTGGGCGCCCAAATTTGAAAATGACATAAAAGCCTAACAATTTATCCCACATTCATGCTGCGAAGGAATTCAAAATGTTTAAATACCAAAGCTCAAACATATGAAGTGTGAAGCTAATGAGGAGACTATCCATGTGCACACCCAGTCATCTGATGCCTCAGTTTCCAAGCCCAAAGTTGAAGGTAAGTAAATTTTGCAGAAGTGATGACATGGCAGTTACATGGCAGTCAGGAGATCCTAGAGATAGTCGCTGAGACTTGGCGACTGACCACTAGTGGTTAGTCATGAGTTCATCAAATGGAGAAGATAACTGCCACAATGAGGAGATAACTGACAGTCGCGTGGTTTCCAGATGAAAGTTAGCTGCCAGATGCTAGTCGCCAGGTCACAGAAGGTTTGTGTTTGAGTTAAAATGATTCAGAGACAGTGAGACTAGGGGCAGTCGCATGGTCATGAGAAGGTGACAGTTAGAGTGAAATAATTCATTACGAGACTATGAGACTGATCCTAGTCTCCATGTCTCCAAATCAGACCATGGATAGATGAATTTCTCAGAGACTTGGAGACAAAGAAGAAAAAGTGACCCAGGGTTAAGCTGTAGTTAAAGACCAGTTTAGAGCAGCCAGCCCACAGGTGACACTTGTCAAATTCTGGTTGATTCTAGGAAAAATGCAGAAAATTGAGGATTTTAAGATTTTGAAATGTACACAGGATAAATTTTTAATCTTTTATTGCAAATGCTTGTCAAAAATGCATTCTGGGAGATTTTTTGCAATAACAGATAAGATCAAATTTTCATAGAATGACAGTCAGATTTGCATAAGATAAGGTCATATTTTGAAGGGGAAAATGAAATTAGATCTGCACAGAAGAGTAAGACAAAATTCACATATATTTTATTTGCAAAATTAGATTTATTGGAGCTTTCCCGAAGGTTTTTTGAGTAGAGAATATGATCAGATTTCAAAGATATTTGTAGAAGGATGATCAGATTGAAAAGTGACTTTTCAGTGGAAGAATAAAGGAGATTTGCAGAGGATGAGTTCAGATTATGAACAGACAAATGGATTCAGATATAGACAAAATAAATCAGATTTTGTAAACTTTGGAAGCAAGTAAGATCATATATTTGAAAAGACAGTTTCAATGTCAAACTTTGGAGGCAGTTGAAAACAAGTTTTGAGGCCACCGATAGAGTTTAGATCTTTACTGAGAAAAGACAGAAGGAGTAGATCAGATTTGAGGAGAGACAGGTGTGAATATCTCAGAGTTAATAGGGTTTCTTCTCTCTTATTTATTGCCTTTTTTTTTCTGTTTTGAGGGTTCTGATTCAGGTTCCTGTTCTGGTTCCTGGTCTTGTTCTTGTTCCTGCATCTGCTTGGTTCAGTACAAGTTACCATTGTTTTGAAGATTTCTATTGTAAAGCATACTTCTTTTTCATGTTTAGTTCTTGAGTTTATTGTCTAGATATTTGGAAACAATCTAGATTAATGAGAATACAGTGCAGTTCCTACTCATTGATGTCTTGTCTCTTTTGATTGTGTTTATGCTCTAGTATAGTTCATTTGTAAGGCATCTTAAATATACCTACTACAAGGTAGTGTGTCTAATCATTTTTGAGTCTTTCTCAAGGAGAGAGTTAAATTTTGTGAATGGTTTCAGAGAGCAGGACATGGCTATGAAGATTTGATAAAGAAGTATTGAGTTGAGTAGATTGTTTGTAAGGCATCCAATATGGATTGTATGAAGTTTGTAAGGCATTCTTCAGTATTGCATTAGTTTATTATTGTTGACATATGTTTTCATTAACTCTTTTCCCAAGGAATAGGCACTGATCTAGAGTTTGCTGAACAAGTGTTTTCTTCGTTCAGTTATACACAAATTAATCAATTTCATCTAGTTTTTAGAACAAATGAGCTGAACTCATTAAGCACTCATATCAGCAGGATAGTGTCCATTTTAGTGATTCCTTAGAGAGTGAATCAATTAGGTTAGCACTCCTGAAATCAAAAGGAAGAAGGATGAAATTCCTTGTCTCATTAGTTTATGTTATCAAAACCATAGCCTGGCTTATAATACTCTATTTCAGATCAATCATTGCAATCTCTAAAGTATTCTATAAGTTGTTACAGTGAGGTTTTAGGTACATAGCTAGTGAATGAAATAATTCACCAAATACATAGGCTAAAGTATCAGTAATCTTTAATAGGTAATACCTGCCTGAGTCTGTGGAGCTCAAAAATGAAGGAGGTGATAATAGGTATCCCCAGTGTTATCAAAAATGTTAGCAATTAGCCTTTCTCTTGCCTAAAAGAGGTTGCATTCAAGTATATAAGGTATACTAACATCATTAGGTAAGTGTTGCACGAAAAAGAGCTATCAGGGTCCTCATTTGTGTATCTACATGATTAGATATAATTGTCGCCCAGTTGAAAGTCCTGTTATGTGTTGTTATGCAATACAAGAAGTAATACATCCATGCTGAGAATTCCTGAGCATGGGGCCATCCAAAGATTCTGCACAAAAATATAAAGCCCGCTTGAATGGGCTCCTTGAAATCCCTGCAGGGAATCTCCAATTTCATTCTCTTATAGTCTCATTTTGGAGACTTCAACCAGTGATTATTGAGGTGTTGCCAGGAAATGATTTCAACTTCACTAAATTCCTTTAGTGAGTTGACCTTGGTGATGATGGTGGACCCTTTGAACTATGGAATTCCCAACCCGAAAGCAAAGGTGGGAGCATCCAATTTTATGATTGTGGTGGGATACTATAGGGGCCGGCAATCTAGAAGCAAGACTGAGTGAGTGGCCTCATTATACAATACCGCTAGCTAGTGGATTAGTTTGGGTGTTTGCATTGCACATGGAAATTTTGTAGCCTTTATAATGCCGGAGGCAACTAGGTAAGTGGCTATCTTATCTCCCTGTGCCTTCAACCTATAAGTGGTCTGGATTAGACCTTGTAATTTGGCCCAAGTCTCAGGGTCCAGATCTATTATCTCTTGAACCCTGGATTCAATCTTAGACCTCACAACACCCCCATCTTTCAGATACTTGGAGGTTAAAGGAAGCTTTGCTAACATTCTTTCCATCTTTGATTTTGTGGCTACCCGAGTAGAGGTGGTTGGTAGTTCTAGACTATCAGGAGGTTTGAAATTGTTAGACATTTTCAATCAATTTATCAACAACCTACAAGACTGGAAAACCATCATAACATATATAAACATGAATTATAACTCTGGGAGATTCCTCACCAGTTTGTACCTACCAAACAAATGTTAGTATATACATCAAAAGTTCCAGAGTATTTTAAATGAACATGACTTAGCATTCCAAAGTGTGCTATCACGGTGACAAGGAAAAGTAGAAGACAAGATCCCGCTGGGAGTCTAGAGTTCAGACAAACTGGTCATTGCCAATGTGACTAGCAACAAGCCGTACTCTGGCTGACATGCATTGACACATGGTAAAATGGCAGGTGACATAAAGATAGTTATGGCATTTATTAGGACAAGTGGACTGACATGGGGCAAAATTGAATGCCAGATTGGACACATTTTAAATGCCATACATGGGAAATTAATCCCGCCATCAATGCGACAAGACAAAGGAGAGAGAAAACCGCCATGGTTTGAACTAGTGAGGTGTCGAGTTCAAACCGTGATGACTCTGTCTCGACAAGTTATGTCTCATCGGGTAGAGATACATGATAGAGCACAAATAACTTGCAAGCTCTAAGGGATATACACAACATATCTACATAATATACATGAGGGTCAAGGGCCGAAGCATATACACATGTAGAATACAAAAATATACAGCAACCACCCTAATGCAAAAAATATAGAATGTACAGAAATATACATTATCCTACAAATACATAGAGGGTGGACAACCCTCTGGCAGAGCTGACCCACCAACGGGTGGCAGACCAAACAATAGAAAACACAAAACTAGAAACAAACAAAAACCAAAAACTGAAACAAAAATAGACAGAGCGAGGGCAAGAACCAGAAGAACCAACCTGTGAATCTGAAGAACGGCAAAGGGAAGAGGCACTAGGACCACTCTATAATAAATTTGACCTCCAATGCTCATGAAAAACTACCAAAGATTGACTCATCATTATCCACTAAGCTCAGAGAAATTTGCACTCAATTTACACTCAATTCACCAAAGAATCACTCTGAAAACTCTAAGTGTTTTTAATCGCGGTAGCTGTGAAAATGACATGTAAATCTTATTTATACCTGAGGTAAAAATCAAGTTACCTTCTCTCTCAAAAATTTGGAACAGGTAGCTCTACGGACTCTGGGTCTGGGGATTTTGAACAACCATGTCTTCTTACGAGAAGGAGACATCGTGGCAGAGAATCCTAGAGTCTAGAATCGGGCTTCTAGAAAGGAAACCACCAACTCCAGGACCGGGTCCCGGAGACATGAAAGAAAAAAGTGAGACAAAACAAACCCTCCAGGAAGAAAAACCCCAGAGAAGAAAACAAAAGAAACAAAGGAAAAGAAAACAAGGCAAGGGCCAAAAGCAAAAAGGGGGACCCAACATTTTGCATACAAAATGTAGGGACAGGTATGCAGGGCATAACAAAAAGCTTCCTTTTATATGAAACTAGGTCACAATCTTCTAGAGAGGCCTACATAGGAGAATTAAATTCCAATTAGACCTATACCCCTAGAAGAGGACCTATATTAAATATAATTTAAGATTTGTTCTTCTGAAGACCAAAACAGCTGACCCGGAAGTGGGAATTAACTCTTTCCAAAGCCCGACATCTAGAAACCCTAAAATTCTAGAATTTGAACCCTGGGCCTAAAAAAGGTCAATTGTGACCTAGGTCAAGTTCAAGGTTGACCTTGACCCTAAGGTCAAAGTCCCAATTTTTCAGTCTGGAGTGTAAGAAATAAGCTAGAAAAAGTGGAAATAGGGTAGAACAGGGGGAAAAAGCCAAATCGAAGTCAGAGACCCATTCAGGGCACTTGACATGACCCAAAACCACTTACTTGGAAGGCTAAACTAGTCTACAATGGAATTGCTTCCATTTTCCAACTATACATTTTGAACTTTGTTTTTTTAACAGGATCAATGTAGAAGATGCTATAATGCTATTGCTAATTTACTAAACCGGCTTGTCAAATGCATAAATATACAGTTGTAGAGATGTTGTACAAGTATTGACTCTTCACATTAGGAAAATTGACTTGAAGCTATTGTTTCTCCCTTGTTTCTATAAAAGGGAATTTAGGTCATTTGCTAAGGGTAATGATTAATGAAATTGAAATTGGGTATTGACTCTTGAGTCATAATTCATTGTCAATTCACTTTTGCAAACAAATCACATACAGTTGTGTTCTACTTCTTACTACTATTAACAAATGAATTGTTACATTGTGTCATATTTGTAAATAAATTAATGAGAATCTCTATTTCTAAGAATTGTATCATATGAATTACTATGTTTTCAAAAAAAATAAAAAATAAAAATCTTTAAGAATTGTACCATAAGAGCTGAATAATGCAAATGAAAACCATTATTAATTGTAGAATTCACGATATTATCAACCACATTCATTTTTTTGAATTTTGACATTGGAATATGATATTATGCATGATTGATGATGAGATATAGAAATTGACAGTAGACTACAAAAAAAAATTTAATAAATACCTAGGACCTGCTACTTCTACAAAGGTTCAAGTTGCCACATCATATCATTATCAGGATCCTCAGATTCATCATCATCAACTTAATATCTTCCTTGGTTCTTCGATATGTTTTATGCACTCTACATACCTCCACTGAACTCAAGTTCAACACTAGCATTACTAGTACCAGTACATGAGTCAATGACAGTCACATCATTGTCTCTGGCACTCCCACTTTGTTTTGAAATGTTTCCTAGCCCTCTTCTCTGACATTTCTTCCTCCACAATTTTAGTGCCTTGTCATAAGGAAAAGTATGAAATTCATACCTAGATGTATAGAGCCTCAATAAATTTTCCAAATTCTTATCTAGTTTGTTTCCCATCTTTGAATTTAGGAACCCCAAAGCACTGAAAACACTCTCAACCTCCACCAACCAAATATCATGGTCAGACATAAATCAACAAGCTTGAAAAATTATGATATTGAATCAATCAACATTTTACTCTCAGCTAGATATTTCCAAAGCCTTGTTGTCGATCCATCTTCATGGGGGTTCTGCATAATATTACATTATTCCCTCATTGTCTGTGAAAAATGTCTTTATTCTTCTCTCAAATGAGATTCATATAAAATTCCATTTAGAGTTACTCTATTTAACTCTTTGGTTTTGCAAAAATGATCTATCAAATCTAGTAGCTTAGTTCGATAATCCTTCAAATTGTTGATACTCCAATATCGAGGAAACACAATAGCCATGGATTCAAGTAGTTTTACTAGAGGGAATCTTGCTATAATCTTTGAGGAAAGATCATAGGCAATGCGCTTCACAGAAGCAGTTATAGACTCAATGATCTTGGTAAATTCTTCTCTTTTAACACTTGATACACACTTCCTATTGTTCCTTCCTAGTTCCTCAGACTCAACCCTGGAATAGTAGTACATTGGTATCTCAATTCTGCATACTTCTGCACATAACTCCCCATTTATACCGATCTTTAAAAAGTTGTCAGGATTGTCCAAATCTGTGATTTTAAGCCAGCTAGCAAATTTTACATCATCACATGATTGATAGAGATTATCTAGTGTCATGAATGTCAATTTACAAAGCATAGTATATTCTGAAATATACATTGCTCTTTGCTGGGCCTTTTTCATTATATTTCTCATTTCCTCCAGCAGGGGGAGAAGACCTGCTAACCTTAAGAGTGTCTCTACATTACTTAACCTTCATAGTAGCTCAGGAAATTTGGGTAGCCCTACTTCTTCACAACTTGATTTCATTAGACCAAGAAACAATTGATATTCTAAAAACACTCGATACACTGGTCCATCCAAAGAGGTCCATCTAGTATTATTATCCTTTAGAAGATTGTTCCTATTGGTTATTCCTTTGGAAAAGTGTTGAAATTCCCTCAATTGTTTCAGACTTTGACGGAATTATTGTAGAGATCTTTGATTAAAACTTCATTTTTTTGTACTAGACCATGCTTGCTGACAACTCCAAAAGCTAGATTCATTCTATGGTCCATGCAGTGAATGGGAGTAATGTAGGGTGCACAAGATGATTATATCTTTGTGCAAAGACTGCCCCTCTGGCCTTGCATTACTGAAGATCCATTCGCTCCAACACACACCAACTTATTGGCAATTGTCATGTCATTTATACCTCAATATTTAATTAGAGAACTCTTTACTAGTTCAAATAAATTTTTTAGTTGTCGAATTATCCTTCATTTTAGCAACAGTTAGTAGATGAGGTTGGCAGAGAAAATTGTGTATAGTATAAACATGCATGCATACCCACGAAGTATTATCTATTTCTATAACCTCATCTAAAGACAATGAAATAAAATTTGACTCTTTAATTTTTTCCTTTAGATCATCTTTTTCAACATCGGCAAGACAACTTGCCCATTCCCATCCACTATTTACTGACCAGTGACTATTAGGATAGTTATGAAATTTCAAAAAGTTTAATAAAGCACTCAATGATGGGTAGTGATAGGATTAGGATCACTGAGAGGGGGGGTGAATCAGTGATCTATCTATTATAACTTTTTCTTATTATCTTGAATCTTAACTTTAATGATTAAGTACTGAACTGAATATCAATGCAAGTAAGATAAACATACACAAATCATAACACCAAATATGATTATGGGGAAACCCAATGTAGGTGAAAACCCCAGTGGGAATTAGTACCCACAAAAATTTTGTACTAGTTTCTTATGATCCTTGTTAGACTATCCTTAACCATGTTAGGAGTTGTCTTTACAATAAATGAAGTACAGTGACCTTGTTAAGGGTCAAACCTTGTTAGGAGTCTTTACAATAACAATGTTAGGGGTGGTGGACTTACTATCCAAGGACTCATTGTCCAAGAGATCACTGCTTAAATGGTGAAAGCTACAACCTTTTGGATCTTTGATACACACCATATCTGCAAGGTGAACTGTTGTTTTGACACTACTTGTCTGATCAATTCCTTTTGTGCGTTGATTATTTAACCTCTTTTAAAGCACTATAAAAATCTTATCTTCACTCTAAAAGTTTCTACTTCAATATCTATATCATCAACATATGACAAATATAGGTTTGTTGTTTTAACACTCTACTCTGCTTTTCTTATCTCTGGCTTTCGCAACTTCTCTGATCACAAATGACATTCTATAAGTACTTCCTCAAGGGACATGAACATGCTAGCTTTAGGAGAAATTTTACCATCTACCTTGATCACTTAACTAAGAATGCAACCCTTCATTAAGTCGGCGCAACATCAATTACAACTGCTTACTCAAACTGAACAGACGCATCTCTTCACACAGTCCGCTCCGCCAAATTAGCTCTAACTTCTTTCTATGGATTAATAAAGTCATTTACATTTAACCACACATGATGAGATCACTAAAAATCATTAATCCAAAGGCAAAATTCCTGAGGAAAGGTGCAACTTATGTACCAAAACAATCTTTGTCAGCTCTTTCCATGATCTCTGTCCTATTCTGGCATTCACTGGCTGTACCTCTTCAACTGGCTTTATCTTCTTCATACTTGCATATCTGATCATGATCTCTTAGAATTAGCATGAATAAATAATTACAAGCTTATCTTCAAAGCCACATGCCCTAACTTGGTTGTATGCATGTGCACTGATGCTCTGTTCTTCTCGCACTCTGCTAACTATCCAGTGTTCTGTACTTAGCCAATTTCTGATCTTCTGATAATGTGTGCTAACTCCAACACTTCATATGACTTTTTTCCATAATGAAAAAACTAAATAGAGTCATATACACCAGTATAGTCAACTTTCCAAGAATCTCCCCCTTTGTCATTAATGGCAACAAGGGAATATGGCGAAGTTCCTATCTATACTCTTATACAAAAACTCTCCATCTTATATCTCCCTCTTATCATATACTAGACTCCATGTTCTTCATACTCTACTCCCCCTTTTACATTAATGACAAAGGTGCTCAAAAACACTTCTATGTACTTACTCTACATTATCTGGATATGCCATCTGCAACTTCTGGATCTCTTTCTCCCAAAATGCAATAATTTGTAGATGGGTGCATAATGCATATTGTAGCTTCTCCATCTTCTCCAAGTCTATGATAGGACCTTGATCATATGAAAGAATCCATATTATTTACATTATTTTACTCCCCTTTTGATATTATCTTCTCTTCCTTTTGCTGCAAACTCTTTCAAGGATGCTTGACCAACCTTGAGTGAACTAAGATCAAGTGTAAAGTTGCTAACCAATTCACTGATTCTCTTCTTCATATACTTCTCTTCAACAATATCTGATATATTTTTCATGACTCCTTCAGATTATATACTCCCCCTTAATTATTTACTCCCCATGAGTCTAGGTCTTTTATGGGTGTCAAGCTTGACAATAATGATGATGAACTATCCATCACTTTAGTCTTCTCTTTTTCACATGATATTTCAAATGATAGTTTTATTTTCTTCTTCACATGATATTTCAAATTGTATCATTAATCAATTCTACTCTTACGTGAACACTCTTTTGTTGTATTCACACTTAGATGATCAATAATAAGTATGTGCTTCCAAGGATAACATCAGGTCGGCTCCAAAAAAAATGTCTCCAATGTCTATACTGATACTCTCACATAGAACACTGCTCAAGAAGATTTTTACCCACTCCACTTCATGAAATTCATGCTTTGAAGCATACAGATAAATCACTTCTAAGATGTTTCAAAGAGTTTCTTGTTATCAATCTCTACTAAATAATGTAATTGTGACACTTTGATACTTGATTGCAAGTATTCCTTTGATTATCCAACTACTTACTTGATTTCTAAGTAAGTTTTCAACTAATTTCTGAAATGACGTGTCTATGCTTGGGCTTCATTTCAAACTCAAATGACTTTGCTTAACAAATAATGATTATCAATATCCTTTCTTTGCTATTGAGAAAAAATGTAATGCATTAACAATACAAATGCTAGGGCTTATATGATCTCCAATCATTTATTCTGACTACAAGTGAGGAATTGGTGATTTCAAAGTAGATTTCCACCATTAATACTTTCCACGTAGACACAAAAAGAAACTATAACTTCCGTTCTTGTTTCTGATAACAATTTAGACCGTGTTCTCTTGCATACTACATCACAATGTCACTAAAAAATTGTAATCCAAGGTGTATACTCAAATGGTGAGTATACCAGCTGCACAGGGGTTTAGAGCCTATCAAGCTCCCCATATGACCATGAGGGTTATCTAACTAGAAATAGGAGATGCGTCCATAGCAGATGCATCTACTATACCATTAACATTGTTAACCTTCTTTACTTATACCCACATTTTTCTCATATCTTCTATAGCTTTCACAAATTTGATTCCTCCTGCCTCATCCCATAATGAATCTTCTAACTTTTAGGGCTTTCCTATCTCTGTGCTCTCGATCTACAATTCTTAGAGATGTGTCCCTCTTTTCCACATGAGTGACAAATGATAGGAGGTCTAATGTTATTATTCATCATGTTTCACTGCTTGGCTATATGTCCATTGTAATTAAATATCTAACATGTAATGTTCTGAGGGTTTCTAACATTTTGCTGAGGATAACTTCTTTGTTTTTTCTGATTCTAATTTCTTTGATTATTTTGATTCTTCTTCTTCTGACTTGTTTTACAATTCATAGCTCTATGACCAAATTTATTGCATGAATAACAGTAACCATTGAAGGGTCTTACCTCTTTACAATTCCTTGCAATATGTCCATGCTTGTTACAGGCATAACAAGTATGGTCAACTAGCTTGCATTAATCCTTAGGTGGTTCAACATTGTCTTTAGCCTAATTTCCAATCTCCTTAGTATCTGTGATGTCCTTTGGTGCATTCATTCTATCTCGCATGGCATCAATCTGAATTTGTGCTTCATTGTATCCTATACCACTGGTATCTCCTTTAACCTTTTGAGAATACACCTATGATTCTATCAGATCCTTTCTGTGTGTAACTTGTGAATATGATTCTTTGCTGCAATAAATTCAGATTCCATCTTATCTTTGTTGTTTCTTAGCTCCAAGATTTCCATGTTTTCTTGTTTTAGTTCTTCATCTAACTGCTTGTTCACTTTGACTGGATCATCATAGGCGTCTTGATTGTTACATAGATTTTCATCTAATTCTTCAATCTGATCCTTCATAGACAAATTTTCCTCATTCAAATTTTTTACTAAATCTCCCAAATCATTTGAAGAACAATTCCTTAGTTCTTTTTTCAGTTTCTTGATAAGTATTTGCATGCCATTAATTTTTAGTTTAAGATCTTAATTTTCTTTTTCAGATGTGTCAAGTTCTTCAAGGGCTGCTTCAAGATTCTTTTTTAGGTGTTTCATTTCTTCCTTTTCCATGATCTCCTCAAGTGGTTAAACTTATTTTCTGAGGACCAAAGCTCTAATACCAATTGATAGGATTAGGATTACTGAGGGGGGGTGAATTAGTGATCTATCTATTATAACTTTTTCTTATTATCTTGAATCTTAACTTTAATGCTTAAGTACTGAACTGGATATTAATGCAAGTAAGCTAAACATTAAAAAAATAATAACAAAAAATATGATTATGGGGAAACCCAATGCAGGTGAAAACCTCGGTGTGAATTAGTACCCACAAACATTTTGTACTAGTTTCTTATGATCCTTGTTAGAAGATCCTTAACCCTGTTAGGAGTTGTCTTTACAATGTATGAAGTACAGTGACCTTGTTAAGGGTCAGACCCTATTAGGATTCTTTTAGAATAACCCTATTAGGGGTGGTGGACTTACTGTCCAAGGACTCACTTTCCAAGAGCTCACTGCTCAAATGGTGAAAGCTACAACCTTCTAGATCTTCGATACACATTGTATCTGCAAGGTGAACTGCTGATGTGACACTACTTGTCTAATAAGTTCCTTTTGTGTGTTGATGCTTTAACCTCTTGTAAATAACTATAAAAATATTATCTTCACTCTGAAATCTTCTACTTCAATATCTATATCATCAACATATGACAGATATAGCTTTGTTGTTTTAACACTCTGCTCTGCTTTTCTTATCTTTGGCTTTCGCAACTTCTCTAATCAAAAATGACCTTCTATAAGTACTTCTTTAAGTGACACAAAAATTTTGGCTTTAGAAAACCTTTTACCATCTATCTTGATCACTTAACTAAGCACACAACCCTTCATTAAGTTGGTGCAACATCAATTACAACTGCTTTACTCAAACTAAATAGACCTGTCTCTTCACACAGTCTGCTCCGCCAAATTAGCTCTAAATTCTTTCTCTAGATTAATCAAGTCATGTGCCTTTAACCACACATGATGAGATCACTAAAAATCACTAATCGAAAGGTGCAAGTCCTAAAGATAGGTGCAACTTCTATACCAAAACAATCTATGTCAACTCTTTCCATGATCTCTGTCCTATTCTGGCATTCACTGGTTGTACCTCTTCAACTGGCTGTATCTTCTTCATACTTGCACATATTATCATTATTTCTTAGAATTAGTGTGAATACATACTTACAAGATTATCTTCAAAGGCACATGCCCTAACTTGGTCATATGCATGTGCACTGATGCTCTGTTCTTCTGGTACTCTGCTAACTGTCCAGTCTTCTGTAAGCCAATTTTTGATCTTCTGATAATGTGTGCTAACTCCAACACTTCATATGACTTTGTTTCCATAATGAAAACACTAAATAGATTAATATACACCAGTATAGTCAAATTTCCAATATTTTGTCTATCATAGGACGCCCTCTGCTCAAAATATTAAAAACAACACTTAACTGAACAACTTTTCCCATTAGTTCTACTTCCAATGCTTTTCCAAAACAAGATTCAATAGAGCCTTTAACTTGAGAAAGATTCATCTATATATTCTTCTCAAATTCATATAATTATGCATTCCTAACATGTAGATATTTGTCCTTTATTTTCCATCTTATCACTGATTTTTCTACTCCAGCTATGGTTTTCTTTTCGTAAACTTTACCCATAAGCTTCTTTATGGTGTCAATTTTTAACTGCAACCTCTTTTCCTTCTTATTTATCTTGGTGCAAATATTACATTTGTATTCTACTAGAGGCTGACATTCAATTGGATTTTCCATTGGTTCAATGAATGGATACTTTGACACCCATTCTATTTGAAAATTCCTTGACAACTCCCACTTCCAATCATTTTTTGATTCCCTATCCTTCTTTGAATTATTTTGTCTTTTCTTTTTCCCTACATCCTCATCATCTCTAACATTCTTAGTTTCATCCAAGTTGATTATATCATTATGGCTATTCTGGGTATTTAACTGAAAATCTTCTTCAAGTTCATCGTGATTTGAGATATCAAGTTCGCCTACTTCTTCAATATGTCACGTAGTTTCAGGTTGTGAATCTTCAAAATCTACTGGTGATGAAGCAGCTTCCTAATTTTGGACAGAAACATTTCCAACACCATGATCAAAGTACAATGATAAGGTTATGCATTTTTGCAGCCTCTCTTGGCTTTCCCCACTTGCAGGAGCCTTACCCTTGGCCTTATTCTTGCTCGATATCTCCATTCCCCAACGAATTCCAGTGCAAAATAAAAATGTTAAAATTTTGAAGAAGTGACAATAGACTATAAAATATATAAATATGATTCTGGATTCATTGGCCCTAAAATCATGTTTGAGGTCTCCCTGGTCACCACTCTTCGCTAACTGGTTACCACTAAAAAATAATGAGCTCAAAACTATAGAGTCATAGAATAAGTATCACTTACCTTTGCCTCAAATTAAATTGCAGTCACAACTTGCCAATATAGTATGTAGTTGCACTCAACAGTCTGAATCTTCGCTATTAATCAAATGTTTTTATACTAATCCTTATTTGTCAAATTCGGCGGGAGGTATTACTGTATTAGGTATACAAATATTTTGGATTAGCAAAGCCTGCATAATTATAACACATCTTTTGTTATTTTTTAGGAAATTATGGGTCATCCAATACCTTCACATGATTAATAAAGTTGGAAAAATTATGTCGGTTAGAGACACGCGTCCATAAAATGCTAGGCGAATTTGGGGCTGCCTATAAATATATATATATATAATGATTGGGGAATATAGGCCATCCATTTGGGGTCACTTAAAAATTATAGGCGAATGTAGGCCATCCATTCGGGGTCGCTTAGAAATTATACCGATGGGTGATGGGCCCGAGATTTGGACCCAATATTAATAAATGTCAGGCGATAGGGTCGATCGAATAGATGGAAAATATTCACCAATTTTTGAGTCGCCGACATGCGACATTCGCCAAATGGTGAATAATAACCACTAAATTTTTCACTGCTTTGCAGGAATTTATCAGTAAAAGAGAGTCAACTTCAACATGAATTTTTGAGAAACCCATCTGTTTAACTAGCATTAGTCCCTGCAACAATGCCATTGATTCTGCCACATCATTTCTACTAGGGGGAGGGGGAAGGGGAAGGGGAAGGGGAAGGGGAAGGGTTTTCAATTCTTTCAATGAACCAAAGTGATCCTAGATATAAACCCTAGCACCCACCTCCCTCAGATTACCTTGTGAAGCACCGTCAAATTTGACTTTTAATTTTTACTTTTTTTTTATGTAATTTTTTTTCTTTCATTTAAAATTTTCCAACTAAAAATTAAAAAATTTACTTTTTATGTTTGACTTTTTTTTCTATCATCTAATTCAAGCTCATATTTTTTATATATAGGAGATGTCTTCAGGTTAAATATTTGAATCAAAGTTTCCTTCTATAGAAGAGAATTCTTATCAAAAGTATAGTAACATAATACATTACAAATCTTATTTACTAATCTACATGTTTTCTTATAACAAACCCTCCAATTTACAAATTATGTCAGACTTCTCCCCTCCATTTTTCCCTTTTTGAATACATATGGATTATTTGAATGGACTTCTCAAATTAAATAGAGACAAATTGAGAGGATTCAAAGAAAGTATAGCCCCAAATAAAAATACTTCCATTCTTCACAAGGTTTCTCTTATAGAAGAAAATAGAGATAAATAAATGGCTTAAGGTTGTTGTTTAAGAAGTGTGGAATGGGAGAAAGAAGACTTAAATGAAAGATTACATCAAACAGATGAAAAATAAAGTGTCAATTAGCATGCATGTCTAAATAATAACAAAGAAATAAATATATTTGTTGATGGATGGGTGATCCCACAATAGTGGGTTACACTTTTTCGGAGGAAGGAATTCCTCACAAAATCTGTGAGGGGGAGGGTTTAGTCAAGTACTTTTGATAGAAAGTACCTGATTGTTTCGATTGAAACATTATTAGTTTCGATCGAAACTACCTTTTGTGCTTAGTTTCGATCGAAACTAACTCAGTTTCGATCAAAACTAAGTTAGTTTCGATCAAAACTAACTAGTCAAAATTTTGCTATGGTTTTTACCCATGTGCATGCTAAACTAAGAAACTACTTTCGATAGAAAGTATTTTTGATCGAAACTAAATAGTTTCGATCGAAACTACTTTTTATCAAAACTAGTTTCTATCGACACCCCCAAAATTGAGGCCATCTACAAAGGCTAACAACAATATGCAGTTTTCATGGCTTCGGGGCTCAAGCGTGGGACTCAAATGGAAGAATAGGGACACCTCCTTTGCATTGCACAAGTACTCTGAATGATATTTCTAATGAATATAGATTTGACAAATTTTGAATTAATTAGGTGTATGTATTTTGACGTGCATTGGATGTAGGTTTTTTATCGAATATAAACTTCCAGGTTTGATGTTCGATGAAAAATAGTAGAAAATAGAAAAAAAATTTGAAAAATAATAGTGCCCTCTGGCTTCAAGTCTTCTTTCTATCAAAAAAAAATAATTTGAATTTCGATAAATACACAACACGTTATCACCTACGCAATCAAGGTATGTGAAAATTACGGTGGACTCTACTTCAAAAGTTCATAAAATATGAAATAATCATGATAATGTCATCAACCAAATTGCATTCCCTCCATATGGATGTTACAAAACCAAATTTGGAAGAAGCGCATTGATATCTATTTTAGAAATAAAGTTATGTTGTACGAAGTCATTGTACCTTTTTGAAAATGACATTTTCAGCAACATAGCAGTTTTAGTGGGAGAAAAAAAAACCATTAAAATCAATTCAAAAAAATAATAATAAAAATATATTTAGAATCTAGACAGAAAATTCTAAAAGACTCTAGTTTACTTCATCTTCCGATTTAAAATACTTTAACAACAATATTCATCCGAATGTGAAAGTTTTTTCTCAAAATGTAGACTTCAATGTCCATTTAGGACAAAAAGTGTAACCCACTATTGTGGTATCACCCGAATATTAATATCTCATTCCAAAATTTCAATTTTGGCACATGAGAGATAGGAAAATCTTGTAAAACTTGGCTTTATAACTACCAATTGCATTTGATTGAATATCCTACAATCTCTTTGAAGTATTTTTTCAAATAAATGATGCACCTTGTCCATGAATCCACATTTTTCATACATGTCTACCAAAGCATTTCCAACTGCAATATTTGAGAAAAAACACTTCCATTATGCCTTGATGGGTGTCCATACCTTGTTCCAAAGCTCCCATTTTGGCTTTAAAAGAAAGGATCATGACAAAGGTTTCCAAATTTGGTTTTACACATGCCAATTTCATTTTCTTGAAATTTTATAAAGCCTTTAAAACTAGTTCATTTTAATGGCATTCCATGAAACCCTGGTGCATACATATCTAGCAAGTGAGTTGCAACATCTAACATAATTCCTTTTCTCTTTACATTTGGATGGATGTTACTACCCTATTCCAAAGCTCCTAGTTTGGTTGTACACTTTCCAATTTCATTAAACCTCTTCAAAAAATCCACTTTGTGCATATCCTTTAAGAATTGTAGTTGATACTTGACCATATTTCTTTGATTCATTTTATCAAACATGACATACTTTGTCTATACTTCCACATTTCACATTCATGTAGACCATGAAAGTTCCAAATGCACTATCAAACAAAATTCCTCTATCATTTATGCTTTGATCGATATGCATACCATGTTCCAGAATTCCAATTTTGAAGAGGCGAGGAGGATGCTATCATAAGCTTTGGAATTTGGCTTTACACCTACCAATTTCATGTGCTTGAATGTTTGTAAATCCTTTTCAACAAATCCATTTTGTAAATATGCTAAAATCATTATGATACCATATTTTCTTCATAAGGAATCCCTTGTTCATCTCCTTGAATATATATTGTGGCATATATCTCTCAGATTGATACCCATCAAGTCAAGCTTCTATCCCACATCAATTTATCATCTCTATTATTTGTAGGAATTATTTACTTATTGTAATCGGGGTAATAAGGATCTATATAAATATGCAATAACATCAAAATATCAACCACAAAGAGATCTATTAGGTAGTTATTATTCCCAATATCGAAAGAGGAAGCATATAAACAACATGCATAATCATCATAATGAAATCAATTAAAACACATGAACATGAAAACCAAAAGTCCTCCTTTGTTGTTCTCCTTCTCTATGCAATGTGTGCTCTCAAAAATGAGTGCTCATTGTGCTAGCATAAGAATTTAAAGTGATTGTGGTTCACAAATTAAGAGAATTGTCTCTCTATTTATAATATTTTCAGGGTTCCAATCAAGATTTCATGATTGGTGGGTTGTTTTCTTGTGATTGAAGAGTTAAAGTCAGAGTGAGTGGGAGTTAAACTCGGCTGATTGCATGTTGGCAGAATAGATGGATCATTTGACTGATTTGATTGAGGACTTTAATTAATGAGGTGGATTAGAAGACTAGATAGATCAAATAGATAACTTGCTTGATTGATCACTTAGAAGAGAGAATTATGGAGTTAACTGAAAATTGGAAGGATAAATATGATTAATAAATAAAATAATTAATTTATTTGCACATGTTAGGAATATAAATAAATAATTAAACTTTACTTATTTATAAGAGGAACATTTAGTTAATTAAATAAATATTATTTATTTAATTATGACCGGGAAATTGATTTAATTATTACATAATTGTAAAACAAATAAGAGGAAATATTTAATTAAATATAATGACATAGGGAATAATTAAATAATGTTTAATTATTTAATTAATTTATAGATGAACAATGGATGAAATAATTAGGTAACTAATTAAAATCACTTAATTATGAATTTTTAGAGAAATGATTATTTTAAGTTTAGATTATAGTAGGACACAAATTGATTAAATAATAAAGATTATTTAACAATTTAAGATGAATGTTAGTAAACTTATTGCATTAAAGCAATTATTCATTTTGAAGTGTCTACATTTTTCCCCTCTTTGATATAATGCAGTTTGCAAGCGTTATTTCAAAGAATAATTTATAAAAATATGCCCCGGCATGACCCTGTGAAATAGTGCCAACAACTAGTTATTATGGTGCTCCCTTAAGGAAAGGAGTGAAAAATGGAATGGAGAACTCCTTTCCTTGACATCGTGAACAGGATCACAACACAATTTACAGATTGAAAAAAAGAGGTCATATGTGAAATTTATGGACGAATGAAGGTTAAAGACATCACGACCAATAGAAATGCAAGGTGTGCACATCCATGGAGGCGAGTTAGAGGGGGTATAAAAGGGGTTTGGAGGGTCATTTTAAATTCATTATGCACATTGATATTTTGGAGATCTAGGAATGGAAGGAGCGATTTCTAAGCGTTTAGAGTGTGATGACAAGCTATGAGGATGGAGTGCATATCGGCGATTCAGTCAGGACTTATCAGCTGTCAGCTGACGCCCCACCTCTGGTAAGTTTCACACTTTTCTCTTTTGTTTTTCCTTAATTTTGTGCTCTTTCTAACTTAGGTCAGACAATTTCAGGTTGAGACACCGTACTCATAGGTCAAAATCGATGCATTTTTAGGTATGAAGCGATGCAATTAGTTTTAGGATTTTTAATAATCAGCTTGCACTTAGAAGGAAAATAACGCACTTGAGATGTTCGTTCACCACACTTATGGAAATGATTTGATGCACTTGCCTGTCAAATGTGTCATAATAATCAAGCTCCACTTTGCTACATTAAACGATGCACTTGATCTACTTAATGAAAATTAAATGATTTTGAGGTGAATTCAATGTAATTTTGATTGTTTTTTGAATTTTTAAGAATGACATGAAATTTTACTATGCATGTATATGAATTAAATAACGTAGATATATGGTATACTGCATGTAGATTGACTGTGTGACTTTACTACATATGTAGATTAGGGATGTTGTCCTCGTGACATGAGAGATTCATCCTGACCAGCTATCATATAGACATAGACTGACTGATGGTGAGTGTGAGCACTTAGTTAGCCTGAGATTATTACATGTTATTTTGATTCCTGAGATTAGGGCATGTTGGCATAACTGATGATGAGATGACACATATTTGGTATTAAGATGATCAATTATTGTGTTGTCATTGATGTCAAGTATTTGACCTAGTGTTATTAGCATTTTGCCAAGTATGTGAGAAGGATGAACAATGTGTTGCATATGGTTTCAGTGGTCGATATCCTTAAGGGAGACTTGGGAATTTATTTAGATGATAACTATATGATAATAATTTTTCAATTATGATTTTTGTATGTTATGATTGATTGAAGTATGATAGGGCAACTACTAGAATACTTTGTGACTAACATTGAGTGATTTCATTGGTTTATCAAATCTATGATGAGTAAGGTGGCACAATCATAGGATTGTGTTTCTGATACTATGTTGTGCTCTTGGTTATGACTACAACTGATTTGGATGATCGATGAGCATGTTTTGTGGTTACAGAAGTTGTTTCAGGGAAAGATGACAATGTTCTTATGCTACCGATGGTAGATATGCTTTTGGTGATTAGTGATTGTGTTGTGATGAGTCATTTTTGTTCCAGTTGTCATGCTAACATGTCTCAATTCATTTATGGTGATTTGTTGGCATTACATTGATTGAGGTAGACATTTTATTAAGATGAAGGCTGAGTTGGTCAAAATGTGTTTGAATGTTCTTGATAAAATTAATTGTAAGGGTCTATCCTATGGCTGACCTATTTGGTAAAGTTGTTTATTATATTGGGATGTGTGTTTTGGCACAATATCTTTGAGCGTGAAGATTGATAAGTGATTTCAAATCTGTTAGGTGAGATTTAGGGCAATGGTCACCTTAGGGCTTGAGTAGTGATATTTATATCATGAAATTAAATATTTGTGTGTGTAGATCATGGATGTGAAGGTGCGGTCAAGACAGGGTATACCAAAGTAATTTGAGAAGAGAATGTATGTGTTATAGAGGATCTAATTAGGGAAAGGAGTTTCTATTTCCAGATCAAGTGACCTTAACAGATTTTCCTATTGTAAATCCATTAACTAGGTAGACCCCAATAGGCCTTATTTGTAAATCTCTTAACATAGTAGCTCATTAACTTGAGTTTTAAATCTCCTAAAAGATTTACTCCTAATAGAGTATAGCTGCTAACAAGGCTAGAGGTAAATTCCATAACTAGATGACACCTAACAGTGTCTTTGTAAAGTCATAATAGGGTTAAGGTCCTAACAGGGCGTACTTCAGAAGAGTACTTTATTTGTGGTTCTTCATTCCCACCATGGTTTTCACCCATTTGGATTTCCAAGTGAAATTATTTTTGTTATGTGTTCCATGCATTGTGGAGGTTGTGTTTATTTGATTAAGTTTCATTTTCTTATCAATTAGTGAGCTTATGAATGTGATTTTTGAGTTAAAGAAGTGAAAACTTGCAAATATATTAGATTACTGATTCACCACATCCTCTCATTAATCTTGGACCCTTAGGACTAAAAATTGGTATCATAGCTTTGGTCCTCTTTGTGGTGTAGCTTAACAGCTTGAGGTCAAGATCTAAGAATGATGAGGAAGGAAGGTCCTCAATTTACAAGGGAGAACTACACGGTGTGGAGTGGTATAATGATGCTTTATCTAAAAGGTATGGACAATCAGTATTAGAATCATGTTGTTAATAGATATATTGTTCCAACCAGTACTCTCAATGTAGATAATCTAAGGAACAATAAGAGAATACTATAGCTATGAAAGCCATTATAAGTACATTATCTGATGCAGAGTTTTTTGATATCCAAGATCTTGAAACCATCTATGATGTGTGGGAGAAATTGAAGCTAGTGTATTGATGCAAGGAGGGGTTGTAGGAGGGGCCAAAGGCTCTCCCAACTACCAAACCTGCTTGCAGAAGCAATGCGCAAGCCAACAACAACATAGTGAGAGAAGAAACAATAGAGATCCTTTTCATTAATTGATCAAACTTATTACATGTCAGGTTGTAAGGCCTTCCTAGTTTGGGCCATATACATTCAATGGATTACAATATGATATTCATACATGTGAGGTCACAGACCTTCCTCCCATATATTCCAATGTTTAATCTTCTATTACAATCTGATATCAAAACCCTATCCTAAAACTGATACCCAAAAAAAACATCAAAGAAAAATATATATACAAGAGTCCACCAAGAGAGGTCGGTGCTCAAATCCATAAGTGAGACCCATATTTAGGTCCACAGAGATCCCAATGAGAGACCCCATACTAATTAAGCCACAGAAAATAATTAGAGAATTCAACCATCAGATCCAACTCCAAAATAAGCAACTTGATCCAAGGATGACCGAGAAATAGAGTGACTAAGGAAAAGAACACCACGAGCAACAGGAAACAAACCCAAGTGTCAGAAGAGAAACCTGAGAAACAAAAAGAAAGCATGCTCGAGTGACAAAACCTGAGCAATAGAAACAAGCATGCACAAGTGACAGAACCTGGGCAACTGAAAACAAGCATAAACCATCATAATAGAAAACATCTTTTTGGTTGAGCAGTATTGCCAAGGACCCAAGATGCTCCTGCATCAAACACTTGGGGTACAAGAAATGATTCCCAAATCCTGTATCAAGTCCAACCTGAAATGAATCCAATCTAAGATGAGTCCTTAATCAGTCTAGCTTTCCACATTACTAGATACACCATGTATTCCTTTCCTCTTGTACTTCTACCAATTCTCTACTTCAAAATATTTTCAACTTCTTCTATCTATTTTTTTGGATAATCACTTGGTACTGTCACTTCTTCATCAGGTTGATGATATTCATACAAGTCTAAAATATTGAATATAGGCGGTATATCCATGTCATCAGGTAATTCAACTTCATAAGCATTTTCACTGTCAAATCTTCTCAGCATTCTGCAAGGACCAAATTTCTTCATCTTCAATTTACCATAAGTTCCAATAGGAAATCCTCCTTTCTTCAAATGAATTATTACAACATCACCAACTTCAAATATTTTATGTCTTCTTGATTTGTCTGCACTATCCTTATATTTCTGATTACTTTTCTCCATCTTTTATTTTACATCTTCATGCAATGTCTTCATGAACTCAGCAAATTCCTCCGCTTCAACACTTCTTTTCTCTTCTCTAATAATATCTCTCAAATCTGGTATACCTCTTAGTTGTGTGCCATGAACAATCTCAAAAGGTATCTTTCTAGTACTTCTATTCATTGAACTATTGTATGCAAATTCTGCTTATGCCAACATCAAATCCCTATTACTTGGTGTGTCTCCAACTAAGCATCTCAACAAATTACCCAAACTTCGGTTTACAACCTCTATTTTTCCACCAGTCTATGGATGAAATGTAGAAATAAAATTCAACTCAGTGTCCAACTTTTTCCAGAGTGTTCTCCAAAAATAGCTTACAAATTTACTATCTCAGTCAGGGATGATACTCCTCGATAATCCATTCAATTTGAAAATTTCCTTAAAGAAAAGATCTTCTATATGAACTACATCTAATGTTTCTTACATGGTATGAAATGTTTCATCTTAGAAAATCTATCCACAATAACAAATATGGAATTATTACCTCTTACTTTCCTACGTAAGCCAAGAACAAAGTCCATACTGATATCACTCCAAGGTTTCTCAAGAATAGTAATCGATGTATACAACCAGTATTCTGAATCACTCCTTTTGCAACTTGACAAACTCCACAACTTTTCACAAACTTCTGAACATCCTTATATAAATGAGGCCAAAATATCTTTCCTTAAGAAAACTCAATGTTTTATCAATACCAAAATGTCCAGCCAAACCACTACTATGTTTCTCCTTAATCAAATTAGTTGTCATTGATCCTCTTGGTATGCACAACTGAATACCTTTGAAAAACATATCTTCCTGAAGAAAATATTATTCATACTTACTTGATTGATTTTAATTAGGTGTTTTTCACACTCCACTTCTCATAAAAATCAGGATCACTTTCATAAAAAAATTTCATGTCATCAAAACTAAGAACTTCAATTCTCATTTGAGTCAATAAAGATCTTCTTCTACACAATGCATCAGAAACATTTTTAGAAAATCCACTCTTATGTTTAATCACAAATGTGAAACTCTACAAATAATCTACCCATTTCATATGTCTCTAATTCAATTTATTCTGACTACTCAAATACTATAAAGCCTTATGATCAGTATACACCACAAATTAATTTGGCATCAAAGAATATCTTCATTTCTTCATAGCTTGAAGAATAGCATAGTTTGTTAGGAATCAAAGCATAACATATATCATTTATTTTCAAATCCTTAACAAACTATCTACCTTCCATCAGACAAACTTTCACAGATGTACATATCTCACCAACAGATTCTTCAACCAAAGGTAACAAAACTTGCTTCTTACCATCAACCCAAATAGAATATCTATTCATCCATTGGCATAATATCACACAACACCTTATCATAATATATTCCAATTTACAGATTCACAAAACACTGTTCACTCACCATTAATCTATGTTCATCCTTGATCCATGAGATCTGATAGGGCTTCGAATGTTTAATCTTCTCCAATTTCAACTTTGTGACCATTTCCTCAGATGCCACATTATATGAGCTTCCACTATTAACAATCACCTTCCAAACTTTGTCTGCAACTCTACATCTGGTCTTGAACAAACTTTTCCTGACATGATCTTGCTTATCTTTCTCACTCCATAGTATCCTTTGGATCATGATATTTCCTTCCTTCTCACCTTCATTTGGTGACTCCTCTTGCACCAAAGAATTTCTACTACTACTGCCTTTCTTTCTTGCATGTGTACATTCAAAAAATTTATTTCCTTCTTCATTACAATTGTAACAAGTTACTTGGAATCCATTTCTGCTATAACCACCTATAGAGTAATTTCCTCTTTCGTGGTATGAACTTCCACCTTTCTGTTGAGTCTTTCCTTTGTCTTGAGATGTGTCTGAATTCAATTTGTATAGTTTAGATCTACTATTTTCACCATGAGATCTACCTCTTCCTATAGGGAATCTACCACCTCTACCTCTTTGTCTTTTTCCATATCTTTTGTTCAACTTTTCCTCTAATTTTAGGGCAAATTTATATGCCTCCTCAATTCTTTTCATCTTGACCAAACTGATCTCATCTTGTATGGAACTTCTCAAACCATTCAAGTATCTTGCTACTCTTTCCACTTCATCTTCAACATGTCTAGATCTGATGTCCAATCTATAGAATTCCTATATGTAGTCTTTTACTGATCTATCTTTCTACTTCAAACTTTACATTCTCCTAATTAGGTTAATTTGATAATCACAAGGTAGAAACTTTCCTTTCAATTTGTTTATCATCTTATCCCATACCTTGATTTTGTCTTTACATTTCTTCCTTCAATCCAATTGCAAATGTTCCCACCATAAGGATGCATGACCTTTCAATTTTGTGCTTGCAATCTTCACCTTCTTGTCCTCTGATACACTCTCATATTCAAAATACTTCTCCATCTTAGTTATCCAATCAATCAATTCATCAGAATCCAATTTTCCACTATACTCAGGAGGATTAAACTGAGGTGTGGATTTCAACTTGTCAAAGCTATTAGGAATATTTCTTCTTTCTAATTCATCACAGGTGTAGGTGCATCTTCACCTTGAACCTCTTCTAATTCATCATCACTAATATCTTCAATATTTCTTCCTCTGCACTAGGCCGTCTCAATAGCTTCCAATCTAGCAGCCATATGTCTAAGCATATCATCTAGACCTAGATCTACACTTCCTCTCCAACAAACCATCTTGAATTCCTCTACAATTGTAGGTTAGATCACAATCTTCTACCCCACAATAATACAACCAACTAGGGTTAGGGTTTACAAGAATGACCTTAGATCTCACCAATGCTCTGATACCACCTGACGCAAGGAGGGATGGTAGGAGGGACCAAAGGCTCTCCCAACTACCAAACTATCTTGCAAAAGAAACACGGAAGCAAACAACAACATAGTGAGAGAAGAAACAATAGAGATCCTTTTCATTAATTGATCAAACTCATTACATGTCAGGCTGTAAGGCCTTCCCGATTTGGGCCATATACATTCAATGGATTAAAAAATGGTTTTCATACATGTGAGGTCATAGAATTGCCTCTCAGATATTCCAATGTTTAATCTTCTATTACAATCTGATATCAAAATCCTATCCTAAAACTGATACCCAAAACTAAGAACAAAGAAAAAAAATATATACAAGAGTCCACCAAGAGAGGTCGGAACTCAAATCCACAAGTGAGACCCAGATTTAGGTCCATAGAGATCCCAATGAGAGACCCCATACTAATTAAGCCATGGAAAATAACTAAAGAAGTTGGCCACCAGATCCAACTCCAAAATAAGCAACTTGAGCAAAGGATGACAGAGAAAGAGAGTGACTCGGGCAAAGAACACCCCAAGCAATAGGAAACAAACCCGAGCGTCAGAAGAGAAATGCGAGCAATAGAAAGAAAGCATGATTGAGCGACAAAACCCAAGAAACAAAAACAAGCATGCCCGAGTGACAGACTCTGAGCAACAAAAAACAAGCATAACTGAGTGACAAACCCGAGCAATAGAGTACTTCCTGAGCAGTCTCCAAACAAACTAAAGAACAAAACAAACATCTTTTTGGTCAAGAAGGATTACCAAGGACCCAAGATGCTCCTGCATCAGGTATGGTGGTAACAAACATGTGTAGAATGCTAAATTTGACATCTTGAAAGGAAAAATTGATGACATGAGGATGGTTGAAGGTGAAAACATTAAGAAGTATGGTCAGAGAATCAAAGAAGTGGTTATTGCTATTAAAAATGCTGGTGGAACTATCAAAGAGGATGATATTCTAAGTAAATTATTGAGAACCTTTTGACCCCTTTATTCCATTAGGGTTTCTTCTATTGAGGAGTTAAGATCTTTAGGAACTGGTATTGTCACTCTTGATGCATTTGTTGGAAATTTAACTACTTTTGAACTTAGCAATTATGATAATAGTATTCCAAGGGTTGAAGCTTCTTTTAGGGAATATTTATCTCTTGCACCTACAAGGAAAGGAAAGGAAAGGAAAGGAAGTTAGTCATGAATCTTCTGCTATGCCTAGTTACTATAATGATTATGACTCTATCTTGTCTGAGGAAAAGAAATAGGAAGAGTTGGAAGCATTGCTTTCTAGGAGGTTACCTATAGGAACCCTTAAGTACAAAGGAAAGATACCTTTTAAATTCTTCTCATGTAACAAGATTGCACACATTGCAGCAAGGTGTCCTAAAGATGATAAGAAGGAAAAGAATAAGAGATTCAAGGATAGGAAAAAGAAGACTTTCTTTGTTGTTGCTGATGAAGTGGTTATCGATGTGGAATCTAAGGGTAATAAACAAGATGAATTTATCTTTTTTTCTATTATGGAGGATCCCCCTGTAGATGGTGAGAAATTATTGATTTCTAGCATGGATCAAAGTGTCGAGTGGGTAATAGATAGTGTGATGCAGAGAGAATAGTGAGAAGAAACAAGTGTTAGAAAACCTCTATTTCACTTGGCACATGCAAGAACACTCAGCCAACACTAGATATCTTGGCACATACAAGAATGCTTGACAATAACTGCAACTCAAGATTTATTGGCAGAATTACCAAAAAGATGAGCAGGATAGCAAGGCAACCTAGGATTCATAGAGAATAGCGAGAATACTAAGATATATTCAATCTCTTCCACAACACTTCAACCTTATTCTAGGCACAATCCAAATCTACAATCCTTCAAATAGGATGGATAAAAATGGCCTATGAGGTCTGGACACTCTCCTTACCCCAATTCAACACCAAAGGTTATGAAACAAATCTCTTCAAATTATGTCTTAGGTAGACTTTCCCTAAACTCCAACCAAAGTGTGAAAATCTTCACCTGTGACTTCACCCAATCAATCCAATTATTGGTACACCCTACTGGTTCCTATGGACAAAGAATCATCCAACATATTTTTCATACACACCCACAAACACCCAAACTCACACTATCCTCCAATTCATTATAACCCTTTCCAAGGGGCTTTCCTCACATAATGTTTGACTATAAGGGAATAGAACAAAAGGTGGTTCTTTTTAGACACCCATTATGGAGTTATTTCAATTCCCAAAGACTTAGAGGCCCACTCTACTCTAGCAGCACTAAACCCTCACAAAGCACACATACCTAATTGGCCAAATTAGGCTTGGTTTACAAAGCATGTGGTCTATGATGGGTACACATAATGGATGTAGGGGTTTTTAAACCTTATAGTAACTCCAAATGACCTAAATCAACCCTTCAATTGATCACTTCAATCAAATACTTAATCTGCTCATGATTGTTCCTATCAGACTGGCTAAATACATTGAGATATTTAGCCTAGGGCTTGATGCTTAGGACCAGAACACCATATCTTGATCAAATCCTTAGGAATCATTAATAATACATCCCTAAATTTCATTTCCCAAGAGGCCATGGATTTCCACTAGAGAAATGACAAGTTAGGGCTCCATTTGTGTGACAGGCCTAGAATTAATGCCCTACATAACCACTTTCACCAAATTGTAAGTAACTTTTTATCTATAACTCCAATTGAACTCAAATAAAATGTTTTGAAGACTAGACTCATAGGGATATCAAATCATGACATTAAATTCTCTCTCCCAATCTGTACACATTGGTACACACAAACTGCTCAAGAAATATGGTTCCTTTTATTCAAACTTGCATCAAATCTGCTTCTACAATTCCAACCCCATTGAAGAGGCTTGGGTATGCTTAAATATCTTCAAAACATAGTTCCAACCAATCACAAATGGTTATGAATTTTGGTAACCACATTTTGAACTTATCGAGGAACTTTAGAAAAGTTGTTCCAACAACTTTAACAAATTTTTAGCAACATTGCAACATTGTTGCATTTTACACTTTTTGAACCCACAATGATATCCATTGGATTCCTATGATAAAAAAATGATCCAATATGACCAAAATCATCTAAATTCCTTGGATACAACACATAAACACTTCACATCCCTAAAACACCTATTGACACCTATCAAATTCAACAAAGGATCCAAGAGGACGAAGGTGTCCTAAGGTTTATAGATGCACAGTAGGGACCCCTGACCACAAAAATAGATCAAGACACAAGTGGGATGATCAAAAGGATCAATCCTTATTACAATGAAAAATAAATCAAATGGATAAGCCATGGGTGCCCTGCACCATACTCCTCGAGGCAAAATGAACTTAAGTCTCTTGAGATGGAATGTCTTCAAGTAGAAAGCCTATTTTCTGAATATCTTAAGGGGTCATCTAGGTAGCACCTCCATAGGTTGATGTTTCCACTTGACCAAGTACTCATAGTAAGTGGTTATCATAGTTTTCTTTCTCACTCTTTTTTCTAGAATACCTTCAATTTCAAGAGGGTTTGATGTGGGTAGATCGTTCAATGATTTGTCCTGGGGAGGATCTGAATCAACTGCAACATAATCATTACTAAAAGAACCTATATAAGCATATATGTCAACAATATTGAAAATAGGAGATAGATTAATATGAGATAGAAAATCAATCTTGTAAGCATTTTTGCCGCACTTCTTCAAGATTTTGAAAGGACCAATCTTTTTCATTGTGAGTTTACTGTATTTCTCCCTGGGTAGCATTTCTTTCTTAAGGTGAATCATCACCATATATCCCACTTTGAATTGAAAATCCCTCCTATTTTTTTATGCATGCTCTTTATACATTTCAGTGATATATTGCAACTTTTTATGTATTGGAACTTCAAAATCTGGATGCATTTTGGAGTGACCATACTAAAATTTTTCCCTAAGTATGAATTGATGTCCTAAAAAGCTTGTGAAGTGACCTATTTAACATGCTTGTATCTTTGGTCTGATTAGGTTTCATGATATAAGGATGGGTATAAGGTGTTGTAGGCATGAGAGTGAAGCTCCCTTTTCATTTTTCAGATTCCTATGATTTAATTTGATAAGTTTCCCAAGGCTATTTTCTTTGCAATTTATGTTGTGTTACAGAATCTGAATTGCAAGGTTATGAAGTTGCCTACTTTGAGATCTTATAATGTGTACCCAATTGATAGTCATGATGAAAGGATTGTTGAACTATAGTGTAGTCATGTAGATTTACTACCATGAATATTTTCAAAGATGTGCCAATCCGTTTGATTAGTTTCCTCAGCTAATTCCAAGTCAGATTTATATAGTCTCACTGATTTTGAAATCAGAAGTTGGTAAAGGGCTTACTTTGGGGATTTATACAAATTATCTAGTTGAGGAACATAATAAGATAATTGAAAATGTGTTTTCTTCATGTGAAGGTGAATCCGTATCGAGGAGTTCAGATCTTAAATGTTCCATTTGACGCCTCTGTGAAGTGAAAACCAACTAGATTTTATTCAGTTTTTTCTGTATCAAATAATTATTCATCCAGGAGGTTGACTTTGCATGTTGATTTATCAGTGTCTCTTGATGGTCATGATGAGTTATTTTTATATATGCATTCCATGTGTGATTTTTTACCAACTTGGAAAGTTTCAAAGATTCAGGAGCTAATCTTCTATGTTTTGCAAGAGGAATCCAAAGGCAGTCTGTGCAAATTTTACATATGCATGTCTTTCCAGAATTTTATAAAGTGGCTCACTTGGGAGGTTCACTTTTATGAAAAGTTGATGTTCATAGCATGAGAATTTTTGCACTATTTTTTAGGCATGTGAGAGACTATCCATGTCCATTTTTAGCCCCCCATGTGCTTGTTTGATCATTTTGTCAGAGCCTTTACATTTGCAGTTTGTTAAGTTTCATTGAATGTGGACAGTCCATGTTTTAAGTGACCTACTTGGAGGTCTCCCAGTTTGCACCCGGTTCAAGGTAAAGAAGAATTGAGGGTTTTTCTTCATTTTATACCTAGGAGTGACTCTCCCTTAAGATTTTTGGATCTCTACCAATCCGTCTAGTCACTTTCTTAAGCCATTTCCAAACCAGACTTCTGCATATTTCACTATTTTACTCCAGAATGTTTCTAATAGGTTGACTTTGGTGTTTGTTGGTTTTTCATCTTATGGATTTATGAGTGGGATAACTGTGGATTCATTTTCCTTGTATGGGATTGAACAAATACCCAAGATTCTAGTTCATGAAGGCTTCAGTTGATGAGTTTTCAAAGTGAGTTTTGAAGGTGATTTGTGCAGATTGGAAGTGCGGACATAATTAGTTTTTTCAAGAGGCCATGTTTGATCAGTGATATTTTTTGGCTCAAGTCTTTTTGTGTAATCTCCTTTGGCACAGGTTTTCATATGTTGGAAATGAACTCAAGTTACAGATGGCACATTTCTATGAGGCCTCTCATTCAATTTTTGAGGCCGTCTCCAAGGGCCATTTGTGGTTGTTGGGAAATCTTGCGAAGATGTAATGAACTGATTGATATAGTTGAAATTTTAACATCGCATTATCTGAATTCACCAAGGGGCTATGATTTGGTAAGTACAAGTGAAAATGGAGGTGAATCAAAACACAAGAAGCAAGTGCAAATGGGGGGTGTAAAACCAAGATGGACTACAAAATATATGACAAGTAGGTAAATAGATCATAAGAGATGACGCACATTATAAGGAAGAGTTTAGAAACTTTCAAGCAATTTTCAAATATCCAGGTGCCAAGAAACTAGAGCATCAAATGACCAGGGAGTCCACATAGAGCATGAAGGTTTAAACACTTGAAAAAAAAGATCTGCAAATAGAAATTAACAGAGATTTGAAAGCCTAAAAGGGGGTTAAAACAAAATAGAACCATTGTGATTAGAGGCTGCATTTTTTTGTATGGAAAAATCTTTAGAAGCTTTCAAAAAAAAAAATTTATCAAACAACCATTACATTAAGAGTGCTACACAGGAGAGTAAAATTTGGTCAAAGCCAATACATGGCAGGTGTAAACAGTAGAAAAGAGGCTTAATAACTCCTAGGCAAATGTAATATGGAAGGTGTAATGCCATTCCTCAGCCCTTGCCAGCATCTCCCTACCACTCACCAAGGAAGGACCCTACGCATGGTCTACACTATGGAGATGACCAGTGGCTGAGAAACAAAAGGAAATCTGTGCAACATAACATTGAAGGAGCTATGCCTAGAAATTTGAAGAAACCAAAGGCTCTGCAAAGTGTATGGAATATATTTAGTTTTTATTAAACTAATGTGCTATACATTGCGTAGGAAATGGAGGATTTTTTTAAAAACATTAAACACAGACAGAAGCCCTATGCAATGTATAGGCTATCATCCATGCAGCAATGAAGGTAAATAAAAACAAAACCAATACAATGTAATGTAATTTGTAGATGTGATTAAAGACCCTGCACAAACAATGCAAAGAGGAAGGATTAGGTATTATGCTGGGTAAAAGACAATAACATGTAAAACTTTTAGCAAATGCATTTGGTAAGTGTAGTCCAAGCAAGGTCCATGTGCAGAAAGTGGGATGCTATCATGTTTTAAATCTTGAAGTTATTAGTTGAAATCCTCTTGTATATGCCTGCGCAGACCAAGGAAAACCCTACCAAGGATGAGAAGATTTTTTAAATTTTTTAGTTAAAATGCAAAATGTGAATCCATAGGAAGGGGCACCCAGCCCTATGTAAGAGATTGGTGGTTTTAAAAGGCAAGAAAATGATGCCATGGATGAGCAGCACTTGGAGGAAATTTTTAGAAGCTTGAAAAATGCACAGAGATATATCCCACATTGTTGGGGCTGTGAAATTTTTTAGTATTTATATACTAAAGCACTTAGTGTATGGTTTGAAGAAATAACCAAGAGGCCATTTGGTGGGCCTCTTGGCTGGATGGAATAAGTGCATGGTGGGACCCCCAATTTTAGTGCTGGAAATACAAATGCTTTAAAAACCTCGAGGGATTTAGTCCCACATTGCCCCCCAAAATGGAATTATCATATGTTTATATACTACAACGCACAATGCATGATATTAAGTTGAAGTGGAGGCTCTATCCACGCGCACAGGTGACTGATGCCATGGTTTCCATTCCTAGTCGATAGGTAAGAAAAATTTTCATAAAGATGGCGCCATATGGAGGTGATGACAGCTGGCATAGGTGACACATGGCGAACGGTCGCGCAATCACGAGGAGATAGCCACCAAGGGAGATAACTGTAGAGACTAAGTGACTAACCACTAGCAGTCTAGTCGCATAGTCATGAGATGCCAGAGATAACCACCATGACTAGGAGATAACTATGGTCACTGAGTTTCCAGAAGCTGGTGGTTAAGTCAAAATCTTCAGGAGACTTAGAGACTGAGGTAGTCACCAGGTCGCCAGATGAAACCAAGGTTAAGAAAATTCTTTAGAGACTTAGAGACTAAGTTAGTCTCCAGGTCTCCAGATAGACTCAAGGTCAAGGAAAAGTATCAGAGATCTAGAGACTGCTTAGTCTCCAAGTCTCCAGATGAGCAGGAGTTAAAGGTGAGATAAAAGACTAGTATAAAACAACAAATCAGCTTGTGACAAGTGTCAAATTTTGGTACAATGTGAGAAAGGGATTAAAATACATGTATTTAAATAAAATCATTTCAATTCAATAGTTTGACTATTGAAAAAGGCACAAATATTTCAAAATTATTAAGGAAATGTGCACGGGAAAGAAAACTCTTTTTAATGATTCAGGGGGCAAATGTTATCAAAAGTATCAACTATCATATATCATTAGAAAGGTATTGAAGAGAGGATTCTGATTTTGAAAACCATTTGAGTGAAGATCAAATCAAGTTTTTTCAATTAGAGAAAGAAACAGTTGTAGATATTTTCTTGAAAGAGAAGGATAGGTGTTGGTGACTAAATTTATTTTTCCTTTTCTCCTATATCTGGTTTTTTCTCCATTGTAACAAGGATGTTGAAAATTTATGCTGCTAGGTAGTATTCAGGCTCTAGAGTCTTATTTCTTGTGTTTCTTTGTCTTGCAAATGTACAGATTCAGATGAATTTTAATGAGAATGACAGAATCCCTATTTAGTTCTTGTGTGATGTCTTTGTATGTATTGTCTTGATTCTTGTATATTAACTTTTAAGGCATGTTAATGTACCAGTTATAAGGTAGCTATGCATTTGAATTTGACTTTATTTCAAGGAATCTAATGTCCAGGTATTGAAATGAGAAGAATGACTTGCAAAGCATTTCATTCAGGTTTTTGAGTTTGGAGTTAGGGTTTTCTAGGAATGCATATTTGTTTGACTCTATTTCCCAATAGATAAGGCACTGGTCTCTTTCTTTTCCTATAGTTTCTTCATCAAATCATCAATTCAAATCATTTTCCATTTCTTGTTTAAGAGCATAAATGTTTGTAAATTGCATTGAATAGTGCAAATGCTTTTGGTGATTCCTTGGAGAAGTGAATCTGATAGGTTAGCCTACTTGAGCCTCCGGGTTCGAAGAAAAGAAGGGTGAATATCATTGTTACCTTGACCATTTCCCTAGTTCTTAGCAAATCATATAGGTGGGCTCCTATATAAGATTGGTTGAGTTGAATTCCCATGTTTTATAAGTCTAAGAACTATCCATGGTCACATATGCATAATGAGATTTAGCTAGTAAGTGATTGTATGTGCAAATTTTATCATGTTTTAGGTGCACCCGCCTGAGTGTATGGAACTCAAAGTAGAAGGAGGATAAAATCCTCATCAATTAGCCTTTTCCTTGCCCCCTATTTTTTTGGAAGAAGTAGATTTGTGTTATTGGATGAAAATCCCCAAGTTTGGTTTGCACATTCTCTTTTTAGAGTTGAGGGATATAAGAAAAAACACTAACAAAATGGTGACTTCGATGGGGATAAAGATTGCATAGTCTTGAAAAAATTTTAGAATATCCATGGTGTTATTTTTAAAAGTTAAATCAAATTTCAGTTCAGTTTGCCCATTCGAGTTGCGCTAACAAAATGGTGACTCTAATGGGGAGAAGTGGATGTTTGTAAAGTCTATAATGACTAACTGTTTACTTTCCATTTCTGAACCAGTTTGTGAAGATTAATCCCATACATGTTGTGGGTGGTGACTCTATTTGAATTTGGAGAATCTTGGTTGTTTTATGCTAGTGTAATTTTTGATTATTAGTTGGTATTTGATGTGTAAGATCAACAAGTTTAAGACATTTGTTTCCTTGCTTGGCTAAATCAATATTCAAATCTGATTAAGAAAGAAACTCAGAAAAGGAATCTAAAATTTTTTTAGATCTCTCTGTGTGAATAGCTTGGAAGTGTTCTTATTTGCAGTGAAAGGAAGAAAAATATTATGCAACTTTGCTAGTTGGAATGGGTTTCCAGAATTGAAAGTAATTTCCAAATAGCTCTTATTGTTTGATATTTGTCCTCTGCAAGGAGGTGGCGAATCTATGAAAGAAGAACCAAATGGAATTCCAAGAAAGGATTTAGATCTTCCTTGTATCCAGTAATGAAGAATAAAGAATAGTAGCTGTAAATCTTGTCTAGGTAATCCTCAGTTTTTATAAGAAATAAAAGTCCCTTAATAAGTGAGCAAAGCACTAAGAAAAAGGGAAAAGTAGCTTTGTAGTTTGTCATACTTTATGGTTGAAGTTGAAGTTTCAAGAAATTAGAAATATGTTGTGGTTTCATGGAGTTAATGGCTGGATGAAGTCAGATGGAATTCTCTGTGATATAAGATAATGTGTTGATTAAATAGGTGGTTAAAATGGAAATTCCAGCATTCATGTGTCAAGATATATTTTCTACATCTGAAGTATATGAGAAATATTTTGAAAATGTTAATAGAGAAAAGGATATTTCATTGATAAATCAAAAGATCCAACAATAATGCATGTTGTTTTTAAGATGTAAAATAGGAGAGAGAAATGAAGATCCATCACTCTTATTTTATGAGAAGTTTAGTGAAGTTTATAATGAGCTTCCAATGGATGTTGATTTTCAAAATTCCACATATGTTGAAATATTCCTAGAGCTTAGTATGCCTAAATCAGTCAGTTGGTCTACATCTCTTAGAGAAGAAACAATTGAACATACCATAGAATGGATAGATTTGATTGAGAAATTAGAATCTAAAAAATACTAAGGATGCTGAATATGAATCTAGTTATGTAGATGATGTTGAGTCTATTTATGTTGAAAGTGTTGAATGTGACGGTGATAATGAAATCCATAAACAACAAAAAGATGAAGATGATTTTGTAATTGAAAATGACTCCATTGAGTTTATAGATTTTTCCTTCTTTCAGCATAACAATGCAGATTTCTTGTCTCAGTTTGAAGAAGTTTTATGCAAATAGCAAGAGCATAATTGTGATGCAGACATCATTTGCTATAGTGATTCATCTGCTGAAAATGATATGAGAAAATAAATCTCAGTCCTTGTTTCTAATGTGGAAAATGTTTGCAGCATCGAACAAGAAACCAAAGAAGGTGAAAATCAGGTCCAATGTCCACTAAGTAGTGAGCAAATTTTAGAACTCCTAGATGTTGATTTTCAGAGGTATGTGCATACATTTGATTCTAGAGTTTCATGCCCGGTAGATATATGTTTTGATAAAGAGAGTATTAGCGAGGGCATGAAATGTGAAAAACATCTTGAGTTTCCTTCTCCTATTTTTGAAGCTCATGACATGCAAGTTAAGATTACATATGATTGTGATGAATTTTTTACTGTCATATATGATGAGTATGTGGATTTATGTACTAGTGTGGATTCATATTTTCATGAACTTAGTCTCAATGATTCTTGTTTGAGCCATGATCCTGAAGAGAAAGACAAATCTGAATGTGTGTTTTCAGATTTACAATTAATTGATGAACCATTAATTGACAATGATTTCCCATGTTTACAAGATGCTGATAGGAGTTGTGATCAATAAGATGTCTCTAATTTTGTGCAGTTAGATTTTTTTTTAGAGGCATTCTATTTTAGTTTGTAGACTGATGTAAATGAAGCTTGTCTTGTGGTGCAAACTAATGTTCAGAATGTGGATGTTTCCTACCATGAGAGTGAGCTAGAATGTTTCTTCTTCCACCAAGTCAGTGATAGTGAAGAGTATGATTTTTTGATGTCACACAATGATTGGCATTCACAGAAATATGGTGACTTTTCTTTTCCAAGTAATGATAAGTTTGCTGATATTTTTTGGTTTGATGTGCTGAAGATGAATGGCAGTGTTTTTTATCAGACACTTGGAAGCATGAGTTTTAGTTTACCTTAGATTTTTGGAGATGAAAATAAAATTTTTGATAGAGGTAAGAGCTAAAGTTAGTTTTGGGGCTTCGAGCCTTTGTAAATAAGCTTCATGTTTGTACACTTTCTTTCTTTCCCTTTAGTTGTGTTTCGTCCTTGCTTTCAATAAAGGGGTTCCTAGTTTTTGAGTTGGGAAGGAGAAGAGAGAGAAAGTGAAAAGAAAGTTTGATTTGTTTTGGGGGTGGTCTGCTTCTACCAATGCCATTCTGAAGTCCTCTGCATGCCCCATGGGGAACATGTCCTCAGTCTGAGCCACTATTGGAACTCCAAAATCTGAATGCATTTTGGAGTGACCATACTAAATGTTTTTCCTAAGTATGAATTGTTGTCCTAAAAAGATTGTGAAGTGACCTATTTAACATACTTGTATCTTTGGTCTGATTAATTTTCATGATATAAGGATGGGCCTAAGGTGTTTTAGGCATGATATTGAAGCTCCATTTTTATTTTCAGATTCCTATGAGTTCATTTGATAAGTTTCCCAAGGCTATTATGTTTGCAATTTATGTTGTGTCTCAAAATCTGAATTGCACGGTTATGAAGTTGCCTACTTTGAGATCTTATAATGTGTACCCAATTGATATTCATGATGAAAGGATTGTTACACTATATTTTAGTCATGGAAATGCACTACCATGAATATTTTTAGAGATGTGCCAATCCATTTGATTAGTTTCCTCAGCTAATTCCAAGTCAGATTTATATAGTCTCACTGATTTTGAAATCAGAAGTTGGTAAAGGGCTAATTTTGGGGATTTATATTAATTGGCCATTTGAGGATCATAAAAAGATAATTTAAAATATTTTTTCTTCATGTGAAGTTGAATCCGTATCCAAGAGTTCAGATCTTAAATGTTCCATTTGACACCTTTGTGAAGTGAAAACCAAATAGATTTTATTCAGTTTTTTCTGTATCAAATGATTATTCATCCAGGAGGCTGACTTTGCGTGTTGATTTCTCAGTATCACTTGATGGTCATGATGAGTTAGTTGGATATCTGCATTCCATGTTTGATTTTTTACAAACTTGGAAATTTTCAAAGATTCAAGAGCTAATCTGCTATATTTTGCAAGAGGAATCCAAAGGCAGTCTGTGCAATTTTTACATCTACATTTGTGTCTTTCCATAATTTTATAAAGTGGCTCACTTCGGAGGTTCACTTTTATGACCGGTTGATGTTCATGGTATGAGGGTTGTTGCATTGTTTTTTAGGCATGTGAGAGAGTATCCGTGTCCATTTTTATCCCCCCATGTGCTTGTTTGATCATTTTTCCAAAGCCTTTCCATTTGTAGTTTGTTAAGTTTCATTGAACGTGCACAATCCATATTTTAAGTGACCTACTTGGAGGTCTCCCAGTTTGCACCCAATTAAAGGTCAAGAAGAATTGAGGGTTTTTCTACATTTTATACCTAGGAGTGACTCTCCCTTAATATTTTTGGATCTCTACCAATCCATCTGGTCACTTTCTTAAGCCATTTCCAAACCAGACTTCTGCTTATTTCACTATTTTATTCCAGAATGTTTCTAATAGGCTGACTTTGGTGTTTGTTGGTTTTTCACCTTATGTTTTTCTAAGTGAGATAATTTTGGATTAATTTTCCTTGTATGGGAGTAAATAAATACCCAATATTATGGTTCATGAAGGTTTCAGTTGATGAGTTTTCAAAGTCAATTTTGAAGGTGATTTATGCAGATTGGCAGTGCGGACAGAATTAGTTTTTCAAGAGGCCATGTTTGATCAGTGATATTTTTTGGCTCAAGTATTTTTATGTAATCTCCTTTGGCACAGGTTTTCATATGTTGCAAATGAACTCAAGTTACTGATGGCACATTTCTTTGAGGCTTCTCATTCAGTTTCTGATTCCGTCTCCAAGGGCCATTTGTGGTTTTTGTGAAATCTTGCGAAGATGTAATGAATTGATTGATATAGTTCAAATTTTAACATAGAATTATCTGACTTCACCAAGTGGCTATGATTTGTTAAGTACAAGTGCAAACGGAGGTGAATCAAAACATAAGAAGCAAGTGCAAATGGGGGGTGTAAAACCAAGATGGACTGCAAAATATATGACAAGCAAGTAAATAGATCATAAGAGATGTTGTGCATTATAAGGAAGAGTTTATAAAATTTCAAGAAATTTTCAAATATCTAGGTTCCAAGAAACCAGAGCATCAAATGACCAGGGAGACCATGCAGAGCATGAAGGTTTAAACACTTAAAACAAAAGATCTGTAAATAGCAATTAATAGATATTTGAAAGCCTAAAATGGGGTTAAAACAAAATAGAACCATTGTGATTAGAGGTTGTATTTTTTTTTATGGAAAAAGCTTTAGAAACTTTCAAAAAAAAACAAATATCAAACAGCCAGTGCATTCAGAGTGCTACGCAGGAGAGTAAAATTAGGTCAAAGCCAATAAATGGTAGGTGTAAATAGCATAAAGGAGGCTTAATAACTCCTAGGAAAATGTAATATGGTAGGTGTAATGGCATTCCTTAGCCCTTTCCAGCATCTCCCTACTACTCACCAAGGAAGGACCCTACGCATGGTTGATGCAGAGGGTCTAGGACTCTAAAGTTTTCTCCACTCAATTGGCTTCTTTTCCTCTCCTAACCATCCAATGGTTACTTCTTTTTGGATTCCTTCCCAATTGGGATCTCCAAGACCCTCTCAAACAGCTTCTCCTCCAAGGTATAGTTGATCTTTGGAAGCTTCCAAAGTTTCTAGTCTCAACTAGTCCAACTAGTCCACCAAATGCATCCACTCCTAGAATTCCTAGCCCCTGCTTAGGATCTTCCCATACAATCACCAAGACTCTTATCACTCCTCTTGACCCATCCTAGATGATTCTTAACTCTTTCCCATACTTCAAGACCCATTACCAATCCAATTGGTCACTATTTTACTAGGAGGCCTAATTGCCCAAATCCTAGTAGGTCTAAATTCACTATTTTTGGATTATTTCTCGCAAAACCTCCAAATGACACCACAAGAGACCTTGAAAATCTTCAAGGTATCAACAACCACTATCCAAAATCCAAAGTCCTAACCTCTGGATGCACCCACAACCTTAGTTTCTTGCAGGCCCTAGTTTATAGCCTATTAATTAGGCCTCTGGACCAGTCACCATGAACAATTGTCAAAATGATCTCCAACTTCTGATTCTCCTCCTTCCACCTTAAGTCTTTTTCAAAATATCTTGGGTGCTCAAACCACTTCTTTCTTCACCCTGTCCTAGCTCACCTGGATTCACCGGTCATCCATAGGGCTTCCTATTTGGTCTAGGACATCCACTACAACTGCAAGAATGAAAAAAAAAATCATATCGACAAACTCTAACCCTACTCCCCCATGGTTTCAGTCAAATCCACTGGTGGGTTCTTAGGTTTGAGCCATTTCTAACTAAATAGCACTGTGAAGACACTTGCAGACCAGTGACCTTCAAAATTCAATAAATTTACACTACAAATTCTTAGAAGAAAACTATCTACTACATATGGAAGCTAATTGAAACCAATACACCCCCATGGGGTCTGATAACCTATGCTAATCCATACATAGCCATACAGTAGCAAAGAGAGAATGTAGATTACAAGAAAATAGTGACAGACATCCATACAGAAGCTTCCAAAACAATTGTTGCAATCCAAAATTTCATTAACCTCCTCAAAACATCTAATCCATGCTCATATACCAAGCATGGGGTAGTTACAACTGATCTAACTACATTTTGCAATTTCTTGCAAAAGTTGCTAGCAACTTTTTGCACTTTGAGCATTTTGACTTTCTTTGTCAACTCGATGGGTGAGTTTGACTTCCATCACCCTAGATAGGATATGTAGGGTCCTAAAACACACCTCAAACCCACATTTCACAAAAATAGCAACTTTTCACCATTGAAGCCAAAATGACCCTAAACCTCCTAATGAGCACTATGGCTCTTACAAACATGAAGTTAAATTATCATTGCATCCAACCCATTGGACATTATTCCAAACCTAACACAAACATATAATACAACCCTAAAACACACCAAAACATCAAATAGGGAGGTTCCCTGCACCATACTCCCCTTGAAAAAATAACTCAAGTCCCTTGAGTTAGGAGGCCTTCAATGGTGACCCCATGTTTTACAATGTCCAACTCTGTCATCCAAGTGGCCTCAGCTTCAGGTAGTCCCTGCCACTTAATGAGGTACTCCTTATAGTTACCCTTTCTTGTCTTCTTTATCACTTTAGAATCTAGTACACTTTCCAATTTCAAGGGCATTGGGGTAGGAAAGTCTTTCACCCAATCATCATCCTCCAAATCTGCAAGTGTAGACTGACCTATGTCTAGAGATGATCCCTTGTAGGGGTAAAAGTCACAAACATTGAAAATGGGTGAAATCCCAAAATTAGGAGGCAACTCCACTTCATAGGCATTCTTTCCATACTTATGCAAAATCTTCAGTGGACCTATCTTCTTCATGAGTAGTTTAGTTGGCTGGCCTTTGGGTAGCCTCTCATTCATAAGATAGGTAAGTACTAGATCCCCTACCTTGAACTGAAAGTCTCTTCTAGTCTGATCAGCTTTGGATTTTTACTTCTCCACTTACTTTTGTAAAGTCTTATTGACTTGATCATGAAGCTCCTTCATATGTTCTGCAAATGACTCTCCTTGTGCACTCCTCTTTTCCTTCAAACTAAGATCCCTCAACTCCAAGATACCTCTAGGATTGACCCCATATACTATCTCCAAGGGGATTTTACCAGTACTCCTATTAATGGAGTCATTATAGGAAAACTATTCTTTCCCTATGATATGATCCCATGACCGTTCATGTTGTTTAGTGAAACACCTTCGTAAGTTCCCAAGTGACCTATTGACTACCTCCATTTGTCCATCTTATTGTGGATGGTAGGCTAAAGAGAAAGACAAGTTTGTTCCAAGCATCTTCCATAGGGTCCTCCAAAAGTGACCCACAAACTTACTATCTCTGTCACTTGCAATATTTAGGGGCAATCCATGGATCCTTACAATGTCCCTAAAGAATAGACCTGCAATTTGAGAAGCATCATTTGTTTGCTTGCATGGAATGAAGTGTGTCATTTTTCTAAAATGATCCACCACCAAAAACACACTGCCATGACCCCTAGGTGTCTTTGGTAACCCCAAAAAAAAATCCATACTAAGACACTCCCAAGGCCTTTGGGGTATGGATAGGGGTTGGTACAATCCACTATTTTTGTTTTGTCCTTTTTCCCTCTGACAAATCTAACATTGTTCTACAAATCTCCTCACTTTTTATTGTAACTTAGGCCAATATTAGTGCCTATTCACTTGCTCCAATGTCTTATCCACTCCAAAGTGGCCCCCCAAGCTACCTTGGTGTTTCTCCTTCACAATGTTTTCCCTCATTGAGCATTGAGGAATGCACATACGATGTCCTTTAAACAATAAGCCTTCCTTCAACATAAACTCATTGAAATCCACTTTGAAACCCAGCTGAAACTTCACACATGCTTCATAGGCTTCTCTAAAATATTTTTCCTCCTTGTAGAGGTCCTTCAAATCATCCATCCCTACACTTTTTAATTGTATCTCCTGTATTGTGAGTACTCTTCTGCTAAGATCATCTGCAACCTTTTTTCTAACTCCCTTCTTGTGCTTTATGACAAATGTATAAGCCTGTAATGATTTTACCCACTTCAAGTGCCTTTGATTCAATTTTTCTTGTCCATTCAGGAAACTTAGAGCATGGTTATCAGTGTAGACCACAAACTACGTAGGTAATAGGTAGTGTCTCCACTTCTTAAGGGCTTGTACCATAGCATATAACTCCAAATCATAGGTGGAGTACTTTTTTTTAGCCTCATTCAACTTCTTTGAGAAGAAAGCCATAGGATGTCCCTCTTGGCTTAGCACTGCTCCAATAGCCAACTTGCTAGCATCACACTCTACTACAAATACTTGATTAAAATTACGGAACCTAAGAGTAGGTAGTTCTGCAATCCTCTTCTTTAACATTTCAAACCCTTGGTCTGCTGCCACAATCCACTCAAACTTACATTTGATTCCACCTTTTATGGTGTTAAGAATAGGGGCACACATATGACTGAAATTTCTCACAAATTTCCTATAGTAGGAGGCAAACCCATGGAAAATCCTAAAATCCCCTATGGACCTAGATTTAGGCTACTCCAATATTGACTTAACCTTTTCAATATCCATCTACATGCATCCATTAGCAACCACAAAACCAAGGTAAACTAGTTCAGTTTTTAGAAACTCGTACTTTTCTTGATTTATCATCAACTTCTCTTGATGTAGCTTCCTCAAGACCATCTCCAAATGCTTCATGTTCTCCTCCTTGGACCTGATAAATATCCAAATATCATCAAGGTAAACTATTACAAACTTACCAATGAACTCTACTAGCACATCATTCATGAGCCTCATGAATGTACTAGGTGCATTACTTATGCCAAAGGGAATTACTAGCCCCTCATACAGCCCTTCATTGGTCTTGAAGTCTATCTTCCACTCATCACCAAGCCTCACTCTTATCTGATGATATCCTGACTTCAAATCCACCTTAGAAAAGTAACAAAAACCTCCCAAATTGTCCATCAAATCTTCTATCTAGGGCATTTGAAACCTATACCTGATTGTGATCTTGTTTATAGCCCTGGAGTCTGAACACATCCTCCATTTTCCATCCTTCTTGGGTGCAAGTATTGTAGGTAAAGCACATGGTCTTAAGCTCTTCCTTATCAACCCCTTATCCAACAAATCTTGAATCTATTTGGCTATCTCTGCATTTTGACTTGGTGTCATCTTATATGTTGCTTTGTTTGGAAAATTTTCTCTAGGAATGAGGTTAATATAATGACTCACATCCCTCATAGGTGGTAATGCACTTGGAAAACCATTATCTACTATGTCATGGTATATTTCCAACAATGCTTGTATCTCTGGTGGAAAACTGACTTTCTCCTTAGTCTCATCCTTTGGTTTTACCACCACTACACAACAGACTCCTTTCTCCTTCTTCATGGCTTTTAGGAACTCATTCCCACTCAATAACATCACACTTGTTCCCACATGATTCTCCTCATTAGGATCTGACAAAGGATCCATCTGAAACTTCTTTCCTAGCTTGGTGATCACATGATGATTCTTTTCCTCATCATGTATTTCTTTGACATCATACAACCATGGACATCCTAGAAGCAGATGACATACATCCATAGGTAGTATGTCACATAGGACCTTGTCCTTATACTCTCCAATCTCAAACTCAACCATAGTTTTTTCATCTACCACTATTTGTTGACCCTTATTCAACCATGAAACCTTATAGGGTGTGGTATGAGGTATCCTCCTCGGTTTCAATTTGTCCACCATCTCTATGGATACAATATTCTTAGTGGATCCAAAGTCCACTATCACTTTTCAAATCTTCCCATGAGACCTACAAGTTTTCTTAAACAAATTCTTTCTTTGAGGTGGCTCTATAGTGCTAGGCACTTTCAACAAAGTTCTTCTTAGCATCAAGTTCTCTCCATCCAATACTGGCCATGTCTTGGAAATGGGAGAAGTAATACTTTGTGTGTCATCCTCTTGTACCAACTATTTTCTTATATCCCCCATTTAAAATGAGGAATTATTTTTAGGACACATACCCATTGTGTGACCCACTTGGTTTCATTTATAACACTTTCCAGTAAAGACTAAATTGGATCTTCCTTGGGCCTAAAATATTCCTCTAGGAGGCCCTCTTCCTCTATATCCTACTCTCTAAAAAGATCCCCTAAACTGATTGCCCCCACTATTATCCATAGACTAATTATCTTCTTCTTTATTGGGGCTCTGTCCTCTACCAAAGTTACTCCTTCCTCTCTGAAAACCTCTATTGTTTCTACCACCTCTCCCCGTTTGATGGAAGTCATTTCTCCTTCTAGCCTTATCCTCTTCTCTCAAGGCCAATTGGAAAAATTTGTGCATACTATCAGGAGCCATCATGCTAATCACATCCTGAATTCCCTGTCTCAACCCATTGAGATACCTTTCCACCTTATCCATTTCTTCTTCTTGTCTTCTATCCCTTAGGCTCAACTTGTGAAACTCTTCGGTATAAGCACTCACTATCATCTACTTTTGTCTTAAGTTCTACAACTTTTGATACATTTGTATCTCATAATCAGTAGGCACTAATTGTGCCCTCCATCTGATTTTCATTCTCTCCCAAGAAACAATCCTTTTCTTTCCATTGGTTACCCTATCATCCAACATCATGTTCCACCACACCAATGAAAATCCCTTGATTCTAACCTTAGCATAGCTGATCCTCTTCTCCTCTAAGATTTCTTTTTTATCAAATTGGTTGCCAATGGATTCAAGCCAATCCAAAAACTCTTCTCCATTTAGGCTGCCACAGTAATATGGTATGTGTTCCATACTATCCTTATTAAAGGACTTAAATGAATCTAACAATACCTTTTGTTCTTTTTCCATCTCAGGTTCTTTACCTTTGTTGGATGACTCTTATGTCTGACTTTCATCATCTCCATCACTCTCATCTCCCCATTTAGTGGTCTTGTTTTTTCCTTTTGTCTTAGACACACTAGCCTTCTCCAGGAGGCCCTGAACCAATTCCATTATAGAATCCCTACTCAATGGCTTAGGAGCCATGCTGTTAACCTCTTGACTCTTTTCCACTTCAGACATACACAACCTTCAAGATATTCTGGCTCTGATACCACTCTGATGTAGAGGATCTAGGACTCTAGAGTTTTCTCCACTCACTTGGATTCTTTTCCTCTCCTAACCATCCAATGGTTACTTATTTTTGGATTCCTTCCTAATTCGGATCTCCAAGACCCTCTCAACCAACTTCTCCTCCAAGGTATAGTTGATCTTTGGAAGCTTCCAAATTTTATAGCAACTAGTCCAACTAGTCCCCCAAATGCCTAGTCTTCTTCACTAGATCCACTCCTAGAATTCCTAACCCCTACTTAGGATCTTCCCATACACTAACCAAGACTCTTATCACTCTTCTTGACCCATCCTAGATGATTATGAACTCTTTCCCATACTTCAAGACCCATTACCAATCCAATTGGTCACTATTTCACTAGGAGGCCTAATTGTCCGAATCCTAGTAGGTCTAAATTCACTATTTTTGGCTTATTGATCCCAAAACCTCCAAATAACACCACAAGAGACCTTGAAAATATTCAAGGTATCAACAACCACTATCAGAATCCAAAGTCCTGACCTTTGGATGCACACACAACCTTTGTTTGTTGCAAGCCCTAGTTTTTAGCCTATTAATTAGGCCTCTGGACCAGTCAGCATGAACAATTGTCAAAATGATCTCCAACATCTGATTCACCTCCTTCCACCTTTGAATCCTTTTAGGAGACTATCTAGGGCACCTAAAAGTGTCACTAAGTCTTTTTCAAAAGATCATGGGAGCTCGAACCACTTCTTTCTTCACCCTGTCCTAGCTCACCTGGATTCACCAGTCAGCCATAGGGTTTCCTATTTGGTCTAGGAAATCCACTGCAACTGCAAGAATGAAAACATAAATCCTATCTATAGACTCTAACCCTACTTGCCTCATGGTTTCAGTCAAATCCACCAGTGGGTTCTTAGGTTAGAGCCATTTCTAGCTAAATAGCACTATGAAGACACTTGCAGACCAGTGACCTTCAAATTTCAATAACTTTACACTGCAAACACTTAGAAGCAAACTATCTACTGCATATGGAAGCTAATTGAAACCACTACACCCCCATGGGGTCTGATCACCTGTGCCAATTTTTACACAACCATACAATAGCAATGAGAGAATGTAGATTACAAGAAAAAAATGACAAACATCTGTACAGAAGCTTACAAATCAATTGTTGCAATCCAAAATTTCATTAAACTCCTCAAAAAATTGGATCCATTCTCATATACTGAACATGGGGTAGTTACAACTGATCTAACTATATTTTTCAATTTCTTGCAAAAGTTGCTCGAGCAACTTTTTGCACTTTGATCATTTTGACTTTCTTTGTCATCTCGATGGGTGAGTTTGACTTCCATGACCCTAGATAGGATATTGAGGGTCTTAAAACACACCTCAAACCCACATTTCATAAAAATAGCAACTCACCATTGAAGCTAAAATGACCCTAAAACTCGTAATGAGCACTATGGGTCTTACAAACATGAAGTTAACTTATAATTGCATCCAACCCATTGGATATTATTCCAAACCACACACAAACATCTAAGAAAACCCTAAAACACACATAAACATCAAATAGGGAGGTCCCCTGCACCAATGGTCTACACTATTGAGATGACCAGTGGCTGAGTAACAAAATGAAATTTGTGCAACATAACATTGAAGGAGCTACGCTCGCAACTTTGAAGAAACCAAAGGCTCTGCAAAGTGTATGGAATATATTTAGTTTTAAATAAACTATTGTGCTATATATTTCATAGGAAATGGAGGATTTTTTTTAAAACATTAAACACAGAAAGAAGCCCTGCACAATGTATAGGCTATCATCCACACAGCAATGAAGGTAAATAAAAACAAAACCAATACAATGTAATGTAATTTGCAGATGTGATTAAAGACCCTACACAAACAATACAAAGAGTAAGGATTAGGTATTTCCCTTGGTAAAAGCCAATAACATGTAAAAAATTTAGTAAATGCATTTGGTAAGTGTAGGCCAAGCAAGGTCCATGTGCAGCAAGTGGGATGCTAGCATGTTTTAAAGCTTGAAGTTATTAGTTGAAATCCTCTTGTATATGCCTGCGCAGACCAAGGAGAACCTAGCCAAGGAGGAGAAGTTTTTTTAAAATTTTTTAGTTAAAATGCAAAATGTGAATCCACAGGAAGGGGCACCCAGCCCTATGGAAGAGATTGGTGGTTTTAAAAGGCAAGAAAATGATGCCATGGATGAGCAGCACTTGGAGGAAATTTTTAGAAGCTTGAAAAATGCACAGAGATATATCCCACATTGCTAGGGCTGCAAAATTTTTTAGTATTTATATACTAAAGCACTTAGTATATGATTTGAAGAAAGAAAGAAGAGACCATTTGGTGGGCCTCTTGGCTAGATGGACTAAGTGTGCGATGGGACCCCCAATTTTGGCCCTGGAAATACAAATGCTTTAAAAACCTTGAGGGATTTAGTCCCAAGTTGCCCCCGAAATGGAATTCTCAGATGTTTATATACTAAAAAACATAGTGCATAATATGAATTTGAAGTGGAGGTTCTATCCACATGTGCAAGTGACTGATGCATCATTTTTTGTGCCCGGTCGACAGGTAAGAAAATTTTGTAGAAAGATGGCACCAGATGGAGTTGATCACAGGTGGCGCAGGTGACATGTGGTGAATGGTCACGCAGTCAAGAGGAGATAACTGCCAAGGGAGATAACCATAGAGACTAAGTAACTACCCACTAGAAGTATATTCATGTATTCATGAGATGCCAGAGATAACTTCCACAACTAGGAGATAACTGTGGTCGTCGAGTCGCCATAAGCTAGCAGTTAAGTAAAAATCTTCAGGAGACTTGGAGACTGAGGTAGTCGCCAGGTCGCTGCATCAAACCAGGGTTAAGAAAATTCTTCAAAGAATTAGAGACTAAGTTAGTCTCCAAGTCTCCAGATATACTCAAGGTCAAGGAAAATTTTCAAAGATCTAGAGACTTCTTAGTCTCCAAGTCTCCAGATGAGCAAGGGGTAAAGGTGAGTTAAAAGACCAGTATAAAATAGCAAATCAGCTTGTGACAAGTGTCAAATTATGGTACAATGTGAGAAAGGGATTAAAATACATATATTTAAATAAATTCATTTCAATTCAATAGTTTGACTATTTAAAAAGGCACAAATATTTCAAAATTATTCAGGAAATGTGCACGGGAAAGCAAACTCTTTTTAATGATTCAGGGGGTAAATGTTATCAGAAGTATCAACTATCATATATCGTTGGAAAGGTATTGAAGAGAGGATTCTGATTTTGTAAACCATTTGAGTTTAGATCAAATTATATTTTTTTAGTTAGAGAAAAAAGCATTTGCAGATATTTTTTTGAAAGAGAAGGACAGGTGTCGGTGACTGAATTTGTTTTTCCTTTTCTCCTATGGCTGGTTTTTTCTCCATTGTAACAAGGATGTTGAAAATTTATGTTGTTGGGCAGTGTTCAGGATCTGGATTATTATTTGTTGTGTTTCTTTGTCTTGCAAATGTAGAGATTCAGGTGAGTTTTAATGAGAACAATGGAATCCATGTTCTATTCTTGTCTGATATCTTTGTATGTATTGTCTTGATTCTTGTATATTAACTTATAAGGAATGTTAATGTACCAGTTATAAGGTAGTTGTGGATTTGAATTTGAGTTTATTTCAAGGAGAGAGTAAGTCTTTTTTTCAAATTCTAAGAATTCTAGGTTTGTATATGAATCTGATGTCCATGTATTGAAATGAGAAGAATTGCTTGCAAGGTATTTCATTCGGGTTTTTGACTTTGGAGTTAGGGTTTTCTGGAATGCATATTTGTTTGACTCTATTTCCCAATAGATAAGGTACTGGTCTCTTTCTTGTCCTACAGTTTCTTCATCAAATCATTAATTTAAATCATTTTCCATTTCCTGTTTAAGAGCATAAATGTTTGTAAATTGCATTGAATAGTGCAAATGCTTTTGGTGATTCCTTGGAGAAGTGAATCTGATAGGTTATCCTACCTGAGCCTCCAGGTTCAAAGAGAAGAAGGGTAAATATCCTTTTTGTTACCTTGACCATTTCCCTAGTTCATAGTAGATCATACAGGTGGGATCTTGTATAAGACTGGTTGAGTTGAATTCCCATGTTTTATAAGTCTGAGATTTATCCACGATCACATCTACATGATGAGGTTTAGCTAGTAAGTCATTGTATATGTAGATTTTATCATGTTTTAGGTGCACCCTCCTGAGTGTGTGGAACTCGAAGTAGAAGGAGGATCAAACCCTCATCAATTATCATTTTCCTTGCCCCTCAGTTTGCTATAAGAAGTAGATTTGTTTTTCTGGATGAAGATCCCCAAGTTTAGTTTGCACATTCTCATTTTAGAGTTGAGGGATACAATAAAAAATGCTAACAATCTGCACTTGTTGATGGATATCCTTTATTACTTCCACAAATTCCTTTGCTAATGCACTTCTCTTCTTTATATCCTTCACATCTCTAAGTTATAACACACCTATAGGTTGAACACCATACACAACCTGGAAAGGAGTCAAACCAGTACTCCTATTGACTAAATCATTGTAAGATAAATCTTCTTGAGAAAGTATGGAATCCCAAGTGACTCTATGTTCTTGAGTTAAACATCTCAAAAGATTCCCAAGAGACCTATTGATCACTTCTGTCTGATCATCATACTTTGAATGATATGCAGATGATAGAGACACATTTTTCCCCAACTTTCTCTACAGTGCTCTCCAAATGTATCTCGAAAACTTAGGATCTATATCATATATGATTGACAAGGGTAATCCATGAAGTCTAACAATTTTCTTAAATAATAACCCTACTATCTGAGATGCATCATGAGTTTTTCTAGATGGTATAAAGTGTGCCATTTTAGAATCTATCAAATCCTGATTTGGTCTTAGGTAGACCTAGGCCAAAATCCATACTTAATGAATCCCATGGATTTGAAGGGATAGGCAATGGAGTATAAAATCCTGAATTTGATGTGTGACCCTTGGCTTGTTGACAAACCAAACAACTCTCCACAAATATTATAACATATGTCCGCAACTTGGGCCAATGATAGAATCTCCTAACAAGTTTTAGTGTTTTATCCACTCCAAAGTGCCCTACTAAACTTCCACAATGCTTCTCCTTGATGATTTTTTCCCTAATGGATCCTTTTGGCACACACGATAGACTTCCTTTGAAAATTAATTCATCCTTCACAAGGAACTCTGAGAAATCAACGGGATATCTCTCTATCATCTTAGTACAAATCTGATAAGCCTACTTGAAGTCATCATTTGTGGCATACATGTCCTTTATAGCATGAACATCAACACTTTCTAACTGAATAGGTTGAATGGTTAAATATCTCCTACTAAGGGCATTAGAAACCTTATTCACAATCCCTTTCTTATGTTTGATAGAAAAGGTGTAAGATTGTAAAAATTCCATCTATTTCACATGTTTATGGTTAAGTTTCTCTTGTCTATTCATAAAATTAAGAGCATGATTCTCAGTAAAAACAATGAATTCATTGGGAAAAAAATAATGCCTCCATTTTCTTAGTGATTGCACCATTGCATAAAGTTCAAGATCATAGGTTGAATATTTATGCTTAGCTGCATTCGATTTATTATTGAAGAAGGAAAGTGGTCTCCCTTCTTGGCTCAACACCTGACCAATAGACTTGTTTACTTGCATCACATTCGACTATGAAGACTTTATGAAAGTCTGGAAAAACCAAGATGGGTTTCTCTGCAATATTTTTCTTCATAAACTTAAAAGACTCATTAGTCCATATAAATGTGCATTTTCTTCCACCTTTAAAAGTATTTATGATAGGAGCAGATATGCCACTAAAATTTATAATAAATTTCCTATAGAAACTACACAAACCATGAAATTTTTTTACCTATGAAGCAGTAGTAGGAGGTGACCAATTGAGGATGGCTTCAACCTTATAAATATTCATCTTGAGTCTATTCTTGGGTATTACAAATCCTAAGAATACAAGCTCTTCTTGAAGGAACACACACTTCTCTAAATTTACCTTCAGTAGTGTTGGGATTAATGGGAAGTAGTACTAAGAGGGGAGGGGTGAATTAGTACCTCTAAAAATTTTAACACTTTTCACCTTTCATCAATAGTAATCAATATTTACTGTATTATTGACCATATCTGATATTATTTCTTATACATGTAGTATTAATTCATAAACTTAATTGTATGCAACATTCATAGAAACATTCATGAAAGTAATAGACACATAACACAAGATATGATATCGCAGAAAACTCCTGTTAGGAAGTAAAAACTGTAGTGGGGATGGCACCCACAAAACTTCACTATCTGCAGAATGGAAGGGAGCCTGTAAAGGCTTACAATTGATCACTTCTAATGATCTACCCTATTAGGAGTATTAATGTGGAGACTTTTTAGGATCTACTCTGTTAAGAGATTTAAGCAACACTAATGAAGTGTGCACTCGGTTAAGAGATTTACAATAGGACTGTTAAGTCCACCTTCCTTGAAAGGATTTCTTAAGTGTGCCCCACTTGTTAGAATGTGTACAATATGTTTGACCTGATTGTATTCAATCTATAATTGTTAATTACAGATCTATATGAATATCACCTATAGTGATTGATAATACCTTTTCCTGCTCATCAATAACCTGTGTTCTGTTCTTGACAACTTATTTGATCTTTGTCTATGTTGTTGCATGAATTCTCTTGTCTCATCCTTAGATGATCTTAGTGGCTACAATCATTATCAAAAAACATGTTCATAATTGATTGAGCATCTATTTATACAATTATTTGACCTATTTTAGAATCACGCATTACAATGTTAAATCTACATCCAAGGTATACAACTTGACCTTGATCTTTAGTTTGCATGTTTTTAAAATAGTTAAACTAATAAAAATAATAATAATTACATTTATTTCTCTACACATAATGGATTTAAAACAAATCAAGAAGATAAATATAAAACTTTAGTGATTTATCTAACGTGGAAAGTCAGATCCACTTTTTGCAGGATGTAACTGACTATCGGTTCTTGATCGTCGGTGTGAACTGAAATTCTATCAGTGTTCCTTCATTGAACTAATTATTGGGTTCCCTTAATCTATCGGGTTTCACTCTTTGATTATTTTTTCAGGTTGCATTGTTGGTTACTCGTCGGGTTCCCTCATCCTTTTTGTCATCTGGTAACACTGAATATTGTTTGTCGAGATGCTTTGTACTTGGCAGTATCGGTAACCTTGGCATCGGGTAGTATTGTGCCCTATTTGTTAGTGTAGTATAAACTGATGGTGTTGATCATGTTTTTCCTTGTATATACTAATGGAAAAATATAATGTCTTCAATCTCCCCCTTCGACATTAGTATCAAAAACTGATATGTGCATAGTACTAAAGTATTTAGTATGTACACCATGTATATATCCTTGTCATTATATGAATCCCCCTAACTGTATGCATCGGTATAGTATAAGTATATGTACATGTATACTTGCCTTTATACCATTCCCCTTCCCTTTTTCTTTTCTCTCCTCTTCCAAATGACTGAATGTACATATCATTTCTTCCTTTCATTTTTCCCTTTTACTGATTGATTGTACATATCATTTCCCCCTTTATTTGATACTCATGACAAAAATGTACAACTTATAAGTTGTCAAAAACGTGACAAAAATGTGTAACTTACAATGTGTCAAGAATGTGGGAGTGAGTGTTCTTGATATCTTCGATCATTTTCTCCCATTTTTCTTTGAGGAGTTCTAGTGCCATGTGCTCTAGCTCAATTCAGCATGCATATCATAAATGTTGTCTAGAACAAACATTTTTGGGGTGGCAATAAGTGATATTGCCTCTGTCATATGATGTTGTAGTAGTGAGAGTGTTGGTAAGAGTTGAGATTGAAGCTCATTTGCCTCATCTTTGAATTTTGTTTATGCAATTTGAATGCCTTGTCTCAGCTTTCGAGCTTGCTTGAGCTTCTCATTGTGCAATTTGATTGCCTCTTCACTATTTGTGAGACTTTGTACACTTGTTTGAATATCAACATAAATATGTGCTATCTTGTTGGTATACTCCTTGGTGAGTTGATCTAATGTGCATAATTTTTGTATTAAGGCTATTGCTTCTAAAATAATTGGGTCTATTGTGCTTACCATTTCATAAAGCTTCACCTTTTGAAGTGCCACTTCTTTGCTTATCTTCTCAGCTAACTTGATATCATAATTCTTCTCAAGTCTAGCCTACATAGCCTTCTCAGCATCTATGTTTTGAGATGTGATTTCATCAATGAGAATCACTAATTGATCAAGCATGGGGGTTGTTTGATCACCGTTTATATCAGGTACAATTTGCTAAAGTATTCCTCGTGCAACTTCAAGTACCTTTGCTTCTTTGGTGGCTTTTCTCAACTTGTCCTACATGGCTTTCCTTTCACAAAGTCTTGCATACTTTGTCAATTCAATTAGATCCAATGTCCTAGGATCACATACTGGAATCTCAATAATTTCATCCAGAGTGACTAGATTTTTATTCTTTCTCTTCTTCTTCCTTGAGATTTGTGTAGAAGTAGATGTATGAAATACCATTTCTAGTTCATTTTTCTTCTCTGAGGCACTCGATGAAAGCTTTGTAGATGAAGCTTCTTGTGTTTTATGCTTAGGGTTCACCTGTCGGTTAGGTAAAGACGTCTCTCCATCAACCTTGGGTGTTTCTATAGATTTCTCTTCTATTTTCTTCTCATGTTCATCTATCTTTGCTACTTCACTCTTGTCCTTCTTCTTGTCTTCTTCTACTTGTTTATCCTCTTCTTTATTCTGATCAGTAGACTTGTCTTTTTGATCATCGATTGTAGCTTTTTTAGCAGTTGTATCCTTTGGTTCATCTATTGTGTCTTTTTTTAACACATCACCCTTGTCCTTGGGTATTCTTGAATCTTCTTCATTTGACTCTTCATTTCCTTCTAGAAGATTTATTGCCTTCATCAATACTGGCATGTTATTATGCGTTCTCACTTGTGATGCATCTAGAAGTATGTCCTGCTCATCGGTTTGATCCTGTTGAGCAGTGAAATCATATTTTTTTAGTTGATCTACTGGGTCAAGAGCTATGATGTCAATAATTGAAGTGTCTGACCATATTTCATCAGAAACATCCATGTCATTATTTATTTTTGCCTCTAATTCTTGTTGCTTGGTTTGATCCTTAAGAGAGATAAATATTACATCATCTTCTTTTTGTGGATCTTTATCTAAATCATAATGAGTGATGTCTTGAATTTCAAGATCATCCATGACTTTTTCTAAGTCAATGGGCTCATTATTATCTACATTGTCCAAAGCAATGTGCTTAGGACTTGCCTTATCTTTCTCCTCCTCTACATGAGGTGTGTCGGTGAGAAATAATTAATTCTCACAACTTACTAACTTTGCAGGTAGATCTAGGATTTATCTCCATTTGGCCTCGGTCATGTTGTCCAGCTCTATAAACTTATCCTCTAGAACTTTGTAAGCTCTAATCTTTGCTACAAATTTGTTTGATTTCTTTTTCATTATTTCTTTGATCTCTTCCATCTTTGATTTGGGAGGCATGAGTGTGACAAGTACCCTCTCCCTTTCTTCCTTTTCTATGTGTAGAGAATATGACCATTGTTGTGAAATTTTTTCACCCAGTTCTTTGGGTATTTGGCCTATAAATTCTACTGGTACATATTTGAACTTGACCATTGCCCTAATTATTGCATCTTGTATCTTATGTTGGTCCTCTATCTCAAGTTTATCCCATTGTCTGATTTTCCTATCAGTCATGGTACCTGTTGTAGCAATTGAATTTGCAATTTCATAAATTGTTCTAGTGATAAAACTTTTCTTATTTACATCAGGCTCATCCTCTTTGGAATCTTTAATGTCAGCTTTGGTCCTGACTAGTCTTTTCCTCTTTTTTGTAGGTGTTGGTTTCACAGTTTGTTTCTTTGTTTGCTTCTTCTTGTAGGTCCTCACTTGACCTTCCTTGAGAGGTGTAGTGGCTTTTACAGTTTGGCTCCTTATTCTCTAAGCCACTTTGGTTCTTGGTTTCTTTGTAGGATGTGGAGGTGTATCAGATTCAGTGGCCTTAGAATTTTATTGTTTCTCATCTTTTCCTTCACCAATAGTACATTATTCCTCAATTTCCTCTGTTTGTTCTTTTTCCTCCTTATTGACTGACAAAATCTTTTCAAGATTCTTTACCTTTTTGTTCTTCTTGTTGACAGTGTTTTTGATGACTAGGCCTATTTTTATCTTAGACTTAGCCTCTTCATAAGTTCCAAATCTTGGTTTTTTATTGTCAAGTGGCTCATTTATCAATGCATCAATTGCATTTGTTGCTTGATCTATGTTAATTTCATAGTCAAGAGGTGCTAACCAGGCTGTCCTTGGTACAACTGGTTTGATGTGAGTAAAATCTGTATCTACCATAAAACATATTCCATCCCTATGTTTGTCAATCAATTGTTCAGGGATCCTCATGTGCGTGTGTATTTGGGAACCTGTCGAAAAAGACACAAACACTCAATAAGTCATTTCATTAGTTCAAAAGGTTAGATAAAGCCTATAAAACCCACTAATATCGACCTATTTCTTGCTAACTAGGAAGAGTGTGATTAATAACATATAAGCCCTCAGAATATGCTACAATCAGTGATGAATACAACCTAGCATGAAGGATTTTTAGATTAAAACAAGCTAAAAAGATGAAAAACAAGCATT
>MU224009.1:651150-667575 GCA_018584345.1 Thuja plicata
AGGGGGGGGGGACAAGATGAATTAATGAGTGAAGGGGCTCATTAATGGAGGTGTAAGAGCCATTAATGCCCAAGGCATTAATAAGGCATGGAAGAGACATAGGCTTAAGGCATCTTCATTAATAAGGCATTAATGAAAGCCTTAAAGAAGAAAGGTAGAGTGTAAGAGAGTGTCTTGAGAAAGTGGACTTTAAGAAATTCCAGCTTGAGAAAGTGGACTTTCTCAAGTGGGTTGAGTTGCTAAGCATTACTTAATGGAATGTGACAACATTAGGAGGTGGGTTAGGGTAGAATTTAGGATTAAGATTAGATTAGCAAGGGTGAATGGGTTGAGAAGGGTTAGAACCCAGGGTACAAGTAGTTGAGATAGGTTAGGTTGCGGTTTAGGGGAATATTAATAAATGAATTAAACTTATTTAATTCATTTAAAAATATAAGAATTAATTATTTAAACAATGAAATTGCTTTTTAATAATTAGGGGACTATAGCCATTTTAATTAAATTAAATAGGCTAGGGGAATGGGTTAATTGCAAGTGGGTAATTGATTTAGGGATTTTATTTAATTCCTTTATAATTAAATACTATAGCCATGTTTGATTTTGATTTGATTTGATTGGTCGGAATTGATTTAAATTATATGGCTATAATAGCTAATATAAATTAGTGATAAAAATCACCTAGGACATTAAATTGAATTAAAGAACTATGCCAAGCAGTAACAAGGTCGTTTAGACATAATGGAGGGTATGATCACACTTTGGGAAAATAGGGTCCATAGTTGGAACAGAACAAATTTAGGTGGTTACATTTGTCCCTCTTTGAATTGATGTGCGAGCAACGCATTGATTCAAAGAAATTTTCTAATTTTGACTTCAGAAAGATTGAGAATTCCGTTCTTGGTTGTCGAACGAAATGTTGATGAGATCAGTCTCGCACTTGATCGAACCAAACTGATAGAATTGATTTTGAATTTGGTTGTCGTCCAAAGATCAATAAAAGATTTTAAAAATACCATTTTTGAACTTGGTTGTCATCAAAAAATGATAATACTGATTTTGAACTTGGTTGTCATTCAAAAAGCCAGTATGAAGCTGCCAGGACCTTAATAAAAATCTTTTTAAAATGAGGAAACATAATATATCCAGCTCATGAGAACCAAATCTTTCTATCCAACAGTTCCGACTTTAGTCAAGGAAACTGTTATGCCCCTAGTTTTTTTGATAACGAAGTCATTTTTATGTTTTTTTAAGCAAAAATTTAATTGATGATAGTGTGATCATGCCCCCTTGGGAACGAAATCAAAGGAAAAGAAATAAATCCCTCAGTTGAAAAGAACAGAACACTTGCAAGAAGCGGTAGGGTAAGAAAGAGTGGAGTAGAAGACTGTGTGTTTGAAAATAAACACATGATTATCAAGTTAATTACGTGAAAATATGAGTGATAAGGCTAATAAAATGATGTTTAGACCAAGATGTATGATAAAATGTGTTGTATTCACCAATGTGGGGAATAAATGAAGCAAAGTCACAATTTTTGAAACTGTCACAAAAATGAAGCTATGCTACTAAAAACATCATAGATACCTTCAATTTGGTTCCTGAATGAGTAAAAAGAGAACACAAATGAATTTTTAGTTGTCCGGGAGGAGTTTCGGAAACCCTAAATGTCTCAAAAGACCCATATAAGCCTCCAAAATTACCATTTCACTATTCATTTTCACTTTCCTCCATAGAAATTCAGAGAGCTCTACAGCGAAGATGGTAGTCCCTGTGAGGAAGCACTGATTTGAGATGAGCCACCGACACCAGCAACCAGCTGACTACCCATCGCCGGTAAGTGCTCGATAAACTACCCTGTGAATTGTGCATTTTTTAATTTCATGCATTTTTGTATGTTTTTGAGCTAGGTGAAGTTAGGATCGCATCTGGTATTCCAGATCGCATCCTGTCAATCCTGACTCGCATCCAATTTTTCCCAGATCGTATCCAATTTTTCCCAGATTCTACATCATATCTGAGTTTTCCCAGATTGTATCCAATACCTTAGGATTTTCTTTGTTTTATTAGGAAATTCATCAGGGGATCGCATCCCATTTTCTTGGGATCGTACCCTGCATTTAGGATCGTATCCCATTTTTTAGGGATCGCATCCCGTATATGCAACTGCATCCTATATTTCTAGGATCGCATCTGGTAGAAGACTTAGAGTTTTTAAAGTTTTGATCATTTTGCATCCTGCAAATTTTGAATAACTTTAGCAGAGTAGGAGTTTGCCCCTTGTTGTAGATAGAATGTTGATGTTTCATTATTGTGTCCAAAAGTAGGCCCAATTTGAGGTAGTCACATTTTGCGGCACTTATCTTGTGTGGGTTCTTGCATTGTCTGGCCATTTGTAAGATTATGAGAAGACCACCGTGATCCGATGTGGATTGCATTCCTTGATGGGTTTACCTGAGATTGGGGTAAACTATGGGTTATTGACTGCTCTGGCCGAGAGATGGCATTCTGAGCACAACACCTTTCACTTACCTACTGGAGAGATTACTGTGATGTCGAAGGATGTCTGGAGGATAATCTACATTTTGATGGTTGGACATGAGGTCTTTTTTGAGTCTAGAGTTTGCGTAGTGATTGGGACTGCATGATGATTCTTTCACGATGATACCATAGACAGGAGATACTTGTCATGGGATTATATGGTCGATCACTATGATTAACTAGTTGTGTACTTAGCCAGATTGGTAGGCAGCATCCTCATGCTGAATAGAGGTCAGCATGGATTTCTAGTTGGCTGGGTGAGCATGGTGGAGCAGATGATTTCCCACCATCGATGTTTTTATTGGGGGAGCTGCATACTAGCACATATGTACAAAGAGCTCCATGAGATCGTATATCACCATACCCACAGCATGACTGTTGGTATACTCATTCTTCAGATTTGGGCCTGGGAGCACATCCCTGTCACACGGCCAATAGTAGATAGGTAGAGGGCACCTGAGTTGCCCTACGTATATATGTATGCAGGCCTCTTTCAACAGCCCCATCTGGGAAAGGTCGAGTATTGGCGCTGTCTTTTTTATGATATGACTAAGGTCATCTAGAAACGTTATTTAGACTATGAGGTGTGGACATCTAATGCCTGACAGGTACCATTTTTGTGCCAGAGTAGATATCTGATTGGCCGGACAAGATACATTATAGAGCACTTCCTGATTACTAGAGTTTTGAGGTAGTATGGGTGGCAACAGGGCCGTATAGAGGATGTTGCAGTTTATGCTCGTATTCAAGATGAGGCACCTCTATGGGGTGCACAGCTGACTTATGAGACTGTGTCCCAGGAGATCTGAGACATGGTGGTAGTAGACTGGGATCTTTTCCTAGATGTCGAGGATGCAAGTGTTTTAGATGGATATGCTACAGAGATGTTCCAGTATGCCTTTCTGTGATTTACTGTGCCTAAGGAGATCATTCCTTGTATAGAGGAGCCACTTGATTATGATCCTTGTGATCGACCTGCCAGGGGTAGAGGGGGTGCGCAAAGAGATAGGGCTCCAGGGAGACATGGGGGCCATGACAGTGGCAGAGATGGTGGTAGGGATGGCAGGCATCCTCCTCTAGATGATGGACATGATGGAGATGTCAGGGGTAGTGGCGAAGAGGCGATAGATACAAGTGGTGCTAGCGGTAGTGGGCAGGGCAGACAACATAGGTACAGATTTGTGGCCCCACAGAGAGATCCTGGTCCACTTCTGACTACGGACCAGTAGAGGCAGTGATAGTAGGGACCACTAGAGAGGCCACAGGATCAAGATGCAGGCAGGGATGGAGATCCTTCGTTGACATGTGAGTAGGAGAGGGAGTAGCTTCATGCTCAGATTACAGCTTTAGAGACTAGAGCCACAGCAGCAGCGTCGAGGCTAGCCATATCAGATACGTTGTTGTTAGATCGAGACAGGTAAATGGAGAGGTTGAGGGAAGAGAGGGACACACAAGCCCGTATAGCAGTCCATCAGGGATAGAGGGCTACATATTATTACACCCTATATCATGCTGTAGTGCCAGAGGGATAGAGAGCTCCCACAATTTCTCGAGTGGCCCAGCAGTCAGAGGGGGCCATGCCACCTCCATTAGAGCCTTTTGCACCACTTCCTCCTCCTCCTCCTGACCAGGGAGAGGGGGCAGGATAGAGTTGATATTATTGTAGCATTTTGTATATTTTGAGATCATACATGTATATTTGGATCCTGCTGAGATCCCCTCTTTTGTACATGACATATATATATCTGATTCATTTTTTGGCATACTGATACTCTTTATGCTCACTGATACACTTTATGTACACTAATACTCTTTATGCTTTGATACTCTTTATGCTTTGTTTTGTACCATGTTTATGATGATATATATCTGATGCAGTTTCTTGATTCTGACATGTTTTATGAGCTTTTTCTACTTTCATAGATGTGGTAAATGTAATTTTTTTGCACATGTGATGATATCTTGGTCTCATGATGAGTTAATATTGCAGATGATAACATCATTTTGGATGTGATGAGTTTGTACTAATATAAATATGTCATAAATGATACCTATGTAAAAGATGCAAATGTGTGTTTTTTGATTTTTCAATTATACCAAATATATGTATGGATGCACTGTAGGATGGAAAATTAAAAAATGCAATACATGGATGCTTTATTATTATTATTTTTTTTTCCAGTTTCTTCTTTTCAATGAATGCAAAATGTAGGCGATGGATGTGCAACGATATTTAATATCAGTAATATAGATAATTTAATTAACTTGATTTTTTTAGAAGAAGATAGAAACCATTTTTTAGTACAAAATTTCTTGTGTTGTTATTTATGTTGACAAATGCATCATGCAATCTCTAAATGCAGCTATATGCAGACTCTTAGGACTTTGTCACTGATTAGCAAATATTGCAACATTTTTATCATTATTGGGTGCTTTTTGGAATGGATACCTGATAGTACAACCATCACTAATACCCACTGATATTATGATAATATGAATACTATTTTTATTTGAAATGTCAGAAATAGACTTAGGCATCAAGGCATAGAAGCCAGGATAACAACATAGTCACATTCCTTTAATATACCAGATTTTGAGTAAGGCAAGATATTGGACCTGTAATGACCTTGAAAATTCATATCCTTGGGTACATTATGATTCATATACCTTAGTGAGAATCTGGATCAGAGAACAGATAAGGAAATTGTTCCAAACTCACCATAGTTTACACATAACAAAGATCGAGATATATGTGGCTATCCACCCATAGTGGTAGCTCTTACCATAAACATCTAAGTTAGGTGAAATTTATAGGATCATATGAAACAATCACCATACATAGAAAATCAAGAAAACATTATGCCCCTAATCCTTGTGACTCTTTGTCTTTGCGTAGACGTCATTGAGCAACTAAGAAGACATAACAAATCATCAATTGAGAATCAATCAAACAAAATTTATAATTACTTAGATGCCCCTAGTTGAAAACATCATCAGGGCATAAAAGAATCATAATCAAACCATTAGCAAGTTGTGTGTTAATTATTACTTTGTTCATCCATATGTCAAACACAGTAAAGATTCATCAATCAGAAATTTAGAATATAAGCAATATGGTGTTCCATGTATGTGCATTGGTAGGATAATCCGTTCAAATTTGTAATCCCATATAGCTTTGTAGGAATGTTGTTAATGTAAATGTCGTGTCTGGATATGTGATGCTTGAAAAGACTCCTTGGTTTTGAAAAAGTGACATTGTTTTGAATGTATCGAGAAACAATGTGTCCGTGAGGCAAACCAGCCTAGAGAAACCTAGCAACCGCAACTGACTACACCAACAAAGATGCCCCCAGTGCAAAATGACTTATTCCTAAGATGTAAAGATAGACAAATCCCAAGGGAGGATAAGATAGTCATGTAGGTAAATGAAGTCAGTGTATGAGCACAGGAAAAATTATGAAGGCCTAGTATCAGTAGTGCATTGATAGATGGTGCGCAGATCACAAGTGATGCCTGATTGCCAGGTTTTCACCACTTGGAAAGATCTTTTTCTTTCTTTTTGCTACCAAGATGCCTATTTTACTAGGTGCTCATCCAGGCACTTTTCTCTTTTTCAATTTTTTTGCTATTTTTTATTTTTTGAATGTTTTTGTAGTATCAAGGTGCCTTTTTGCCAGGTTTTCACCAAGGATACCCTTTTTGAAGGACCTTTTCCACTATTTTTAGATTTCTTTAGGATCAATTTTCTAAATATTTTGGTATTTTCCTTTATGTTCCCTGTTAGGCTGGTTTTTAGGATTCTCCTTGAGGACGAGATCTCCTACTTCAAATTTATGTGGTTTGACCTTTTTGTTGTAACCTTTGGACATACGTGCTTGATACACTTTGAGGTGATCAAACCTTTGTTGTCTGCGCTCATCTAGTAGGTCCAAAGAATTTACCCGATCAATGCGGTATTGCTCATCAGTAACTAGTCCTTGTAAAGATATTCACAAAGATGGGATTTCAACCTTAATAGGTAGTATTGCTTCAGTGCCATAGACTAGAGAAAATGGCGTGGCTCCAGTTGGTGTTTGGATGCTTGTTCTGTAGGCCCGTAGTGCTGGATTCAGTTGTAGATGCCAGTCTCTGCCAGACTTGCTCACAGTTATATGTAGAATTTTGAGAATGTTTTTGTTTGATGCCTCAGCTTGTCCATTACCTTGAGGGTAATAGATTGAGGAGCAATGTTGAGTGATATGGAACTGTTCACAGAGGTCATCAATGTCTTGATTTTTAAATTGGCCCCCATTGTCTGTCACAATTGAAGAGGGTATCCCATATCTACAAATAAAGTAGTTCAGAATGAACATAGCCACCTATTTGCCAGTGGCTTTGATTAGAGGCAAAGCTTCGACCCACTTTGTGAAATACTCAGTGGCCGTAATGATAAACTTATGTCCATTTGAAGATTTGGGATATATTTGTCCAACCAAGTCAAAGGCCCATTGCTGAAATGGCCAATGTGTTATGAAAGGTATAAGTTCTCAGGCAATGTAACGTGATGTTGTCCTAATCAGGGATCTATTTTCATTTCTAGATAGATGGGTGGGAATGGTTTCGTCAGAAAGGTATGCAATGATACTGGCATATCAAGATTGATCTGGGGTATTCAAGGCACATATTACCTGGTATTCAGGGTTAGAAAAGGCAGGATAGGATATTTCTTCCACCAAGAAGTCATAGCAGAATTGATGCTCTTCCAGTTGTAACATGGATGCCAAGGTAGCCATAGTATCTGCAGCCTTGTTCTCTGATCTTGGTATCTATTGGAAGGTGATGAAGACAAAGTATTTCTTCAAATCATCAACTAGTTGTTTGTGGGGCATCAACTTTTCATCTTTTGTTTGATACTCCCCATTGACTTGATTGATAATTAGTTGGGAGTCACCATATACATGTAACTCAATGATCTTCCATTCCATGGCTAGTTTGAGGCCATTGACCAATGCTTCATATTCTGAGATATTGTTGGTGCATGAAAACATTAATTTGTAAGATTTGGGAATCTTGTATGCTTGTGGAGTTATGAAGAGAACCCCTCCTCCAGATCCTTGTTGAGTGAATGAACCATCAAAGTACATCTTCCAAGGATGTTTAGTGAGATGCATGATTGTTTCATCAAGAAATTCAATTAGTAAAGGTTCATCATCCTGGAGTGGTGAACTAGCCAATTGATCTGCAAGTACCTATCCTTTGATAGCTCTTTGTTCGACATATTCAATGTCAAACTCACTTAGAATTAGGACCCATTTTGCCAAATGTCCTGTTAATGTTGTTCTACTCAAAAAATACTTTAGAGGATCAATCTTAGCAATGAGCTTTACTATATGTGAGAGCATGTAGTGTCTCAATTTCTGTGATGTGAAGATGACTACTAAGCATGCTTTTTCAATAATGTTATAATTTAGCTCATAAGTGACTAGAGTTCTACTGATGTAGTAGATAGCTCATTCTTTTTTTTTTTCATCTTCTTGCGCCAGTAATACTCCTAGGGATGTAGCCATTGCTGAAATATATAGGAGTAAGGGCTTACCATGAATAGGCACCATAAGAATAGGTGGAGCAGCCAGGTACACCTTTAATTCTCTAAAGTTTTCTTCACAGTGTTCATCCCATTTGAAGGTAACCCCTTTATGTAGTAGCTTAGTAAAGGGTTGTGCCTTATCTGCAAGTTGGGGCATAAATCTCCTGATAGACTGGAGTCTCCCTTGTAGTGTCCTCATTTGACTAATATTACGTGGAGGAGTCATCTCTAGAATAGATTTTACCTTCGTAGGATCTACCTTGACTCCCTTTGTTGAGACTATGAATCCTAAGAGCTTGCTTGATTGGACACCAAAGGCACATTTCTTTGGATTGAGCCTGAGTTGGAACTGTTCCATTCGATCCAATATATTTCATAAATCAGCAATGTGAGTACCTCTTTCTTTGGATTTAGCCAATGTTTCATCGACATAGTCCTCCATGTTCTTGTGCATCATGTCATGGAATATTGGTGTCATAGCTCTTTGATATGTCACACTGGCATTCTTAAGCCCAAATTGCATGACATTCTAGAAAAATGTGCCCCATGCACATGTGAATGCAGTTTTCCCTTGATCCTCAGGGGCAATCTTGATTTGATTATAACCCGAGAATCCATCCATTAATGAATACATCTGAAAGCCAGTTGTAAGCTCTATGATCATGTCAATATTTGGTAGAGGGAAATCATCTTTCGAACATGCTTTGTTGAGGTCTCTGAAGTCCGTGCAGATCCTAATAGATTTATCAGATTTAGAGATGGGGACCACATTAGAGATCCATGCTGCATAGGCAATGACTCAAATAAATCCAGCATTCAACAACTTTTCTAATTCTGCTTTCACTATAATGCAACATGAGGATGCATTTTTCTAAGTTTTTGTTTCACGGGTTTGATCCTGGGAGCTATAGATAAGTGGTGCATAATGAGATTAGGATCTAGCCCTGGCATATCATTGTAGGACTAGGAAAAGTTGATCTTCTTCTCATTCAGGAACTCTATGAACTGTACCTTCTCTTCTTCTGATAAAGATTGTGCTAGAACAACTATCTGAGGATTTTCAATAGTGCCCAAGTTGACTGGCTATGTTGGTTCAATCAATACCAAAGATCTCTCCTGAAAGTGCTCAGGGAGGATATCAAGAGTCTCATCCTTCGGCGCCTCTGAGAGGTTTTCACCATTGCATACATCTTTTTTATTTACTATTTTGGGATCTGATACTGCCACATAGTGGTTTTCACCATTAGTCTGCTTTTTCTTTTTATTCTTCAATTTGTGACTAAGAAACTTGATATCCTCCTGTGACATGTTCTCACTTCTTGCAATGGTGGAAGAAGGGTGAGGTTCACAAGCATTAAAGTAAAAAGCTAGGGAGTGGTCATTAGGAAAGTCAAGGATAGGAGTAGGATCTGTTTCAGTCCAATCAACTAGGTCTAGAAGTATCAATTTTAGGGAGTCAGATTTTGGGAAGGACAGCATCGTGTTAGCATCAAAACTGTTAACTGATATGGCATGATCTATTAAGTTAATATCTTCAATGTTTAGATCAATAAGTGTAAGATCATTGTTAAAAGGGTCATTTTCAGTTATATATGGATCAAACGCTAGAAACTCGTTAGTAGATATCTCATCATCATCCCTTTGTAAAAGGAGGCTTTTTTCTTCTAGCCTATGAAATTCTTCTAGAGTTATGTATTCACTAGTGTCTCCATCAATGATCGGGGGTAGGAACTCTTCTTCTGCCTTAGGAGGATCAGTATCTTTCAAAGGAGTGTCCGGTCATTTGCTAGGAGCTGAGGAAGATGCAAACATGTGAATTGTATGTATCCCAATTTCTTTAGAGGCAATAGATAGCTGATCCCACTCATAGTTATGAGAGTCTGTGACATCATCATCAGATCTATTTAAATATTCAGCAATGTTTATTTGATGGACTCGGTTAGCCGCTTGCAGATCAAAGTGAGGTAAATCAAGGACATGTGCAATTGTGACCAATTGCCCCCAATTAGGATGTAAATTCTATGGCCGGGGTTCCTCTTGAGTGATTGTTTCTATGGTGTCTCCTACCTCTTGAATCGGAGGTTGTTCTAGCAAAGGAGTGTGAAGATCCTGTGGTACCTCAAAACTAGGTACATAGCATTCTCCTTGATATTCAGGATTCTCTGTACCAATATGTAGTAATATCTTGTAAGTCCATGGTTTTGATACTATCTCATTTGTTTTACCACTCCCTATTTCAGAAGGTGGACTTTTTTTTGAAGTAGCTTTGTTGGATTGAGTATTAAAGCGCAGTCCTGTTTTATCTCTGTTGAGGAAGAATTCCATGGGAATAGGTTCAATGATCCCTCGTCCTGTGTCATTGAGAGGTCCTTTTCATTTGTATCCCATTTGTTTGAGGAAATCATATCCTTTTCCATACTGGTCTGGGGATATCTTTACATTTTTGACCTCAGAGTCCATTGATTCTTCTTTGTAAAGCCAATTTAAGACTGCCTTCTCTTCTGTGTTATTAGAAGAAGACGTGGATGCCTTTACCATACCTGTAGCTTTGTGTACTTCTAGTTCCTGTACTGCAAGAGGTGTGAATGTTGATGATGGTTTTCTGTATGATCTTGGTGATACTGGAAGCTCTGTTAGGGAGGGATTCAGGTCTAATTTGTATTTGCCCATACCTGTTTCTTGAAGTTTTAAGGTCTTTCCAAAGCCTTTCATGACCATGTCCTTGGTAGTTTCAGGAGCAACTGTATCCATAGCCTCCTTGTTGTGTGGGACCATGCTACCTGCTTTAATATTTTTGCAAGCATAGTTGGAATTTGCAGGAATTGTGACCTCTATTCCATTATGTGGGAATTTGATGCATTGATGATAGGTGGATGGTACAGCCTGCATCTCGTGGATCCATGGTCTCCCTAGTAGAATGTTGTAGGCCAGTGGTAGATCCAGAACCTGACATACAACATCTCTTTCAATTGGTCCAACTCTGATGGGTAGACAAATAATACCTCAAGAGGATCTTTCTTCCTCATCATATGCCTTGATGGTTATTTTATTTCTAGAGTCAATTGTTTGCTCTGAGAGGCCTAGAAGACTGCCTGTTCTTCTGTTTTATCTAAAGAATATGTGGATGCCTTTATCATGCCAGTTTCTTTGTGTACTTCTGGCTCCTTGACTGCTAGAGGTGCGAATGTTGATGATGGTTTCCCATAGGATCTCGGTGATACTGGAAGGTCTATTAGTGAAGGAGTCAGGTCCAACTTGTACTCTCTCATACCTGTTTCTTTGAGTTTCAAAGTTTTGCTAAAACCCTTCATAACCATGTCCCTGGTAGTCTCAGGAGAAACTGCATCCATAGCCTCTTTGTTGTGTGGAATCATGCTACCTACTTTGATATTGTTGCAAGTGTAGTTGACATCGACAGGAATTGTCACTTCTATCCCTTTATGTGGGAACTTTATGCATTGGTGGTAAGTGGACGGTACAGCCTGCATCTCGTGAATCTGTGGTCTCCCTAGTAGAATGTTGTAGGCTAGTGGTAGATCCAGAACTTGACATATAACATTCCTTTCAATGGGTCCAACTCTGATAGGGAGAGCAATAAGACCTCTAGAGGATTTTTCTTCCTCATCATATGCTTTGATGGTTATCTTGTTTCTAGTGTCAATTGTTTGTTCTGAGAGACCTAGTCTCCTAATGAGATCCAGTGTATAGATATTCAATCCTGTGCCTCCATCTATCAATACGCGTCTAACACGGGATTTATGAATAATAACTTCGATATGGAGGGGTTGATTGTGTGGATGGGTGAATGACTTGTCATCTTCTTCAGAGAAGGAGAGATAGTGTGGCACTGAGATGTGATTGACCATCTCTTGGAACCTATCTATATTGATATCCTTCAGAACATTAGCAATGTGTAGGGATTTTTCTAGGATTTCCCTATGCACAGTGGATATCTTGAGAAATCTGAAGATGGAAATTTTGGCAGCGGTTCTTTGCAATTGGTCTACCAAGTCATATTTTTCTCTGGGGATAGTGACCATGTGTTTTGTTGCTGGTTTAGGAATAGCTATAATAGGAACCTTTGGTGTGGATGTCAGTTTTGGAGGTCCCTTAATTGTAACTTGTGCTTGGCTCCGTGTGACAGCATTTGAGGAGGATGAGGCTCCTTTAATCGTGACCACATTGATGGATTCAGTTTTGATATTGAGCATATTAATCACATTGTCACTCTTGGAATAGGTATAGTTTACCTCATTACCTTTCCCTTTAGATGTTTCCCCTTGATTATTATTTTGGAAGGGTTTGTTGAATGTTGTGTGGTCCTCATTGGTAGTATGTCTGTCAACTTTGATCTTAGCTCCTTTGATGAGGTCTTGGATGACATGTTTAAGTTTGAGACAATTATTAGTCTTGTGTCCCTTGTTTTTGTGGAAGACATAATAGGAGTTATCATCCCACCATCTGGGTTTGACCATTGGTTCCCACGGTTTAGAATCGGGAATTGTAAGAACTTTGTTATCCACCAATGTTTGTAAGATAGTCTCAAGAGGTTCCCCCAAAGGAGTGAATGTTCTTTGGGGTTTTGAAGTCCATGTGTGTCCTTTGTCATTATCATTGTTCATTTTGGGAATGGGAGGTGTTATTTTAGCTTCTTTGCATGCTTACATTCCATTGGTCAAATTGAATGCTTCAGGTTTAGAATTAATGTGAGGCATCAACTACTCCATCATTAACAACATTCTTTTTTTGTTTCCACCATTTAGGTTTGGAGTTGGAGCTACTGCCTTTGTTTACATTTTGAAGGGTGATTTCCCCCTTTTTGACCATGACTTCCTCAATGCAGAGGGAATTTTTAATCATCCTATCAAAGCTAGGAGAATCTTGCATTTGTAGAGCATAGCTCAATTCTGGCATGAGATTATTGACGAAGATTTCCATCTTTTCTATTTTAGGAATGACCCTTGAATATAATGGAAAAATCTTCCTCCATCTTTGTAGGAAGTGTGTGAAGGATTCTCTAGTTTTCTGTTTCGTGTTGCATAGGTCCATCATAGTTACATCATGTTGGATGTTGTAGGAGTAATGTTGAATGAACCATTGCAGCAATTCCTTGACTACTTTGACTTTAGGGTTCAATTTTGAGAACCACTCCATGGCATAACCTCCTAGACTTCCTGGAAACAGTCACATGAGGTATGTGGGTTCGTGCATGTACTCAATTCTTAGAGCACAAAATTCCCTTACATGGTCATGTGTATCAGTTTCTCCCATGTATTTTTCATACTTTGGTCATGCCACGTTGGGAGGAAATGGGACCATAGTGATACTCTTGTCGAAAGGGAATGGACAAATGGCATCCAAGGAGTATTTTGTTTTAGGTTTGTCCTTCTCTTGTTTGAGGTTGGTGAGCTCTATTTGCATTAGATTGAGTTGTTTGGTGAGAATAGATATCAGGTTTGGTACCTCCTTTTCTTTGAGGTCATCCACATTATAATCCTTGGGTAGCTTGACACCTGAGGATGCTAGATGGAGGAATTATTTTTCTTTATCATCACAAATTATCCGTTCTAATAGCTTGTGGATCTATTTACTCTATTTAATTTTTTCGTATTCATCTTCAGGGATTTCTTCTTCACTATCTGATCCAAATGGATTATGTTCAAACTTGGGTCTTTCTTCCTCTTCTGTGCCTTCGGATTGTGCTTGTTTTCCATCATTATAACCCTCAAAATCCTTACTCCAAACGTTAGCGTGGCTATCCATTGGAGGTGAATCTAGATCAAAACAGGAACTACGAGAAGTTTCTCCTTGGAAGTGTGGTGATTTAGGAGGCACTTTTGATTCTTTAGTTGTGTACTGGTTGTGTCTTATGTTAACCATGAAGTTTCTTTCTCAACTTCGTTAACATTTCCCAATAGTGCAAGTATGGTTTTTAGATCATTCAAGTGGGTGTGTCTAGGTAGAAGTAATTGTTTGTTGTTGGTGGATGTAAATGATTCTAGCGTTAGAGGGTTAGAATGCCCTGATAGTGAGTTGGGAATCAATTTGTTGATAGAAAATGGGTAGACCACACGTATTGGACTGATCGTGAAAGACTGACTATGCATGCAAGGTGGAAATTTTGAAAGTGTTTTGAAATAACAATAGGGAGACTAGAAGAGACAACAGGAACCAACTAAAGAGTAAAAAGGGTATCCTAAGCAACTGAGAATTCCTAAGAAAAACTAACACAAACACCCACTATCCTAAATGTGAGCTCCCAGATACGAGCCTCTGAGGCTACCAAATATGATCCTAGAATCTAGATATGACTTCTTGCTAACCAGATATGATCCTAAATACTAAATAAAACTCATAAAAAATAGGATATGATTTTATGATGTCTTTGTCAATTTGGTTCAGTTTTTAAAAATTCATCTTTGAGGTGCGTGAAGGTGTTTGTTTCCAAATTTCGTCAAGAGGTGTCGTAATGTGTGAAAAACACTTGTACTCCAGGGTTTGAAATTTGTTGATTATTTTGAGAAGCTTATCTTTTTAATGATCTTTAGAACACGCTAGACAGTTTTGCATTGTTAAGGGGGGTGAAACAAACACTCACTTTGTCCTATTTTCTAGGTGGAGGATGAAAATCTTTTCTTGTTGACTTAGGTACACACTCAAATGCTAATCAGAATATAGCCATCACCAAGCACGCAATGGCTCTAGTCATGATGTTGTATTAGCCGACTCCAAATGCAAGTGAAGGCACAATATGATGAGTGTCTTGGGGCAATTACTTTTTGCCTTGCACAAAGATTATCACCCTTTCGGGGATGAATCAGGTATTCTTTCAGTTGAAGTTGTTGTAGATTATTGGGAAATCCGTTAAAAATTATCCCCCATAGAATTGCACAAGGAAGAATTGAGGCATATAGTCATATGAGTACCTGACTATATATAGTCTCACAAGCAAGACTCAAGTGGCTCCACTCTATATATACCCCGATATGTTCAAGGAATGATGTCATAATTCCAAGAACAAAACTAGTTCCGTCTTTTGAGGCTTTGGTCTACAAGGAAGCAACTATTTATAGTAATTTGGAAGGGTCGGCGTAAGACCTGTCCTCACTTGGGTCATTCCTGGTAGATTTTTTCCTCAACCGACAGGCCCTCTACTATTTAAATGATAGGTAACCAGGATTGGCGAGCTTAGGATTTATAGATTTCTGATTCTTCAAAAGAAGAAGAGCATACTCTCCTAGTCCATGTCATTTTCTCCCAAAGCACTTAAAATAGATTTCATTCCCTCAAGCTATGTTGAGCTTGATTTAATTTTTCCTATTTTAAAGAAAACAGGATGCTTGAAAAGGGAAATTTTGCCTTGTTCAATTATCGTAATAATTTAATGATTTGTGTTGTTCAATTTCTGATCCAAAAGAAAATTTATATGATTGAACTTTCTCAATTAATCCCACATATTTAGTGCTTTGTCTTGTTCATTTACTATCCAAAATTGAATTTAAACAATGTGTTTGTTTGTTCATTTACCCCAAATTATGTTCAATCCATAAACTGATGTATGAGTTTCTGATTTCCCTTAAAAGGAAAAGAGCATAATCCTCTAGTCAGTTTCATGACAAATTGGAATATGTGTTTTAATTTGTAAAAACAAGTAAATAGAGGTCAAGATTGGGGTTAGCAATCTGTAAAACCAAGTTAGTATCTTTTTAGTGCAACTCCATGAAAACCTCCCCAAAATACCTGTAAACACTTGTCAAGCTGTAAAACACCAAAAATACCACCTAGAAAACTGTTAGGATTAGTCAAATGAAATACACAAGCTTTTAAACCAGATGTGATCCTAAAATCCTACTGAATACGATGTAGTATCCTGCATACAAGGTTCCTTACCAAATACAATCCAATGCTCACCACATGCGAGCCAAAACCAAAAAAGCTCCGGGAAATCCTGGATGCGATTTGACTTTTCTGCAGTGTGATGGCGTATCCCAGATGCAATCTTGAATGGTTAAAAACAATTCTGTGTCCAAATCCTGAGCATGCAAATTGGCAAAAAGTGTTAGAAAACAAGGCCAAGTTGAGAATCGAGCCCCACGGTGGGCGCCAAAAATGTGCATGTGTATTTGGGAACCTGTTGAAAAAGACACAAACACTCACTAAGTCATTTCATTAGTTCAAAAGGTTAGATAAAGCCTATAAAACCCACTAATATCGACCTATTGCCTGCTAACTAGGAAGAGTGTGATTAATAACATATAAGCCCTCAGAATATGCTACAATCAGTGATGAATACAACCTAGCATGAAGGATTTTTAGATTAA
>MU224009.1:668125-741168 GCA_018584345.1 Thuja plicata
GGGTTAGAACCCAGGGTAGAAGTGGTTGAGATAGGTTAGGTTGGGGTTTAGGGGAATATTAATAAATGAATTAAACTTATTTAATTCATTTGAAAATATAGGAATTAATTATTTAAACAATGAAATTAATTTTTAATAATTAGGGGACTATAGCCATTTTAATTAAATTAAATAGGCTATGGGAATGGGTTAATTGCAAGTGGGTAATTGATTTAGGGATTTTATTTAATTCCTTTATAATTAAATACTATAGCCTTGTTTGATTTTGATTTGATTTCATTGGTCAAAATTGATTTGAATTATATGGCTATAATAGTTAATATAAATTAGTGATAAAAATCACCTAGGACATTAAATTGAATTAAAGAATTATGCCAAGTAGTAACAGGGTCATTTGGACATAATCGAGGGTATGATCACACTTCAGGAAAATAGGGTCCATAGTTGGAACAGACAAAATTTAGGTGGTTACACCTCACTCTTTCCATCATCTTTTCTATGAATTTAAGAAAGTATTCAGTCATCACTGAATCAAAATTGTCTCCTAGTGACTTGATAAGATCACTAATTTGTAGTGTGAATGGCTTGGTAGTGTCCCATTTTACTTTTCCTACTGAAGGAAAGTATTCTTGAAAGTAAAATAATATACACATGATAAGTGAATCAAACTTACATGTGTTATTCTTTGTAGACCTTATTGTTGTCATATTCTCATCAAGTTTCTTCCATAGGATCTCACATAGATCCATTTGTATTCCCTTTGTCACTATCTTGTAGGCTACACTTACTGTTGTTGATGCTATGTTGTTTAGCCTTCTTTCTTGGAAGATTTTTTATCCTATTACACATGCACCAAACCTTAGTTCCTCATCGGTGATGGTGTTCACCTTGAGACCTCTTTTATCCCACACAACATTTGTGAGTTTTTCAACTTCTGGCCGGGAGGGATGCTTGTGTGCCTTAAGTTTGATGGTTATTAGGTAACCACTTACAACATGGAACACATCCTTTGTTATTTTCTTAGGTTCATCTAACCACCACTTCTGGTCATGCATTCTACTCAAAACTAACCTAATCCAATAGTTTTGAAAACCCTCAGGAAATATAGGGCATTGGTTATCCCTTTTACCTCTAAGTGTGAGTGCTCTTCCTTTAGGTTCCCTTGATCATCACATAGCTTCTTGTAAGCTTGATCTATCTCCAGATCACCTATCTCATCTATCTTGCAGTGAATATAAGACCTTAGGTCTTATATTAGCAAAACCCTAGGTGGAATTTTTGAAAATGCGCAAGATTCATCAGGTTACGATGCAATCTCTGGCCATATCTTGTACTTGGGTTCCACACAAGTGTTGTTCTTTATTAACTTAACTACATTCTTATTATCATTCTTCAATTTCATGGTTCTTGAAGTGGTTTCCATCTTGTTTCAAATTTAGGGCTTTTCCATAAATGATAACAGAGTTCTTCGATATTTCTGGTACTTACTTCGATCCGTGTGGTTGGTGAGTGATTTGTTTGGCATGTGTTGGATTGATTTGAGGTCTCTCTACTAAATGCTCTCTTGTTTCTCTATTTTCACTCTGCTCTTTCTTCTCAAAATGTGTGTGCAAAATGAAGTGCTCCCGTCAAGTATTTATAGAATTTTTCCCTAAGTCTGTCATAAATGCTCAACAACTCGTCGGTTCATAAAGACGGAGTTCATCGAGAAGAATCTTCATATAAAATTCTCTATTTTGATAGGATACTCAGGATGGCTGTTAAGATTGTTGCTTTTACTGACGGATATCGGTGTTGTGTCAAGACAACTTTGTAACTTTGCTTCCTTACCGACGGGTGTCAGGTTACATTAGCAACTTAGCCATTTTATGTGTTGACCAACAATTCTTGGTAAGTGTAAACATCACATCCTTTATATTTGCAACACCCCAAAATTGGCATCTTGCAACCCTAACCAATTTTGTTGTATTTTTCATTCTTCTAGATCATCAAAGTCCTATTGTACTAGGCAATTCTAAGTTTTGACTGACTCTACTCAACCTAAGTGTCAAATGTAGAAAATCCTAAATCTACATTAATCATACATTATATTTAATTCCTAAATATCTATTGGCTAAACAAACCCTATGATTGAATTAATTTAATTATAAAGTCCTAGCACTTTAATTAAATTAAATTCACCCCGTTTAGCTAAAACACATGAAAAGGAATTAAATAATATTTAATTATTAAATAAATATCCTCATTTCAATAATTGAATTTAATTATTCAGATAATTGAGAAAAACATATTTATGAGGTCATACTTTATTTATTTAATTAAATATTCTCTCAAAAATCTTCTCTTCAGTTCAGAAATAGAAGTTTTGAATTAATTGTGCTTTAAAGAGAAAGAAAACAGTTAAAATCAAAGAAAGAAAACAGTTAAAGAAAAGTGAAAATAGTTTATTGTTTTCTTTTAAAGAAAGCTTGCTAATTTGAAATAGCTTTTCTATCTGTTTTATTTCAAAAAGGAAACTTTCTATTCTGACCAGGCTCTCAATCTATTAAAGAGCTCCCATTTCTCATTCAAAGCCCCCAGTCATTTTTATGCATTGTTAGAACAAAGAATTGCTGCTTCATTTTAGTTGATAATCTCATTTACATTTAGCTATCATTTTCACTAGAATAGCTTCATTTTCTTAGAATAATCTCGTTTTTCTGATCATGGCATAGTTTAAATTCATTTATATTAATCCTGCATCTCTCAATTCTTAGATTAATCTTGCATTGTATTACATTCATGGAGAAAATCCTTCATTCTTAGATTGGTCTATGGTTGTGAGACTCTCATTCTGAGAGCTATTCAAAACCCCATCTAAATAGAAGGCAATAGGTCAAATCATATAGGCATGCGGGATGAATAACTCATATTCACTTCTGTATGCGGCTGATGAAAAAGGACTATGTTGAAGTGTATGGTTGAATAACAAGGCCAAATTTAACATATACGTTTCAGACGCCCACTGTGGGGCTCAAAAATTTACTTTCTGGCCTCATTTTTTACACTTTTTTATCAATTCTAGTTTTCATTTGTATGGCTCCATAATGAAAGTTCGCGTAAAATTTCTCGTATAGCCGCGCGAAGTTTTGCAAGTACATGCATTTCTTCGCACACTTTGATGCATTTCTTCATGTGAACCATAATACTTCTTCGCACGACATTTGACACCAGTGATTTATAAATTTCAGTTTTTGATATCTTTTTTTTTGCTGATATCTGACCACTAATGGTTTATGTTTGCTATTGACTGTGTTTTTCTATTTTTATCTCTAAAACAGCTTGATGGTGGTTTGCAGGATGCTAAAATAAAGAAATAAATTACAAAATACTAATGTATTTATTATAGGACTCTTGTCAAAGACATACGTGTATTCACAAAACTCTCATGTCTATTTTTTTTAGTAGTTAGAACACACTTCGGTTGGTGCTTCAAATGAATCATTGTCTTGCATGATTGAAGTATTTTCTAGTTTGTAATTCCAAGAACTATGTGAACATATCCTCTCCCCTCACCTTTATGCATCTTGGGTGTAAGAGAAATTCATATGATCTTCTAGTGTGGCTACCTCCCAAGAGCTTTAGCAGTGAGAGTGGATGCCCAACCGGTAACAGGCTAAAGCCAAGCCCTTCCGAACCGGTATATAAAAAATGCCATTGTGATTAATCTCATAATGGACAAGTGTGAATTCGTTGTGGCAACCAAAATCTCCTCCAGTAGCCTAGTAGTGCATTAAAGTCCTGACATTGTTAAGGTGAAAGCCTTGCTTTGAAAGGATTGGGAGAGCCCCCTTAATTGGGAAAATGACTTGATCACAACCACCTGAACAGATTCCCTTACTACAAACTATTGTTATAGTATCCAAAAACCCTCTATCTATTGGCACATAATGTCAAAGACCAACTAAGATGCCCCACACTTTTATGGCTCTTAGTAGAGACAACAACCCTTTGGGAAGCAATTCCTTTGGGGTTCAAAGCTTGGTGTGCTTGAGAAGTGAGTGTGCATGTAAGGAGGAGCCCGTGCCTCCAAGCTTCTAAGTTGTCCGCTATGAGTAGGCATATCTAAACTTTGGTTCAAGTGGGGATTCAACAGATACTACCCTTGCTATCCTTGGATTTTGATGTGTCTATTCAGGTACTATAAACATTCTATTTAATGTGTTTTGCGTGGGTGTATCATTTAAACAATCGAAACAAATGTCAAATCACACAAACTATCAAACTTGAATATGTCCAAAACAATTTGTAACTCAAACTATCTGTCAGAAAATAGCATGATCTTGTCTCGAGAAATGCAATCTGGTCTTAACTTTCAGCTTCCGTAGAGTTTCATTTGTCAAAATTGCCAAGTCTCGCATGAAATTCTGCCTTCTTCACGTCATTATCTGAGAAACTTCATGCGACATGCACAAAATTGTCACGTGACATTTTTCAATCTTGCTATCCTTGTTCGCCAGTTTGTCACTTTTATTCACAAGTCTGTCATCATATTTTGTGTGTGACTGCATAGTTTTGTGTGAGCCTGTGATAATATTTGCACGAGAATGTACTTATTCACACGAGTCTAAAGCATTTTGTCAAAATAGCAAGTAATTTCCCATCTAACCAGCGTACTTCTACTAAATCTGATCTTGGTTTTGGGTTTGTTTATCTTCCTTCTATCTTCACACAGTCTACAACTTGGTTTCTTGGGTTGAGAATTACGTGATTCTTTCTTAAACTGGTCTCATCTCATGTCTTTTGGTCTATTTCTATTTTTTCATCATGCCTTGTGTTGCAATAGTCATCTCTTGGTTGTTCTAGCCTCATTTCTGACGATTTGCACCAAGGATACTTCACCTTTTGGCACTTTCTGTGCATTTACTTTGAGATAGTTTCAAGTGTGGTCCTAGTTCACATCCCTTGTACAATCTTTGTCTATGACTGTTACAACTCAAAGTGGAAAAATATTCCCTTCAATCAATCAAGACAAATCTATACTTTCCACACCATTGTTGGCTACATCTAGTGAGGAATCATCTCGATCTCCCTCTCTGGTACTTCAACCTTACATCAAACGATAATTTCCAATGGATTTTAGTCAGGTTCGAGACCCTTTGTTCCAAGAGGATCCAAATTCTGAAAAACACTCAACCTTCTCATACTAAAGCTTTACACATTGAACCCTTGCATTCTAGCAAGATGGTAGATCATGACCAATCAGGAGAACATAGCAGAGATGATCTCTCTAAAACTAGGGGTAAATTCTCTTTCCAATACCCTCCTCCTGATGAAGAGAAAGAAATAACCCAAGGGGATATCTTTGACACTCGCAATAATAAAAACTTCATGAGAATGATGGTAGTCCTAATGAAAGAGGAGAAGGAGAAATACCTTCTTGAATTGGCCAACCAAGGAGGCAAACTCCCCTCTGATTACAAGGTAGAGACACTTGTTGAGAAAGAGGAAGAAACTAAAAACTCCCACTTGCAAAATAAAATGCAATGCATGCAAGAACAAAAAATTCAGCTCATGAAGGATAAAGACAAACCCGCTAGTTCACACTAAAAATTATTTGTCCATTCCCATTTTATAAGAGTCTATGCATGCCTCCTTTTCCCAAAGGAGTTGAACTTCCCAAGTATGATAAATACTTAGGTACATTTGATCCCCAAGATCATTTGAGAGAGTTTGGTGCTCTCTCTATGGAGTTTATACATGATACATCCTACCTCATACGTCTCTTCCCATGTATTTTGTGAGGGCTAGCTATGGAATGGTTCTCTAGGCTACCAAATGGCATCAAAACTTTTGACAAAATTGCCACCTTATTTCTGCAACACTATTATCACAACATCCAACATCTCGTCCACATTCAAGATCTTTGCAACTTGAAACAAAATCATGGGGAATCCTTCTTAACATTTCTCCAAAGATGGAGACAACTTTATACAAGATATTCTCACAAAATACCCGAATCTGAAAAGTTGGACATCTTTCTAGACAATTTTCTTCCCAACTTTGGGTATCAAGTATAGCTACAAGGTCCTTTAACCTTTGATGACATGATTAAGAAAGCTATGAGAATTGATATTTTTATGGTTAAGAAAGGAGAATTGACCTTACACAAGGAAAATAAACAAGGGTCTTCCTCCTCAAGAAAAGATAAACCCAAATTTCCCAACAAGAACTAGAATGTTGTGAATGATGGAGTTATAAATAATGTGACTCCCAAGCCTTCAAAGGCTGCCTTTAATCTCACTACCAAAATGCAAGCAGCCAAAGCCACTAAATAGGATCTAGAAGAATCCAAACCAAGTACTTCACATTTTTCTAGCTCTAAACCTTGGGCACCTAGACCCAAGCGTGAATTCACTTCTTCAGGAGAACCTCTTGATGCGGTTTACAAGACTCTCTTAGAAAACCATTTACTTACTCCACTAGATAATTCACAACCCTGTGATTTGCAATCAAGACCCTCTTGGTGGAGTGAATCTGCTTATTGTGATTTTCACCAAAACAAAGGTCATAAAATGGCTACTTTCTTAAATTGCGGCATAAAATCCAGGATCTCATCGATAGTGAGGTTATTGTTGTGGGAGGTCACAACAAGAACTCAGACCACCAAGCTTTTAAAGACCCATTTCCTCCTCATGGTAAAGGTGAGTCAACCGAAGGAAAAAATATTGATGCCAAGGTCAACTATACATACACCGATAACGACAATCTCATTAATATGGTTGAGACTATTGATACTGAATACTATAATTTTGTCATTCTCAAAAGAAGGCAAGATACTCCCAAGCACAAAACTCCTTTCATCTTGTGAGGGTTTACACCTCAGTCCTCTGAACAAGAACAGTCTCAGGTTAGTGCAAACATTGTTACTCAATCTCATGCTAAGATCATTCTCAAAGGCCCTGAGCCTTCTACATCTACACTAACACAACCTGCAGACAAAACTAATGTTGGCTCTGCCAATAAGAATCCAAAATTGGGTTCCTCATCTAACGCTGCCAATTACAGTATTCTAGAGAAATTACAATGTACTAATGCTCAGATCACCTTCTTTGAGCTGTTGAAAATCTCCCCTGCTCACAGGGAGATCCTTGATAAAGCCCTCACCAAGGCAAATGTCCCAAAAGATCTCGATCTCGACCAATTTCAATCCATGGTAGGTCACTTGACCTCCTCCCATTACTTTTCTTTCTCTGAGGAAGATTAACATTCTTTGAGTCACCCACATAATAACCCCTTGCACATTGAAGTCATGATTGGCCCAAAGTGCATCCCCTATGTTCTCATAGATAACGGTGCTGACCTCAACATTTGCTCTACTAGTTTCCTTACTGAGTTAGGCTATGGTAAAGACTTCATATATTCTCACAAAAAGATTACTATTAAATCATATGATGAAGAAGAAAAAAAATCTAAGGGGCTAGTTGTGTTGCCAATCAGAGTTGGCCCTATTGAAAGGGATTTTATTTGTCAAGTGCTTGACATTCCTTTAGCATAAAATATTTTGTTGGGAAGGACATGGATCCATGAAATGCAGGTTGTCCCTTCGACATACCATCAGTGCATTAAGTTCCCATTCCAAGGCTCTGAAGTGACTACACCTGCTAATATGTGCTATGATTGCAACACACTCATAAAATCTGCTAATATCTTTGCACCCACCAATAGAGAGTTTATTGAGCTCTTTGAGACTAAACTAAAAGAAATGGAAAAGGGTCTAACACTCATGAAAACTAACACGGGAGGATATCAGATTGAACCCATGTTATCTATTACACCTTTGCCTTTGTCACCATGTTCTTTTGGGAGACCTTCTGAGAGCACTAAACCTTCTACAGTTCCTCCTCAAACAAAATATGGTGGTACCTTTGTACAGGCCACAGTACCAGTAGAAGAAGAAGCTAAAAATAGGGCTATCAAAGCCTGGATCTATAAAGGATAAGACACTTCTAAGAAAACCACTACACCTTATGACATAAACCCTGAATAGTATGGCAAGGGTCTAAATATTATGCAACTCTTTGAGTACAAAGGAAATGGTCCTATTGGTGTGAATCATAAAGGATTGATTGCATCCCTTGAAGCTATTGGTCACCGATGTAAAATCTAAAATTGATGTTGAACATGCGGTCTTCTAGATGATAGGAATTGCACATGAAAAGAGACCCTAAGTCCAATGTTAGTCTAATACACTTAATTATTATGATAAATAATTGAAAATACTTGTAAAGAAATAAGGAGTAAAATTCCTACCTCATATCATACTAGATCTAAAGAATGTTGTTTCCTGGGGTCTATACTCTATTTCTGGAAAATCTTAAGTATGATCTGGAACCGGAACGCAGAGACAAACAAAACCCAAAAATCTTTTTCCATTTTGACACCGTCTTATGAAAAAGGTTGACCTAGACCCACTAATCTCACCCTTGACCCAATAATCTTGACCCTCACCTATGTTGCCTCGATAGAAAACCTTTTTTCAGATCCTGATAGTTTTCTGAAAAGGGTATCCAAATCTAGTCTTAGATCCACTGTCCTCTATCTGCAACTCCTGAAAATAGCACCTACAAATATCTAAAAAGAGGATTTTGGGGTGGCTATATAGCTGTTTTCCTTAGTCAGACCCCTATTTTGGTGATCTCCACCTCCACGAATAACCAAATGTATAATGTTTGTATGTGTGTGTTTTCTCTTTAAGAAGTTTCTTTGAACATGTAATATTAAGATCTAATCTTCTATATTAATAATCCTAACATAACATGGAAATGAGAAAGAAATGCATAGATTTGAATATGATAAAGAAAGCATACCAAGCCCCCAAGACTAAAGTACTCCTACCAATTCACAATTTGTAATTTCTACCCCATGATAATTTCCTTTTGAATGCTTGAATGTTGAGAGTGGTAGATCTAATGGAAAAGATCACCTTCTTGCTTCAATTAAGATCTACAATAGCTTGTCCACAAAAATGCTTGAATACATCAACATGTCCTCATATATTTGTCCTTATATATTATCCTTTTTCTTATTTTCATCATCATTGCATCATGTCATCTCCCTATTTCATTTCATAACCAAATGAAGGCAAAAGAGATTGTTTATATAGAGATCACAATATAAGCCTCCTAGAGCAATGTGAGGGACCCAAATTCCAATTTCACCTTGAATTATGGTTCAATCACAATCAAAAACCAAGGAGGGAATAAATTAAATTAGATATCAGAGAAAACACTTCCGCATCTAAACCCGGGGACCTAATTTAAGTTTAGAACCCTGATAAGCTCTGGAATTGAAAGCGGGGACCAATACCTGTTAAAGGTCTATGTTGACCTCACCATTGACCTAGGTCAAATTTGAACTCACCCCTGACCTAGGAAAATGTCAACCTCAACCCTAACCTAGGTCAGAGTTGATTTCAACCCTGACCTGAGGTTCCAGGCAGGTCACCTATTGGTGTCTGTGAGATTCCCAGGTCAGTCGGGGACCTAGGAAGGTGATGGAACATTCTAGAATGCTGGCAAGAAGGCCTAGAGGCCTAGAGAGAGTATGATGAGGTATAGTAGGGCCCACATATAGGTCCTTCCTATAGAATAGATTCATTGAGAGGGAAACCAAGGAGAATCCATAAGATCCTAACCCTAATTTTACCTAATCATGAAGAATCAGCACAAATGCATCCTAAATGCAAATCTAATATGAAAGCACACTAAATGAAGAAGATAAACATAAAAAAATGGAAGTGCTTCCATTTTAAGATGATACATTTAGCCCTCACTTTATCTTAGATATGACACTACATAAGTATGCAAGCTAAAGTAAGAAAACGTCACAAAGTAAAAAGGATATAGCCAAGTCCTCAATGTAAAGATCCTACAAGAAACCATTAGTGTCTGCAACCTATAACACAAGGTTAATGAAAGATCCATAGAGAACCTAAGCCTTACTACAATTATTTTGAGAATTGTATAAATCCCCTTATGCCCCCCGATGTTTCAGCTTACTGCTTCTTGAAAGGTGAAACAAGGTGATAAGGTAAATTCTATACACTAAATATGCAGTTTGTTGAAAATTCTTTTCCTAAATCAGTTAGAAAGTTCCTAAACCTTCCTAAATTGACTTAAGTGGTTGGGTATCTGAATAATGATTCGAACGCTTCTAACGGCACTAAAAACAGAGCTACCAAACTCAAGTTATGATGAAGAGAGTGAATGTCTATCTAAATGCATGTATAAGGAAATCCAAATTTTGACCTAAGTAAATTCAAATGAAACCCTAAGAAAACCCTAATTTGAAGCTATAAATAAGAGAAAGAGATACTTACCTTCTCATTCTTACCATTTGTAGAAGTTGGAAAAGGAGACAATATGCCGAAGAGAGGAGAATTTTGAGTGAGCCATATGGAGGTCCTGAGAAAGCGCCTGGCCAGCGGACAACCACTACTTGAGGTAAGTTTCCTATTTTGATATTTGAGATTGAAAAATTCATGTTTTTATAGGAAAGGTCAGTCCTGACCCAGAAAGGTTGACCTTGACCTAGTTATGTTGACCTTGACCTTCTGAGGTCGACCCTAACTGGGAGGTTCTGTCCTTTTTGGGGTGAATGTTGACCTTGACCCAAAAAGGTCAACCTTGACCAATTCAAGTGGGTACATTATTTTCCTGATGATAGAGTACTGATATGATACTCTTTTTGTGCTTATAGGACCCTATCTATCTTCGAGAGCATCCCTTTGGAGGGTTACTGTTGACTGTCAAAGAGAGTATGTCTGAGCTACAGCCAGATGAGATACAACTTTTGAGAGATGTGGGATTATAGTGGGTAGCATTCCTACCATAAATGAGGTTTCATCGGTCCATGATTTCCTCCATGGTAGAGAGCTGGGATGAGGATACTTGTTCCTTCCATCTTCCATCAGGGGAGATCACAATCACGCTGGAGGATGTGTACAAGATTCTACGGCTTTCGGTCTGAGGTGAGCCCATCAAACCGAGAGGACCATGGGGTCTACCAAAGGTATTGGGAGATGGAGATTATTGTTTGGGAGGGGTACCACAAATGAGGACCTGATCAAATCAGATCTCCTTATCATCCATACTAGCCGGTCCGACACCTTTGGTACGAAAAGTGATTCTATGTATACTCTCGTTGGTTGTGTAACCAACACGAAGGGTACATTTTTCTTAGCTCCATTTATCGACCTTGTGTGTAGGATGGAGGGTGATAGAGTTGTTTTCTCATGGGGGCATATCCTGGTAGCCCATATTTACCATGATTTGAGTCAACTAGTGAGATATCAACGGGAGAGTCTTACAGTATGCACCTTGTTACAGGTTTGGAAGTTTGAACACTACACATGTACACTACCATAGGGTGTTCTAATGATGATAGATGTGAGCACACCGAGAGCCTTTGCATATCTGCTAGCAGATGTCTGGCATTATGGGGATATCCTCTTTTGGAGAGTATGTCTTGACTATGTACCAGGTATAGATGTGATATGGAGACCTTATTGTTAGATGATAGAGTGGCCAGAAACTCAGCATCAGTTGAGATATACACAGTGGCACAAACTGCTAGAGGATCCCACTAATCATGTCATGATGCCATATTACTATGATAGGGTGATGAGATAGTTTGGTCTGATATAGGGAGTCCCCTGATATAGGGAGTCCCCCAGACAGTTCCTTGGTACGCATACCCTACGAGGTACTATCAGAGACCCAGTGCCATATGCCAACCTACAGTAGCAGACATTGTAGATAGTGAGATAGATGAGACTGAGGATATAGAGGTAGCCCCTAAGACATCCTATGTAGGTGCTAGCAGAGATTATATCAGATATTGGAGTTTATAGGGGACCCATCCTATCTTCCCTGATGACTACCCTATGGGTGATCTAGGTCTTTCAGAGAGGATGCACTAGGGTGGTGATGTATCAGAGGAGGAGGAGGAGGATCATGAGGAGGATCCCATTCCTGAGGGATATCCAATGGAGGAGAGAGTAGAGGAGAGAGCCCCCTGGCCACAATACATGTACCAGTGATCCTGCAGTCTATATTGCACCCTTGAGATCATGATGACCTCCCTGAGCACACACATAGACACCACCACCTAGACCCAGACATAGTGAGAGAGGAGAGAATAGTTTCTCCATGCCCCCACCATCTAGATCCTTCGGTGATACTCAGGAGGGAGATCCAGGTATGACATATGTAATTTGGTTAGAATGCTTTAAGTAAATATGTTTCTAGAAAAAAGTAATAAAAGAAAACTCTTGAATTTTTTCTGCGAGTGTAACGGAGTGGAGGAGTTTTGTATTCAAGGTTTTGAAGGATACATGCATATCCTACCGACTACTAGCTAGTGAGTAGGAGTCCCTTATAGGAAAAATGGATCCCGAAAGACATGTAGATATCTTCCTATGTGTACAACAAGAACTAAGGTTATGTAAAGAAAGAGAGGAGAAGTTGATGGCCGATCTACAAAGAGCCTAGAAGTGTAACCATGAGATGATTATATCAAGGAGCCACACACAAACTACCATTCTGAGATCCTCAGCCTCACACCATAGATCTAAGAGAGCTGGGAGCCACTGACCCTCAGAGTGTAGAGACAAAGTTTGATAGATATGGCACATGTGCCATATACATACCAAACTTAGAAGAAGTTTATTTATGAAAAATACTTTGTTTGAACAATTTTTTTTATGGTTGATTACTTGTATTTTCATCAATGCACAAAAAACCTTAATAGAAAGAAAATGTGTATGAATGCATTCAAATTTATATAACTTATAAAATGTTGATTCTATAAGGAACACATACATACATGAAGAAAGAAATATTTATTTAAAGATAATAACGTTTGAGATGCATGATATTAATAGGTTCCTTAAGAGGGACACCATTCATATCAACAATTTTATAAGCACCTGAAGTAAAGTCCTCAATAACCACAAAAGGTCCAAGCCAATTTAGGCTAAATTTCCCTTTTTCACCAGGTAGAGCATTCACATTCCTTTGATTCTCATATAAGACTAAATCACCCACCAAGAATGACCATTCAATCACCTTGTGATTATAGTATTTCTGGAGTGATTTATGATAGGCCTTAATGTGTTCCAAAGTGTTTATTCATTGTTCATCTAACATTTCTAATTCCTTTAATCGTTGTTCCCATAAAGTATCTTTGTCAATAATCCCATGAAATGAAACACGCAAAGATGGTATTTCTAATTCCAAAGGCATAATAGCATCAGTACCATAAACAAGATTATAAGGAGAAGTACCAGTGGTCATATGAATGCTAGTCCTATAGGCCCACAAAGCATAGGTAGGATGGGTATGCCAATCTTTCGCATGCTTGGTAACCATTTTCTTTAATATTTGTTCAATAACCTTATTCGATGCTTTAGCTTGACCATTAGATTAAGGGTAATAGGGAGTAGAAAATCTATGTTGAATGTGATATTTCTCCATGAATTTCATGACCTCTTTGTTTTTGAAAGAAGTACCATTATCCGAAACTATCATTGAAGGAATACCAAATTGTGATATAATATGATTAAGGATAAAATCACAAATAACATCTGCAGTAGTAGAATGTAAGGGAATGGCCTCTACCCACTTCATAAAGTAATCTGTAGCTGTAAGGATATACACATTCCCTTGAGAAGAAGCTAGTGATATTTTTCCAATAAGGTCAAAACCCCAAATGCTAACAGGCCATAGAGAAAATTGATTACGAAGCTCACGAGTAGGAGTGTGGATTAAATTACCATGTTGTTGACATTGAGGACACTTTTTAACAAACATAAAGGAATATTTATCCATTGTTTTCCAATAGTATCCCATTCTAAGAAGTTTATTAACTAAAGATTTTCCACCAAAGTGCCCCCCACAAGAACTAGAGTGAGCTTCTGCTAAAGCTACAGGCACTTTAGTTTTGTTAAGACATCTTAATAACAAACCATTGTAGGATCATTTGTAAAGCGTATCTCCTAAAATGATATAATAGACTGCAAGCTTTCTAATACGATTACGTGTGTTCCTTGTTGCTGATTCTAGAAAAGTATTATCTTTCAAAAAATGAAAGACATGTGAATACCATTCATCAAGATGCAAGTTAAAACAATCACCAATAATCTTCTCAAAAATTGTAGATTTTTAAGAGTATGTATAGTGAATTGAAAGTTTTCATCATTATTCTCAAGACAAACCAAAGAAGTTGCGCTTTCCATGGTGTTCGTATGTCGATTATCTTTCCTTATAGGTAAAGTCTGAATCATATAAGAAGAGAATTGTAAAAGAATATCTAGGGCCAAATCTTGATATTGCGTCATTTTATCATTCTTAGTCTAATAACCTCCTTTGATTTGTTCAACAATTAATTGTGAATCCCCATAAATTTCCAAATTTTTAATATGAAGGGATGAATCTGCTAGTACAAGGAAAGGTTAGTTTATATGACATAGGGATTGGTTTCTTCGTAGGAGGGATCAAGATAATGCCCACCCCAGAACCTGTCTTACATCTAGAACCATCAAAATATAATTCCCAAACATCTTCCTATTTAATTGTGAATATATTCTCATCTGGTAATTCTACTACGGTAACACTTGTATCAGAATGAGGACAAGGAGCTTCAGCTAAATAATCAACTAAATCTTTTCCTTTGATTGACTTTTGAAGGATAAAATTGAGATCAAATTCTGTAAGTAACATCACCCACTTTGCTAGATGACCAGAGAGATCAGTTTTTGAAAAAAGATGTTTTAGAGGATCAAACTTAACAATCACATTGACCTCAACATTCAACAAGTAATGCCAGAGTTTTTGACAAGCATAAACTAAAGTTAGGCATTGTCTTTCTAATTGAGTATGTCATGTTTCATAATCAAATAAGGTCTGACTAATATAATATATTAGTCTTTCCTTTCCCTCATTGCCATTTTGACCCAACAATGCACTTACAGCATTGGGAGTAGCAGAAGTATATAGATAAAAGGGTTTATTGAATTGAGCAGGTTGTAAGATAGAAGGATTAGCAAGATATTCTTTAAATTTCTCAAAGGATTGCTTACATTCCTAGTTCCAAGAAAAAATGGTATCTTTTCTAAGTAAAGAAGTAAAAGGAACAGTCCTATCGGCTAGGTTAGAAATAAAGTGATGAATAGATTGTATTTTACCTTGTAAACTGTGTAACTAAGAAATGTTCTTAGGAGGAGGCATGTTAAAAATAGCATCAATATTTTTAGTATCAACCTCTATGCCTCACTCAGAGATTATAAACCCTAGTAAATTTCCATAATCTACTCCAAAAGTGCATTTCCTAGGATTCAATATCATATTATAGCTCCTAATTCTTTCAAATATTTGTCTTCAAATGAACACATGATCCTCTCTTTGTATAGATTTGCCAAGATATCATCCACATAATCTTCCAAAATTTTATGAATGTAATCATGAAAAATCAAAGTCATGGAATGTTGATAAGTTTCTCCCACATTTCTTAATCCAAAAGGAATCATGACCCAACAGAATGTCCCCCAAGGTGTTATAAATACAGTTTTAAGTTGATCCTCAATAGGAATAAATATTTGATTATAACCCAAAAAACCATCCATAAAAGATAATAAAGCATGACCTACTGTTGAATCCACAATCATGTTAATATTAGGCAGTGGGAAGTCATATTTTAAGGATGCTTTATTTAAATCTTGAAAATTGATGCACATTTTGATCTTATTTTCCCCCATAGAAACAGCCACAATATTAGAAATCCATTCAGAATAATCAATAGAATGGATTAACCCAGCACCTAATAGTTTTTCGATTTCTTCTTTTACTAGTAAGGAAATACCCATATTCATCTAGTGAATCTTTTGTTTTACAGGTTTAGGATTAGGTTTAAGAACAATATTGTGAGTAACAATCTTAGGATCTATACCCAGCATATCCGAATATGTCCAAGCAAAAATATCTTTATATTCAAGCAAGAGGGAAACCAATTGATCATGTTCATCTTGACTCAAACATTTTCCAATTTTGATTGTTTTCTCAGAATCATTCTCATCTACTTGAACCTCAATGGTCTGAGTTATTAATAAATTACTTTGTATGGGAAGATCTATTGGTAAAGGAGAAATATCTTGTTCATCAGGTTCTCCAAAATAGGCTTCATTGTTTAGACAATAGAGTTTATTTCTTTTGTGATGAAACCTAGGTAGATCTTGGTAAGCCCCTAAAAAATCAGTGAGGGCTTCATCCTTAGAAAATATATCCAAACTAGATTTTTGATCCATGTCAAGGAGAAGTGGATTAACCAATTTCAAATTTCCACCACAAATATGATTAACATTAAGAGGAAAAGCGGACAGTTTTCTATAAGGATTGAATCCTAACCCATAAGTATAATCACAATCGTCGTTGTCCAAGGGTACTTGTATACCTTGCTCATATTTACCACAACCTTTTCCATTAAATCCTGATTTCTTTAGTAAATGATAACCAGAACCATATATGTCGGCCATATCAGATTGAGTTAAAGGAGCAGCATATGTCATAATGTCATAGCAATCTAGTTTGATTGTCTCAATCATTTCATTACCTAAAGCACCAACAAAGTTTCTTTTTAATTCCTCAGATAACAGAGAAGGGATAAACACTTGTTTTTCAAATTCACTTTGTTCTTTCATAAATGCTAAATCTCAGACTTTGTATTCCCCTATAAAAGAAGGATTGAAATCCAATGTTCCCCAATCATCTTTCGTCAAAGAAGAAGATGGAATCTCATCTTTTTTATCTTCAAGTGATTTCTCAGGTTTTTCACTGGGTTGTATGGACTTAGGAACCTTAGCATATTTCGCATTCAGGCAAGGATTTGGCACATCATCCGCATGTAAAGTGTACATCAAATTATTATAAATAAACCTCACCTTACGATGAAGAGTAGAAGGAACTGCATACATAGTATGTAACCAAGGTCTTCCTAATAAAAGATTGTAGTTGAGCGATCCTGGCATAACATGGATAGGAGTGTATAGGAGAACAGGACTAACTTTGATAGGTAGCATGATAATACACAAATTTTTCTTTGCAATGTTATCAAAGCCACGAATAGGAATATTATCTGGTTGAATAGTTGTGACATTGGCTTTAATTTCCCTAAGCATATCTAGCTACAAACATTAATCCTAGATCCATTTTTAATTAGTGTTCTACAAATGATACTCTGATTAATAGAGACAGCAACCATCAAAGCATCATATTGATTCTGCACCTCAACAAAAGGTAAATCAATATTAGAAAACACAATAGGAGGTAGAGAAGGCATAGTATGCATGCACTCCAAAAATGAATTAATGTTCTCTTGGTTAGGAGGCGGAGTGGTAAGAGTGGATAAATATTTTTGCAATGCCTCATGATATGTAGGAGAAGTTTGAAGTAACTCCCATAAAGAGATTTTAGCTGGAGTAGGGCGTAACTGCTCAACTAAATCATATTCCTTAAAGGAAGAAGGTAACCTAGGTGCTAGAGGAAGCACAGGTTGAGAAGGAGGTAAAGTAGTTGGGACAGTAGGTTGAGGATTATTTCGGGTGGGATAAGCATGCGAAACAGAATCCATGTTATCAAATAAATCTAAAGGATCTCTAGGTTTACCCTTAACATTTATTTGAGGACATCCTTTTACTATCATCAAAGGTTTAGGAAACATCATTCTAGGTATCTCAATGTTGCAAATAGAGGGGTATGAAGGCAACCATGCATACATTCTATGGTAAAAGTCAATTGGAGAGGTTATGGAGGAGGATGAAGTGGGAATGGGATCCATGATGGTCCCATTCAAACCATTTGCACACTCTCTTCCATGTACCTTATTAAGGGATCTATCCTCTTGTACAATAAAATCCTCATCGAAGTATTCTAAACAAGAATCATACATGTTGAGCACAAAAATAAAATAACAAGCATGTAAATATTTTTGTGTTTTCTTAAAGAAATTTTATGATTTTTATGAATTTTTAAATATAAATGCAATAGCATAAAAGAAAAATTACATCTATATGCATGCAATATCTAATCTGAAATGTAAATCTCACACCAAAAAGAAAGATTTTTCTATCGTGGATTCACCAAAATGTAAAATTGAAAATTGGTGTTGAGCATGGGGTCTTCTAGATGATAGGAATTGCACATGAAAAGAGACTCTAAGTCCAATTTTCGTCTAATACACTTAATTATTATGATAAAAATTTGAGAATACTTGTAAAGAAATAAGGAGTAAAATTCCTACCTCATATCATAGCAGATCTAAAGAATGTTGTTTTTTGGGGTTTGTACTTTGTTTCTGGAAAATCTAAAGTATGATTCGGAACCAAAATGCAGAGATGAACAAAACCTAGAAATATTTTTCCGTTCTGACACCATCTTATGAAAAAGGTCAACCTTTACCCACTAATCTCACCCCTGTTTTGGTGATCTCCACCTCCATGAATTGCCAAATATAGAATGTATGTATGTGTTTTTTTTCTCTTTAAGAAGAGTTTTTGAACATGTAATATCAAGATCTAATCTTCTAGATTAATAATCCTAACATAACATGGAAATGAGAAAGAAATGCATAGATTTGAATATGATAAAGAAATCATACCAAGCCCCCAAGGCTAAACTACTCCTACCAATTCACAATCCATAATTGCTACCCCATGATAATGTCCTTTTGAATGCTTGAATGTTGAGAGTGGTAGATCTAATAGAAAAGAGCACCTTCTTCCTTCAATGAAGATCTACAATAACTTTTCCACAAAAATGCTTGAATGTATCAACATGTCCTCATAGATTTGTCCTTCTATATCATCCTCTTTCTTATTTGCATCATCATTGCATCATGTCATCTCCTGATTTTGTTTCATGACCAAATGAAGGCAAAAGAGAGTGTTTATATAGAGATCACAATATAAACCTCCTAGAGCAATGCGAGGGACCAAAATTCAAATTTCACCTTGAATTATGGTTCAATCACAATCACCAACCAAGGAGGGAATAAATTAAATTAGATATTGGAGAAAACACTTCCACATCCGAACTCAGGGACCTAATTTAAGTTTAGAACCCCGATAAGCTCTGGCATTGAAAGCGGGGACCAACACCTGTCAGAGGTCTATGTCAACCTCACCCTTGACCTAGGTCAAGTTAGAACTCACCCCTAAGCTAGGTCAAGGTTAATCTCAACCCTAACCTAAGGTTCTAGGTAGGTCACCTATTGGTGTCTATGAGATTCCTAGGTCAGTTGGGGACCTAGGAAGGTGATGGAACATTCCAAAATGCTAGGAAGAAGGCCTAGAGCCATAGAAAGAGTATGATGAGGTATAAGAGGGCCCACATATAGGTCTTTCCTATAAAATATAATCATGGAGAGGGAAACCAAGGAGAATCCATAAGATCCTAACCCTAATTTCACCTAATCATGAAGAATCAACACAAATGCATCCTAAATGCAAGTCTAATATGAAAGCACACTAAATGAAGGTGCTAAACATACAAAAATGGAAGTGCTTCAATTTTAAGACGATATAGCCGAACACGTGACTCTGCAGGTATAGGCTTCAAGAAGATCACATTTCAACTGGGGATAAACCAATTTGTATCTCACACATATCAACAACCAACACCTGAAGATATGTCCAATACTGAAGAGTCCAAAGACAGCTCAGAGGAAGACTACTTCCCTTATCCCATTCCTCCAGATCTAGCAACATTCTTTGCTAAGCCAGATGACTTTATATTGTGTGTTAGTATACTCGTGACTGATAGTGCTTCTAATAAAACCACTCCACTTTCTCCATTAACCTATGAGTGGTGGAAATAAATGCACACTCTTAATTCAGGTCATCAGGGTGATTTGTACATACCACCACATTTCTAAGAAGAGTTTGAACAGGAATTCCAGCCACTTCTCACTAAACAAGAAGTAAATGATGCTGCAAGCATTAATGAAGAACATATGTCAAAAGGTGCTTATCTCACCATAGCCAAAGTTTTAGGTAGAACTCACCCAAACTGGGGACAAAGGGTTGATTTCACTCATGTTCTTGATATGACACCTAATGATGAAACAGAATCTCATGAATATGAGTTTGACAGCTTGTCATATGCCACCTCTAACAGAGATATAGATACAGTTCACATGCATGAAAACCTTCTCGACATAGGTGAAGGGTCTAGTGTAAGGTCAAATGAGTCTGATTCCATCATTGTTAACATGTCATCTACTATGGTCTCTAGGAATCAAAGAAATTTGACTACACCTTTAGATGAGATTGCTCTAGGTCTTGACTTGCTCGTCCATGCTTTTGATGATTATACTGTGAACGCACTTGAACCTGTAACCACCTGGATTTGGTCTACTTCAACTATAGACCTTATTTTCCCTAAGTGTGATCATACCCCCAATTATGTTCAAGCGACCCTGTTACTGCTTAGCATAATTCTTTTGAAATCAATTTGATCTCCTAAAAGTGATCAAATCACTAAATTATTGAGTTTTAGCCAAAATCAAAATCAATTAAATACATGGCTAAAATAATTAATTTGATAGGAATTAAATAAACCCTAAATAAATTTCTCACTTGCAAATAAACCCATTCCCCTAGCCTAATTAATTTTATTAAAATGGCTATAGTCCCCTTAATTATTAAAAACCAATAAAATGCTTAAATAATTAAAACCTATATATTTAAATGAATTATGTCAAATAATTCATTTCATTTATATTCCCCTAAACCCCAACCTAACCTATCTCAACCACTTCTACCCTAGGTTCAAACCCATCTCAACCCATTCACACTTTCTAATCTAATCCTAATCCTAATTCTATCCTAACTCACCTCCTAATGTTGTCACATTCCATTAAAGAATGATTAAGGACTCCACCTACTTGAGAAAGTCAAAGAATCTCAAGATTCCTTCCTCAAGTCCACTTTCTCAAGCCACCCTCTTACACCCTTCCCATGCTTCTTTAAGGCTCTCATTAATGTCTCATTAATATAGATTCCTTAAGCCCATGTCTCCACCATGCCTATTGAATGCCCAAGGCATTTATTGCTCTTACACATCATTAATGGGTTTTTCAACTCGATTAATGCACCTTGTCCCCCCTCTCTCTCCTCATTCTTCTATAAATAGAAGGCATTTTTGAGAGAAAATAAGCCCTTACCTTATATTTAAAATGCATTGTTATGCTATTAGGATTCATCTAGATTCATATTTCATTTAGTTTTTCATGTTTAGGCATTGTTATTATCTCAATTTTTAGAGCTAGAATGCATTGCTTAGTGATTAATAGCTTGTTTTAATTCAAATCTTTCATGATAATTCGTATATGTCACTGATAGTAGTAGCATAATCTGAGGGCTATTATGTTATTAATCACACTCTTATTAGTTAGAAAGAAATAGGTCGATATTAGTGGTTTTATATGCTCACCTAACCCCTTTTTTGCTAATGCAATCATCTATTGAAGTGTTGCATCTTTCTTAAACAGGTACAGAAATCACACACATTTTTGGTGCCCACCGTGGGGCTCAATTTCCAACTTTGCCTCATTTTGAATCTATTTTTCACTAATTTTCATGCATAAGATTCTGTTATAGAGTCATTTCTAGTCATTCTGGATCGCATTTGGGATACGCCCTCACACCGCAGAAAATGAGGCTCGCATCTGGGATTTCCCAGATCACTTTCAGTTTAGGATCACATCTAGGGAACATTTTGTCACATCTGGTTTCTATGTCATTTTTTGTATTTCTGGATCGCATATGGTTAAATAAATTGCATACTTCATTGCCTAAACCCTAACATCTTAACCAGTTGTATTTTTGGCATTTTGACAACCTAACTAGTAATTTGTAGGTTTTTATCAAAGGTTTTTCGTGGGAGCTAAACAAATAATACTAACTTGGTTTTTCAGGTTGCCCAACCCCCATTGTGACCTCTATTTACATGCTTTAAACATTAAGAAACATTTTCTAATCTTCTAATAAACTGACTAGAGGACTATGCTCTTTTCCTCTTAAGGAAAATCAGAAACTCATACATCAGTTTAGGAGTTGAGAATAATTTGAGGTTAACTGAACCAAGCCAATCACATTGTATAATTTATTTTGGATCAGTAATTGAACAAAAACAAAGCACTTAATATTATGGGCAAATTGAACAAGTTTCATCATCTAATTTTGGATCAGAAATGGAACAAGCTACTCATTAAATATTGCGGTTAAATGAACAAGGCAAATCTATTTTCAAGCATCCTATTTTCATTAAATAGGAACATCTTAAATCAAGAACAACATTACTTGAGGGAATTAACTATTTTCTTGATTTTTTTTTGGGAGAAAATGGCTTGGATTAGGAGAGTATTCTCTTCTTCTTCGGGAGAATCAGAAATCTAGATGTCTTACGCTCGCCAATCCTTTGTACGCATATTTAATAGTAGAGGGCCTATCGGTTGAGGAAAAATCTCCCAAGAATGACCCAATTGAGAATAGGTTTTATGCCAACCCTTCCAACTCACTGTAAATAATTGTTTCCTCGGAGGCCAAAGCCTCAGAAGATAGAATCAGTTTTGTTCATAGAATTCTGACATCATTCTTTGAACATGCTTGGGTATATATAGAGTGGAGCCGCTTGAATCTTTCTTGCGAGAATACATATATTTAGGTACTCATAGGGCTATATGCCTCAATTTTTCCTTGTGCAATTCTATGGGGGATGGTGTCGAACAGATTGCCCAATAATAGACAACACTTGAACTAAAAGAATTCCTGATTCACCCCCGAAAGGGTGATAATCCTTGTGCAAGGCAAAAAGTAATTGCCCCAAGATACTTGTCATATCGTGCCCTCACTTATGTTTGGAGTCGGCTAATGCAGCATCATGACTGCATCCATTATGTGCTTGGTGATGGTTGTAATCTGATTAGCATTTGAGTGTGTACCTAAGTCAACAAGCAAGGATTTTCATCCTCCGCCTAGAAAATAGGGAAAAAAGTGTGTATGTTCCTATAACAATGCAACATTTGCTTGATGTATCTAAAAAAGCACTAAAAATATAAACTCCTTCAAACAAGAAACAATATTCAAACCTTTAGACACATGTATTTTTCACTCACTAACAGGTCTCAGAAATCAAACTGTAATCAGATAAACTTTATGCACTTTCAAGATGAATTTTTCAAAACTGATCAAAACTGACAAAGACATCAAAAAATTGCATCCCATATGTCCTGTATCATATCTGGTATTTAGGATCGTATCTAGTATTCTATCTTGCATCTAGTCAGTACATTGTTGCATCTAGTACATCAGCTCGCATCTAGGGTCATCAGTACATCACATCCATTATTTCTAGGATCGCATCTGGGAGCTCGCATCTAGGACAGTGGGAATTTGCAAGATAGTTTCTTAGAAATTCTCAGTTGATTTGGATACCCTTTTGGCTCTTTAGTCTATCCATATTGTCTTTTCTGGTCTCCCTGTCGCTATATCAAAACACTTTTTCAGACGTCCACCTTGCATGTATTTTCAGTTTCTCATAATCTGTCTCAATACATGTGGTCTATCCGCTTCTTACAACAACTTGATTTCTAGCTTACTATCAGGGCATTCTAACCCTCTGACACTTGAATCATTTACTTCCACTAAAACTCAAACAATACTTCCACCGAGACAGAATCACTTGAATGATTTGAGACTCTACCTGACACTATTGGGAAACGTTGGCAAAAGTTGAGACACAACTTCATGGTTAACACAAGACACAACAAGTACACCTCTAAAGGATCAAAAGTGCCTCCTAAAACACCACACTTTCTAGGGGAAACATCTTGCAGTTCCCTACTTGATCTAGACTCTCCACAAATGGACAAATCCACTCGTGGATGGAGTGAGGCTTTTGAAGAATATAACAATAGAAAGAGTCAAAAGCATGAAGATCTTGATGAGAATGAAAAAATCACCTTTGAAAATCATCCATTTGGATCAGATAGTGAGGGGGAGATCCCTAAAGATGAGTACGATAAACTCAAATAGAGTAAGAGGTTCCATAAGATATTGGAAAGGATAAAGAGAAATACTTCCTCCATTTGGCCTTCATGGGCGTAAAATTACACCTAAAATATGATGTGGAGAAACTCAAAGAAAAGGAGGTACCAACTCCTATATTCATTCTCACCAAGCAACTCACTTTGATGCAAATAGAGCTCGCAAACCTCAAACAGGAGGAGAAACCCAAAACAAAATACTCTTTGGACACCATTTGTCCATTCCCTTTTGACAAGAGTATCATGATGGTTCCATTCCCTCCCAATGTAGCACGGCCAATATAAGACAAGTATACAGGAGAGACTGATCCACATGACCATGTTTGAGAGTTTTGTGCTCTTAGCATAGAGTAGATGCATGAACCCACTTACCTCATGCGACTATTTCCTAGAAGTCTAGGAGGCAACACCATGGAGTGGTTCTCAAAACTTACACTCAAGGTAAAAACTTTTGAGGATTTCATTCAACAATTTATTCAACACTACTCCTATAACATCCAACACGATGTGACTATGATGGACCTATGTAATACTAAACAAAATACCAGAAAATCATTTACACACTTCCTTCAAAGATGGAGGAAAATCTTTGCACGGTACTCAAGAGCTATCCTTGAATCTGAGAAGATGGAAATCTTTGTCAATAACTTGGTACCATAATTAAACTACGCATTACAAATGCAAGATTCCCCTAACTTTAATAGAATGATTAAAAATGCCCTTCATATCAAAGAATTTATGGTCAGAAAGGGGGAGATCACACTTCAAAATGAAAAAAAACCTAACAACTCCAAGCCTAAATGGTGGAAGCAGAACAAAAATGTTGTCAACGATGGCATAGTAGACACACCTAATGTTGGCCCTAAACCTGAGGTATTCAATCTAACCAATAGTATGCAAGAGAACAAGGATACCAAGGTAATGACTCCCATACCCAAAGAAAATAATGATAATAGCAAGGGTCAGACATGGACTTCAAAACCTCAAAGAAAATTTACTCCTTTAAGAGAACCTCTTGAAACTGTTCTAAAAACACTATTGGATAGCAAATTTCTAACAATCCTAGATTCCAAACTGTGGGGACCAATGGTCAAACCCAAATGGTGGGATGATAACTCCTATTGTGTCTTTCACAAGAAAAAAGGGCACAAGACTAATAATTGCCTTAAGCTTAAACATGTCGTTCAAGACCTCATTGAAGGAGGTAAGATCAAAGTGGATGGACACACTACCAATGAAGATCATACAGCATTTAATAAACCATTTCCTAATTATGACAAAGGAGAAACATCTAAAGGGAAGAGTAATGAAGTAAACTACACCTATTCCAATAATGACAATGTGATCAATATGCTAGACATTAAGGCTAAATCAATTAATGTGGTCATAATCAAAGGTGTTTCATTCCACTCAAATGCCATAACATGAAGCCAAGCGTAGGTCACGATCATAGGGCCCCCAAAACTAGCATCAATGTCCAAGGTTCCTATCATTACTATTCCTAAACCAATAGCAAAATACATGGTTACTATTCCTAGAGCAAAGTATGACTTGGTAGACCAATTAAAATGAACCTCTGCCAAAATTTCCATTTTTGAGTTACTCAAAATATCCATAGTACACAGGGAAATCCTAGAACAAGCTCTACATGTTGCTAATGTCCCAAAGGATATTGATATAGAAAAATTCTAAGCGATGGTCAATCACATTTCAGTGCCACATTACCTCTCCTTTTCTGAAGAGGATGATAAGTCATTGACACATCTGCATAATCAACCCCTCCATATCAAAGTCTTCATTCATAAATCCCGTGTTAGACATGTGTTGATAGATGGAGGTGCAGGATTGAATATCTGTATGCTTAATCTAATCAAGAAACTGGGTCTTTTAGAACAGACCATTGACTCTAGAAGCAAAATCACTATCAAAGCATATGATAAGGAAGAAAGATCCTCTAAAGGACTTATTGTTCTACCTATCAGGGTCAGACCAATTGAGAGGAATGTCGTATGTCAAGTTCTGGATCTACCTCTGGCCTATAATATCTTGTTGTGGAGACCATGAATTCATTAAATGCTTCTACCTATCAGGGTCAGACCAATTGAGAGGAATGTCGTATGTCAAGTTCTGGATCTACCTCTGGCCTATAATATCTTGTTGTGGAGACCATGAATTCATTAAATGCAAGTTGTGCCATCCACTTACCACCAATGTATAAAGTTCCCACATAATGGGGTGGAAGTGATGATTCCTGCAGATGCTAACTATACTTGTAATAATATCAAAGAAGGTAGTATGATCCCACATAACAAAGAGGATATGGATGTGACTACTCCTGAAACTCCCAAGGACATGGTTATGAAGAGTTTTAGCAAAACCTTAAAACTTGAAGAAACAAGTGTGGGAGGGTACAAGCTGGACCTGACTCCGTCATTGATAGAACTTCCAGTATCACCAAGATCCTACGGAAAACCTTCCACGACATTCACAGCTATAGCATCCATGGAGCCAGAAGTACACAAAGCAACTGGCATGGTAAAGGCATCCACATCTTCTTTAGATAACACAGAAGAAAAGGCAGTCTTGGACTAGCTTTACAAAGGAGAATCGGTGGAAGCTGAGGTCAAACATGCAGAGATATCCCCAGAATAGTATGGAAAGGGATATGATTTCCTCAAGTAGATGGGATACAAAGGAAAGGGACCTCTAAATGACACAGGATGAGGGCTTATTGAGCCTATACCCGTGGAGTTCCAGAATACCAGAGACAAAATAGGACTGGGTTTTAATACTAAAATTGATAAACCGGCTTCAAAAGATAGTCCAACCTCAGACAAAGGAAGTGATGAAATAGATGAACTAGAGAAGTGGTCATATAAAAGGTTATTACATGTTGGCACAGAGAATCCCAACTATCAAGGAGAGTGCTAGGTGCCCAGCTTTGAGGTACCACAAGATCTTCACACCCCTTTGTTAGCACAACCTCTCATTCAAGAGGTAGGAGACTCCACAACAGATGATTATGAGATGCCATTGATAGAAATAGATATGGAAAGCACACCCCGAGGAAAGGATTTACATCCTAACTAGGGGAAATTGGTCATAGTTTCACATATTCTTGATCTACCACACTTTGATCTCCAGGTAGCTAACCGGGTACATCAAAAAACCATTGTTGAATACTTAAATAAATCTGATGATGAGGTCACTGACTCTCATGATTATGAATGGGATGAGCTATCTGTCACTACTAAAGATATTGGAATAGATATAATTCACATGTTTATGACTCCCTCAGCTCCTCGTGAATAGTCTAACACTACTCCCAATGAAACTGATAATCCTAAAGCAAAAGAAGAATTCCTTCTCCCTATCAGGGATGGAGAGACTGGTGCTTTCCTAAGTCTAGAAGAAGTGCTAAGGCGACAAGAAAGAAGCCTCCATTTACAGAGAGATGAAGATAACAGTTCTACTAATGAGTCACTAGAATTTGATCCACATATGACTAACAATAACCCTTTTTATGATGATCTAACTCTTATTGATCTAAACATAGAAGAAATTAACATAACAGAACATGTCATGTCAGTTAATGGTCTTGATTCTAACACAATGTTGTCCTTCCCAAAGTCAGATTCCTTGTCTTTGATACACCCAAACCTCATTTATTAGACTAACACAGATCCTACGCCTATCCTCAAATTTCCCAATGACTACACCCTAGCTTTCTATCTCAATGCTTGTGAACCTTACCCTTCTTCCACCAATGCAAGGAGCAAGAACATATCACAGGAGGATATCAGGTTTCTCAGTCAAAAACTAAAAAATAAAAATAAAAGGGGAACTGATGGTGAAAATCACATTGTGGCAGTGTCAGATCCTAAAATAGTAAAAATAAAAGATGTATCCAATGGTGAAAACCTCTCATAGGTGCCAAAGGATGAGATTCTCGATATCCTCCCCGAACACTTTCAGGAAAGTTCTTCAGTTCTGATTGAACCAACACAGCCAGTAAGTTTGGGCACCATTGAAAATCCTCAAATAGTACACCTTGCACAATCTTTGTTAGAAGAAGAGAGGACACAGTTCACAAATTTCCTAAGGGAAAAGAAAATCAACTTTGCATGGTCTTATATAGATATGCCTAGACTAGATCCTAATCTAATCATGCACCACTTATCTATAGCTCCCGGGATCAAGCCGGTGAAACAAAAACTTAAAAAGATGCATCCTCATGTTGCATTACTGGTAAAAGTAGAGCTAGAGAAATTGTTGAAAGCTGTATTTATCAGGGTCATTGCGTATGCAGGATGGATCTCCAATGTGGTCCCCATGTCTAAATCTGATAAATCTATCAGGATCTGTACGGACTTCAGAGACTTAAATAAAGAATTTCCAAAAGATGGCTTCCCACTACCTAACATTGACATGATCATAGACCTCATAGTAGGCTACCAGATGTATTCATTAATGGATGGATTCTCAGCCTATAATCAAATCAAAATTGCCCAAGAGGATCAAGAGAAAACTGCATTTACATGCGCATGCAGCACCTTTTGCTAGAACATCATGCCATTTGGGTTAAATAATGTCGGTGCAACATATCAAAGAGCAATGACAACTATGTTCCATGACATGATGCAAAAAAACATGGAAGATTACGTGGATGACACATTGGTTAAATCTAAAGAAAGGAGCACTCACATTGCTGACTTGAGATAGATCTTGGATCGAATGAAGCAATTCCAACTCAGGCTCAATCCAAAGAAGTGTGCCTTTGGCATCCAATCAGGAAAACTCTTAGGGTTTATAGTCTCAGTAAAGGGAATTGAGGTAGATCCTGCAAAAGTCAAGGCTATTTTAGAAATGACTCCTCCATGGAACATCAGTCAAATGAGGACATTACAAGGGAGACTCCAATCAATTAGGAGGTTCATGTCATAACTTGCTGACCGAGCACAACCCTTTACCAAATTAATACATAAAGGGGTCACCTTCAAATTGGATGAGCATTGTGAAGCCAAATTTAGAGAATTAAAAGGGTACCTAGCTACTCCTCCCATTCTTATGGCACCTATTCATGGAAAGCCATTACTCATTTATATCTTAGCAATAGCTACATCATTAGGAGTATTATTAGCACAAGAGGATGAAACAAAGAAAGAAAGATCTATCTACTACATCAGTAGAACACTAGTCTCCTATGAGATCTATTACAACATTATTGAAAAAGAATGCTTAGAAGTCATCTTCACATCACAAAAATTGAGACACTACATGCTCTCACATACAGTAAGGCTCATTGCTAAGATTGATCCTCAGAAGTACTTTTTGAGCAAAATAGCCTTAACAAGATGATTAGCAAAGTGGGTCCTGATTCTAAGTGATTTTGACATTGAGTATGTAGACATGCGGGCTATTAAAGGACAAGTCCTCGCTGATCAACTAGAGGATTCACCACTTCAAGATGATGAACCTTTAAATATTGAATTCCTTGACAAGACAATCATGCACCCGATAGAATATTCATGGAAGATGTACTTTGATGGTTCTTTCACATAGCAAGGCTCTAGAGTAGGATTTATATTCATAACTCCTCAAGGCTACAAGATACCCAAGTCTTACAAACTAATGTTTCCATGCACGAACAACATTTCTAAATACGAAGCACTGGTAAATGGACTCAAGATTGCCATAGAATGGAAAATTATAGAGTTGCATGTATATGGTTACTCTCAACTCATTATCAATCAAGTTAATGGAGATTACGAGATGAAAGATGAAAATTTGACACCCTACAAGAAACTGGTTGATGACTTAAAGAAATATTTTATCTTCATCACATTTCAGCAAGTACCCAGAACAAAAAATAAGGTCGTAGATGTCATGACTACATTGGCTTCCATGTTACAACTGGAGGAACATAAATTTTTCTATGACTTCTTGGTGGAAGAATTGTCCTATCCAGCCTTTGATACCCCTGAATACCAAGTAATTTGTGCTTTAAACACCCCAGACCAATCTTGGTAGGCCAATATCATTTCCTATCTCACTAACCAAACCATTCCTAATAATCTATCCAAAAATGAGAAGAGAGCCCTGGTTAGGACAACATCGCGTTATGTCCTCATAAATAATAACTTAAATCAATGAGGTCTTGATGGTACACTTCTTAGGTGTTTAGAACTCGAAGAGTCTGATCTCACACTAAAAGAATTCCATGAAGGTGTATGTGGATCACATTCGAATGACTTTTCACTAGAAAATAAGTTGCTTAGAGTTGGCTATTACTGGCCTACCATGGAAAAAGATGCTATTCAATTCTCAAAAACATGTCTTAAATGTCAGACACATGGAAATCTCATACATGCTTTTGCCAGAGAACTTATACCTTTCATTACACATTAGCCATTTTAGCAATGGGCCTTTGACTCTGTTGGACAAATATATCCCAATTCTTCAAACAGACACAAGTTCATCATTTCGGCCACTGATTATTTCACAAAGTTGGTCGAGGTCATGCCGCTAATCAAAGCCATGGGCAAATAGGTGGCTATGTTCATTCTGAACTACATTATTTGTAGATATGGGATACCCTCTTCAATTGCAATAGACAATGGGGGCCAATTTAAAAATCAAGACATTGATGACCTTTGTGAACAATTCCATATCACTCAACATTGTTCCTCAACCTATTATCCTCAGGGTAATGGATAGGCTGAGGCATCCAATAAAAATATTCTAAAAATCCTACACAGAACTGTGAGTAAGTCTGGCAGAGACTCGCATCTACAACTAAATCTGGCACTATGGGCCTATAGAACAAGCATCAGAACACCAACTAGAGCCACGCCATTTTCCCTAGTCTACGGCACTGAGGCAGTTCTACCTATTAAGGTTGAAATCCCGTCTTTGCAGATATCTTTACAAGGTCTTATTACTGATGAGCAGTACCGCATTGATAGGGTGAATTCTTTGGACCTACTAGATGAGCGCAGACAATAGGCATTTGATCACCTGAAATTATATCAAGCACACATGTCTAAAGGGTACAAAAAGAAGGTCAATCCATGAAAATTTGAAGTGGGAGATCTTGTCCTAAAGGAGAATCCTAAGAACTAGCCTAACAGAGAGCAGAAAGGAAAATTTGAACCTAATTGGTTAGGACCTTATGTTATCATTGCTACTTTTGGGACTAGAGCTTATCAAATAGCTACACCTAAGGGAGATGTTCTTCCAGATCCTATCAACACTCTACATTTGAAGTGTTTGTGCGCTTAATGTTCAACTAGCAGAGTCTGTACAGAAAAAAAGTTTTCAGAAAATATTAAAAAACATTCAAAAAATTGATCCTGTAGAAATCCAAAAACAATGGAAAAAGTCATGAAGAAAAGGGTATCCTTGGTGAAAACCTGGTAAACAAGCATCTTGATACTACAAAAACCTTCAAAAAAGAAAAAATAGCAAAAAATTTGAAAAAAGAGAAAAGTGCCTTGATGAGAACCTGGTAAAACAGGCATCTTGGTAGTAAAAAGAAAGAAAAGATCCTTCCAAGTGGTGAAAACCTAGCAATCAGGCATCACTTGTGTTCAGCACTCCATCTATCAATGTACTACTAATACTAGGCCTTCACAATTACACCTGTGCTAAAATGATAACTTTGTTTCCTTGTGACTATCTTATCCTTGCTTGGGATTTGTGTATCTTTTCGGTTCTAGGGAAAAAGTCATTCTGCACTGGAGGCATCTTTGTCAGTCTAATAGGTTGTGTCTGCTAAGTCTTCGTAGGATGGTTTGTCTTGTGATATGATACTCTCAGATACTTTCACTCCCACTATCACGTTCACAAAACAAGGATGACACAAACATTGCACTAACATGAACGGTGTTCCTAAGACCTACATTGGATTCCAAACAGCGACAAGATTGTATACAGGAAAATGGATGCCATATTTGCTTGACTTCCAAAATTTTTGATTGATGAATCTATACTGTGCTTGAAAAATAAATCAATAGTATTACTTAAACACAGTTTGGTCTTGGATTGATCATAACTCTTTTATGTCCTTATGATGTTTAACTAGGGGCATCTAAGCAGTTATGAATTTTTATTGATTCTCAATTGACGTTATTATACCTTCCGAGTTACTCCATGATATCTGCGCAAAGACAAAGAGTCGCAAGGATAAGGGGGCATAATTTTTTCTTGGTTTTCTACATATGGTGATTGTTCCAAGTAATCTTATAAATTTCACCTAACTTGGATGTTTATGGTAAGAGCTTCCATCATGAGTGGATAGCCGCATATATCTTGATCTTTGTTATGTGTAAACTATGGTAAGGTTGAAACAATTTCCTTGTCTATTTTCTGATTCAGATTCTTGCTAAGGTATATGGAGCATAATCAACCCAAGGATATGAAGTTTCAAGGTCATTGCAGGCTCAATATCTTGGCTTAGATAGATTCTGATATAATAAAAGGAAGGTGACTATTTTGTTATCCTGGCTTCTATGCCTTGATGCCTAAGTCTATTTTTGACATTCCAATAAATACAGTATTCATATTGTCATAATATAAGTGGGTATTAGTGATGGTTGTACTATCAGGTGGTATCCATTCTGAAAAGAACCCAATGATGATAAAAATGTTGCAATATTTGCTAATCAGTGACAAGTTCTACGAGTCTGCATATAGCTGCATTTAGAGGTTGCATGATGCATTTTGAAGGAAATAAAAACATTTGGGAATTTGTGCTTGAAAATGATTTCTATCTTTCTTCTTCTAAGAAACCAAGTTAATTACATCCACCCATATTACTGATATATATATCATTTCACATCCATAGCATAAATTTTGCATTCATAAAAATAATCAGCAGGAAAATACAAAAACAAAGCATCCATGTATTGCATTTTTACTTTTCCATCCTAAAGTGCATCCATACATTCTAAATTGCATAAAGAAAAAAATCAAAAACATACATTTGCATGTTCACATAGTATCATTTGAAACATATTTATATCAGTGATAAATCCACAAAACAACATAAATGATGTCATCATCTAAAATCTAACTCATCATATGACCAAGATATAATCACATGTGCAAAATAAATCTATCAAAGTAGATAGAACTCATATAGCATGTCAGGAACATAATCAACTGCATCAAATATATATCTCAAAACATGGTATAGATCAAAGCATCGCACAAATCCACATAAAGAGTATCAGAGGGACAAAATGAATCATATATATATATATATATATATAGATATATATTGTTAAGAATAAGGTGTCTCAACCTTGGATAATTCCTATTCTTATTATTTGTTTTGTAAAATGTATTTCTTGCAAATAATGTAATTAAGTGTGAGTGTACATGTCTAGTTGGCATGTTGATGTGTCACTCCACTTGATGTGTCGGCATGTTGAATTGTGTGTAAGGAGATCATGGCTAAAATAGTTATGACGGATTCCTATGACACGTAAGAGCTATTTCTAGAAGATTCAATGATAGGTGAAGACATGCAATGACATGTGGCAACTGATAAAGTTGAGTACTGTACACTCTTCCACAATCCCCAAAAAATTTTAGGGTTCCTATTTTCTCAGAGAATGGTAAAACCCTAATACGGCTATCTTTGGAAGTTGCCCTAAAAATGAAAGCGCATGATATAAGCATTTTTAGGGTTGCATACAGAAATAGAAAAAGAGTGTATTGTTGGTATGATATGGTGCTACTGGATTTGTCTTTGTGTGTCTATTGTCTCCTGAAAGAACTTGCATTGCAAGTGTGTTGTAATCATTGTGTTGAAGATAATACATTATGCAGGTTTTGGAGTGCTGGAGTTTTTTACCGAAAGTTTTTCCCCAGGGTAAATCATTGTGTCATTCTTTAATTTTTGTATGCATGGTATATGGCTGCAATATCTTTGTTAAAGTAGTTAACGTATCTAAAATTGTAAGGATTTTAAAGAATTTGCACAATACTTTCCTTTAGAAATTAGCGTAGGAAGCTATTTTCGCACCCGAGTTTCCTTATATATATATATATATATATGTATGTATGTATGTATGTATATATGTATGTATGTATGTATGTATAAAAAGAGGATCTCAGAAGGATCCAAATATACAATATGAACTCAGATATACAAAATGAGACAAAATATCTCAGCTCTGGCTCCCACCCTCTCCCTGATCTGGAGGAGGAGGTGGTACAAATGGAGGAGGAGGCATCGCCCCCTCAGACTGTTGCACTAGGCGTAAAAAATATATCACTCTCTGTCCCTCTGGAACTGTAGCATGGTATAGAGCATAATAATATGTGGCTCTCTAATCCTGATGGACTGCAGCCCGAGCATGTGCATCTCTCTCTGCTCTGAGCATGTTACCCTACATGTCCCGCTCTTCCCTAAGCCTCTCTAGATGTCTGTCCCTATCATCCAATAATGCATCTGAAACACTTACTTTGGCCTCTAAAGTAATAATATATGCCCTAAGCTGCTCTCGCTCTTGCTCGCACTGAGATAAGGGATCTTCGTCCCTGCCTGAACCCCTATCGGTACCCTATCCTACAGATCTATCATGTGACCAATCATGTTGTCTCTGCTACTACTGCCTCTGCCTCTACTGCTCTCCTATCAATAATGGCCCTAGATCCATCCTGGGAGCAATAAATCTGAAGCGGGTGCACAGACCCTCTCCACTACCACTTGCCACATCTCCCGTACCACCCACAGCACCACCACCCCTATCATCTCCACCATCATCTAGAGGAGGTCATCTCCCATCTCGACCTCCATCCCTCCCTCCATGTTGGCCTTTTCCCCTATCTCTTTGTACTCCTCCCCTCCCTCTAGCAGGATGCTCATCCAGATTATAATCAATTATCTCCTCAATGCCAGGAATGGGCTCCTCTGGCACCGTGAAACGTGGAAATGGATACTGAAGCATCTCTGAGGGATACCCATCAAAAACACCTTCATCAGAAACATCAAGGTGAAGGTCCCAGTCTACTTCAATCATGTCTCAGATCTCCTGATGAGTTGTCTCGTACCTAAGCTGGACACCCCATAGTGGTGTCTCATCTCAGATTTGTGCATATACTGTAATATCCTATGTCCTACCCTGTCAACAGTCATACTATCTAAGGACTCGGGTGTGTATGAACCACTCTATAATATATCTAGTCTATCCAATAAGATGCCAGCTCTGGAACAAAAATGGTACCTGCTTGGCATCTGAAGTCCACTCCTCACAGTCTAAATATGGTCACCATATGACCTTTGTCATATCATCAAAGATTCTGCACCAGTACTCTACCTTGCCCAGATGGGGCTGCTGAATAAGACCTTCATACATATATACATATGGAAACTCAGGTGCCTGCTGCCTATCTACTATCAACCGTGTAATAGGGATATGCTCCCAGGCCCAGATCTAAAGAATCAGGATACCCACAGTCATGCTCCAGGTATAGTGATACATGATCTCATGAAGCTCATGGTACATATGGTCTAGAATTCAGTTGCCCCATGCAAATCTCCATCTCTAGACAACCATCTACTCGAGCATTTCCACCCAACTGACCATAAAACCATGTTGTCCTCTATCTGGCATCAGAATGCCACCAATCAAGCCTACCATATATATAGATAGTTGATCATAATGATCCACTGTGTAATCCCAAGACAAGTATCTATGTTCAATAGTATCATCTTGGAAGTATTGGCGAGCTACACCAATAGCCACAGTAGATGTAGACTCAAAGCACACCTCGCAACCCATAATAGGAACACGGAGTATGCACCATACATCCTCCAGACTAACTGTCATCTCCCCGGTCGGGAGATGGAAGGTATTATGCTCTGAGTTCCATCTCTCAGCAAGAGCAGTCAACAACCCTCTGTTTACCCCTATATCGGGTAAACCTATCAATGATCATAATCCACAGCAGACTACTGTCTCCTGCTCATCATCTGTCAAAACTCCAGACAATGTGAGTACACATCCTGGATATGTGTTTTGAAAGGTGACTATCTTACAATCAACTTGTTTTGACAAAAATGAGATACTTCATTATTCTATCGAAGCTATAAGCACAGAAATATAAATCAACTAAGTGATTACAGATCCGCAGTAGACACACAATTCAGAAAGAATAAATTTCTAAGTCCAAAAATGAGATACAATTCTGGAAATCAGGATGCAATCTCTTTTACCATATGCAATTTTCACGTATCCAAGTATCCAAGGGTGAAAATCTGAGTATCCAAGGGTGAAAATCTCTCTTAGGCACCCGAGGATGAGCTACTTGATATGCTTCTGAGTCATTTCTAGGAACGATCATCTGTGCTTATTGAACCAACTCAACCAATCAACTTGGGTACAGAAGCTAAGCCTCAGATCATTCATTTGGAACATTCATTATTTGAGACAGAAAGAGAAGAATTCTTTACATTCTTCCAAAGCAAAAAGATTAACTTTGTATGAAAATATACAGACATGCCAGCATTAGACCCTAATCTAATCATGCACCATTTGTCCATTGCACCAGGCATCAAGCCTGTCAAGAAAAAGCTTCAGAAAATGCATCTGCATGTAGCTCTACTTGTCAAAGCTGAATTGGAGAAACTTCTTAAGGCAGTGTTTATCAAAGCAATTGACTATGTAAAATGGATCTCTAACATTGTTCCAATATCCAAAAATGATAAATCTATCTGAGTATGCACAGACTTCAAAGACTTGAATAAGGCATGTCCTAAGGATGACTTTCCATTGCCCAATATTGATATGATTGTAGATATGATAGCCAAGTATGAAATGTACTCGCTAATGGATGGTTTCTTTGCCTACAACCAGATAAAGATCACGCTAGAGGACCAAGAGAAAACTACTTTCACATGTGCATGGGGCACTTTCTATTGGAATGTCATGCCCTTTGGACTCAAAAATGTTGGTGCTACATATCAGCGAGCTGTCACTACCATATTTCATGACATGATGCATAAAACAATGGAAGATTATGTTGATGACACTCTAGATAAGAGCATGCAACAAGAGAAACACCTTGTGGATCTAGGTCCTATACTAGATTGCATGGAATAGTTCAGTCTGACGCTCAATCCTAAGAGATGTGCATTTAGTGTAACGTCTGGAAATTTTCTTGGTTATATTATCTCTGCAAAAGGCATCGAAGTGGATCCGAAGAAATTTAAATCTATCATGGAAATGCCGCCACCAAAGAATATCAAACAAATGAGAGAACTTCAAGGCCGGTTACAGTCTATCTAGTGCTTCATCTCACAACTGGTGAACAGGTCCCAACCATTCACAAAGACTTTACACAAAGGTGTGACTTACCAATGGAACAAGGAATGTGATGAGGGGTTCACACAAATCAAACAGTAGCTTGTGAACCCGCCACTATTGATGCCCCCTATTCATGGGAGGTCGCTTATACTTTACATCTCTACTACAGATACATCATTGGGTTTCCTATTAGCTCAAGAAGATTATAACAACAAAGAAAGGGCTATCTGCTACCTTAGTAGAACTCTTGTCTCATATGAAACAAACTATTATGTTATAGAGAAGGCTTACCTCACAGTGGTATTTGCTTCACAAAAACTATGACACTACATGTTGGCTCATACTACACACCTTATTGCTAAAATTGATCCTCTGATATATTTTCTCAATAAAGCTACCCTCATAGGTAGACTAGCTAGATGGGTCATGCTTCTTAGTGAATTTGATATTAAGAATGTAGAGAGAAAAGCCTTCAAGGTGCAAGCGATTATAGATCAGTTGGCGGAAGCACCTCTGGTAGATCATCAACCATTGAACATTTAATTTCTAGATGAGTCCATATTACTTCTCACACATCGATCTTGGACTATGTTCTTTGATGGTTAATTTACCCAATAGGGGTCAGGTGCTGGGATACTGTTCATCACACCTCAAAGGTACTCTTTACCAATAGCATACAAGATGTTGTTCCCTTGTACAAACAACATCACTGAGTATGAAGCCTTGATCAATGGTATGAATATTGCACATGAGTGGCGAGTGGATGAGCTCAATGTCCTTGGAGATTCATAGTTAGTCATCAATCAAGTAAATGATATCTATCAGACAAAAGATGACAATTTGGTGCCTTATAAATGGTTGGTTGATGACCTTAGCAAGTATTTTGTGCACATCACATTTCAACAAGTCCAAGGGTAGATAATAAAAAGGCAGATGCCATGGCTACTCTTGCTTCCATGCTACAGATGCCAAAAAATGGTTTCTGACATGAATTCCTAGTGGAGACGTTACGCTACCCAACCTATGATTCCTCTAAGTCCAGGATGATCTATTATGTTATTGGACATGACTCATCCTGCTACCATCATATTTACTCCTACCTTCATGACAAGATTGTCCCAGACACTTACGCCTAGAATGAGAAACGTCACTTAATCTGCAATGCTTCACGGTTTGTCATTATAGCTTTCGACTTGTATAGCCGCGATCTAGATGGTACCCTCCTTAGGTGTTTAGAACCCGATGACTCAAAACGTGCATTAGTAGAGGTGTATGAAGGCATTTGTGGGTCTCACTCTAACAGCCTGACACTAGCTCGTAAACTTATTAGAGCTAGTTACTATTGGCCAGATATGGAGAAAGAAGCTACACGGTTTGCTAAGTCTTGCAAATAGTGTCAACTACATGGTAATATGATTCATGCTCTAGCCAAGGAGCTTATTCCCTTATTTACTTTCTGGCCATTTCAACAATGGGCCTTTGACTTGGTGGGTCAGATTTATCCCTCATCCTCAAATGGACATAAGTTCATCATCACAGCTACAGACTATTTTACCAAGTGGGTGGAGGCAGTCCCTCTCACCGTTGCAAATGGAAAATCAATAGCTACGTTCATTCTCAACTACATCATCTTTAGGTATGGTGTACCCTCAGCAATAATCACTGATAATGGGGGGCAATTCAAAAACAAGGATATCACAGAGTTATGCTCCAAGTTTAAAATTACTCAGCTTTGGTCTTCCATCTATTATCCTCAGGGTAATGGACAGGTGGAAGCATCAAACAAGACAATCCTTAAAATACTGCATCGCACAGTGCACAAACCTGGATGAGATTGGCATCTCTAGATCAATCTAGCTCTCTGGGTATACAGGACAAGCATAAGAACACCAACAGGGGCTATGCCCTATGCGTTGGTTTATGGAGTAGATGTTGTGTTACCAATTAAAGTTGAGATTCCTTCTCCCTGAGTCTCTCTAAAGGGCCTCAATACTAATGATGATAACAGAATATCTTGGCTACAAGAGCTAGAAATACTTGATGAATGTTGACAAGTGGCATTCGATCAGCTTAGAGCATACTAGAAAAGGATTTCCAAGAGCTATAACAAGAAAGTTCGACCAAGGGATTTCCAAATGGGTGACCTCATTCTGAGGGAGAACCCTAAGAATCAACAACATTGGATCCAGAAAGGAAAATTTGAACCAGATTGGCTTGGTCTGTATGTTGTCACTATAGTGTTTGGGTCTGGAACCTATCCAATTTCTACTACTGAAGGAGAAAAACTCAAAGAGCCCATCAACGCTCTTCATCTGAAATGGTTCTACAGCTAAGACACCTTCAGTATGCTCATGTATATAGTAAAGTCCTGAAAAAACTCTAAAAATCAAAAAATGTATTGAAAAATGATCATCTTAGTGAAAACCTAGTGATAGGCACTTTGATGTATCTCCAAAACAAATTATATATTCCAAAAACACAAAAAAATTAAAAAATTGACAAAAATACAAAAAAAAAAGAGAAAAAGAGAAAAAAGTGTCATTAATGAAAACCTGGCAAACAGGCGTCATGGTAGCAAAAAAAGAATTTCCGCCGAGAAGGTGAAAGCCTGGTAAACAGGCGCCTCTTGTTCCACATTTCTATATCTATCGCAACACCACTTGGCTTTATGCATTTTCTTTCCTACTTTCCTACTTGCATTTGCTTTTCCGCATGCTTTCAGTTCCCGTCAAGACACCAACTTACATGGATTGAAACTGGTCATACTCTAGGGGAAACCCTCCTGGTCTAGGGGGCACTGTCCTATTAGATTTTTGGATCTACTTCGTGATAGTCACCATTGGTTCACACTACCTTTGTCTACTGTCACTTTTCTTATACTAAGTTCTCTCTCCTTGAGAATCTCCCTAACATCAATCACTAGTGGTTCTCAATGCGTCTGCCTACTGATGTCTAGCTAGTACTATGAGCTCTTCACTTGAGAATCTCTCTTGTGTCAGTCACCAGTGGTTCTCACTATTTCTGTCTACTATTTCTATACTATTGAGATTGCTCACATCCGTTATAGTTGGAGTTATACTCAAACACTCTATCTATCAATACTTCATCTTGACGATTCTTTGCTTTAGTTTGTACATAGTTTTTGGTCACTTTCGTAACACTCTAGTTCCTTTGCAAACCCTCCTGACTTGACACTGATTCAGCACCATACGCCTAGGGGAAACCAAATCTATTTTTCTCTTGCAACATCTAGCAAGTCACTCATCATTACGTGGGGACCCGGGTCCCCAATTTGATCACATCTTTGGTTTACACCCGCGTCAGTAATCTTGTCATTTCTGAAGGACGACTCTCTACTGACACAAACTGGTGTTTCTCAACACCCCAATTAAAATAGTGTTTTTCAACACTATCTTTGGACACATCTGTATTTTTCAACACACATTGGATATCTCAAATGTAAACATCTGTCAATAACAATCAAACACAATGCACTCACAAGCACAACAGTGTTTTTCAACACCCCTATACACATACATATTCAAAAACTTTGAAATTGGCTGAGCTATGATTGAATATTTCTTTGTATGTTGTTTGTTCTCATGGATTTCATTGATATTTTATTTATCTACTGCTTGTTCGTGTAGTCCCGATGATCTGGCAATGTCAAATAAACAAGGTGTATGTGATAAGGGCTCCCGCACTAAGGTGGAACATCCTCACATCCCTCGATCTTGTTTATTTGTACGCCATGGTGAGGTCGGTACTATCTCCTTGACTATTATTGCTTTGTTTGTTTATGCATGATCACACTCATGTTTATCTTGGCTTTGAATGCCTCGATACTGGTGTACTCTTGCAACATTAACTGGAAACAATGTTCAGGTCATCTTGGCTTTTGTGCCCTAGTGCTTACATTCATTTCCTACATTTTATCCAATAAAAGTCATATTCATATCCTTATGGTTGCAGTTGCACCAATAAGGGTTTTATTGACTCTGATGTTCCAAAAAAATGCTCAATGATGATAATTATATGATGGGTCTCACAACCAGGTCCTAGGGATTGTATCTAGAATAGGATTGCATTTTCATTCTAGACTTGCATTGTGGCAGCAATTCGATGCTCACTTCATTGTGTTCTCCTGGATTTGTACATTGAGGGGTTCTGCTTTAGTGTCCTAGCTTCATCATGACTGCACAAGTGTTTTATCCTTTCTCTCTATCTTTAGCTATATGCTCAACCCATTTTCAGGATCGAAACTGAAATCTGACACTCCTATATCGCTCAAAACTACATTTTAAGATTTTTGGGACCGACGCGATCGAACGCTTGTGTAGTCAAATTTCTGACGTCGCTTTCTTGTCAAAATCTTATCCTATCATCATTTTCTCAAATCTTTGACTCTTTTCATCAAAAGTCAAATCTAGTCAACCCTAGTCAAACTTTGTCAACCTGGACCTCGACATCGCTCAAAATTGATTCTGAAACTTTTGAATTCTTCCGTAATCTATTCTGAGTTCTTTTTGATCTCCAATTCAACATCTATCTGTGACTTCTCGCTCTTAATCATCATTATGACATGTCATCTTTCCATTTCGCTCCCGAGGGGGCAGGATGATTACATCATTAAATCTATTCTAATCAATTTGATCTAATTTTCAAAAGTCCTCATTGCTAGGGACATCTCATCACTTGGGGCATGTTCATTTTTTCATACCTCACAGTCAAAACTAGATACTCCACAATCAATAAGGGCATCTTTGTTCCTTACATCTTGTCATCTATTAGGTATCTGGGCAATCTAACCTGAATCCCTGAGGATCAAGCTTCGTTCAGGAGATGATTCTTGAAATCTCAATTTATTGAGTATCTAAACAATCTAACTCAGATTCTTGAGGATCAAGCTTCATTCTGGAGATGATTCTTGAAAACTTGATCTAACCAATGTCTGGGCAATCTAACCTAGATATTGTGGGACTAAGCTTTGTTCTGGAGATAGTCCTAAAGATCTCTATTGACTATCTTTTTATGGACAGGTATCGGGGCAATCTAACCCTGACTCCTGAAGGTTGAGCCTCGTTCTGGGGGCAATCTTGTGAAAGATATAAATCTAACTAGTGTCTAGGCAATCTAACCTAGATATTGGGGGACTAAGCTTCATTCTAGAGATAGTTCTGAAAACCTTTGTTGACTATCTTTTTGTGGATAGGTATCAGGGCAATCTAACCCTGACTCCTGAAGGTTGAGTCTCGTTCTAGGGACAATATTTGAAAGATGTCAATCTATTAGGTATCGGCGCAATCTAACTCGGATCCCTGAGGATCAAACTTCATTATGAAGATGACCCTCAAAAACTCTACTTGACCGACGACTTGGCAACCTAACCTAGACTTCGGAGAGTCAAGCTCTATTGTGGAGATGGCTCTGAAATCTTCATCAATCGATCTTTACATCATCAATCTTTGAAATCTATTCTTCTGTACTTCAAGCATCAAACTATTCTTTGAATCAATGTATTGCTCGCACATCAATTCAAAGAGGGGAAAAATGTAACACCCCAAAATTGGCATCTTGCAACCCTAACCAATTTTGTTGCATTTGTCATTTTTCTGGATCATCAAAGTCCTATTGTACTAGGCAATTCTAAGTTTTGACTTACTCTACTCGACCTAAGTGTCAAATGCAGAAAATCCTAAATTTGCATTAATCATACATTATATTTAATTCCTAAATATCTATTGGCTAAACAAACCCTATGATTGAATTAATTTAATTATATGGTCCTAGCACTTTAATTAAATTAAATTCACCCCTTTTAGCTAAAACACATGAAAAGGAATGAAATAATATTTAATTATTAAATAAATATCCTCATTTCAATAATTGAATTTAATTATTCAGATAATTGAGAAAAACATATTTATGAGGTCATACTTTATTTATTTAATTAAATACTCTCTCAAAAATCTTTTCTTTAGTTCAGAAATAGAAGTTTTGAATTAATTGTGCTTTAAAGAGAAATAAAATAATTAAAATCAAAGAAAGAAAACAGTTAAAGCAAAGGGAAAACAGTTTATTGTTTTCTTTTAAAGAAAGCTTGCTAATTTGAACTGGCTTTTCTATCTATTTTATTTCAAAAAGGAAACTTTCTATTCTGAGAAGGCTCTCAATCTATAAAAGAGCTCACATTTCTCATTCAAAGCCCCCAGTCATTTTTATGCATTGTTAGAACAAAGAATTGTTGCTTCATTTTAGTTGATAATCTCATTTACATTTAGCTATCATTTGCAATAGAATAGTTTCATTTTCTTAGAATAATCTCATATTTATAATCATGGCATAGTTTAAATTCATTTAGATTAATCTTGCATTGTATTGCATTCATGGAGAAAATACTTCATTCTTAGATTGGTCTATGATTGTGAGACTCTCGTTCTAAGAGCTATTTGAAACCCCATCTAGATAGAAGGCAACATGTCAAATCATACAGGCATGCAGGATGAATAACTCATATTCACTTTTGTATGTGGCTGATGAACAAGGACTATGTTAAAGTGTATGGTTGAATAAAAAGGCCAAATTTAACATATAAAATATTCACTCATGATTTTCAGTATGTGTTTACCGGTAGGGTTGATTTCTCAGAATTGTAACAAGTAACATAATATGCATCTTTATTCATGCAGATATTGACTATCTATCAATTTGTATAATGGAACTGATGCAAAATATGACTTGGTGTAGTGCATTTCCATACTTACTTGTTCATCTTTAGGCGGGGGTGGTAATGTCACCAGATCCATGGGATGAGGTGTCACCTACTACATTTCTTGGTCTAGCTTCCTCAGTGTTTGAAGCTTTCCTCCACATTTTCATTCTCATTTTCTTGATGTCTTCAACGGTGTTACCATTTGCAAAAGTGGTGGTTTCTGTTATTCGGTCTCTGCAGTCCTTCTTTAAATGTCCAACCTTATGATAGTGCAAACATGTCATTCCCTAGTTGGTCCAGCCTTTGGACCTTTTGGTCCATAATCTCATGCAGTTTGCAGCTATGTGACCATATCTGCCACATGTTGTGCAATTTATCCATGTATTGTGGTCCCAAACATATGAATTACCAACTCTTCTTGGTTTATATGAATTTTCTACATTTTTGGGTTTCCATGCTTCATTTTTATTCTTCCTGCATTCCAGAGATGTGTGCCCATGAATTTTTTAGGTGGGACAATACTTTTTCATATAGGTTTCCTTATTTGGTTCTTTCACCTTTGATTTACATTCATGTTCTTTATGTCCTTTCTTGTTGCAATTATAAAAGTGTCCTATGAATGTAAATGTGGATTCAGGAATACCTTTTTCTTTGCTCTTGCAGACATTTGAGGTGCGGCCTTTCTTTCCACGGTGATTTCATGTCAACTTTCTTGGTCTAGGATTGGTGTAGGGATATTTTGGATCAGCTTCATTTGATGACTCTCCATGCTCTGTGTACCCTAGTCCAGTGTTGGTGTTGGGTCTTCTTTGTGCATTCAAGAATTCATCCATCCTTTATGTACTCTCTTCGGCTCTCTTAATCATATCATTATGTTGTTATAGAATTCTATCCTCATGCTTTATTTTTTCATTATTTTCTTTTAGTTCACCGATAATTTGTATTCTTTCAATGAGTTCCACATTCATTATGTTTGCTTCTTGACTCATAAGAATAATCTAATTAGTTACCTCATGGTGATGCTCTATAAGTCTTTGTATCTCAGACTCCTTTTCTTGTAGCTTGTTTATGATCTTTCTTCTATCATCAATTTCTAGAGTTCTTTCTTGTTCCCCTTGCCTTTCATTGTTCATGACATCAATCATTCTTACCATCTGTGTCTCTTGACCGATTTATAGAGATTTGAGTTGTCCATCCCGATGTAGATTGATCTAAGTTAGGCTTGTGATGCTTTCTTCTGATGTATGTGATGCCTTGCTTGTATTTGATCTTGAAGACTCAAATAAATCTGGAATCTCTTCCTCAAGATAATATGTCTCATTATAGTGAGAAGCCATATTCTTTCTTTCATCCAGCAGTTGTCTCATACTTATTCTAGCTTCTTTATACTGTTCATTGAACATCTGAATTTCAAGCTTTTTATTCTCAATATTTTTATCAAGTTTGTACTTCTCCATTGTATGATATTTTCTCTTAAGCCTTTAAGCTTTCCAAGAAGATACTTGGCTCTGATACCAATTGTTGGGATTAATGTGAAGTAGTACTGAGAGGGGAGGGGTGAATTAGTACCTCTAAAATTTTTAACACTTTTCACCTTTCATCATTAGTAATCAATCTTTACTGTATTACCAACCATATTTGATATTCTTTCTTATGCATGTAGTATTAATTCATAAACTTAATTGTATGCAACATTCATAGAAACATTCATGAAATTAATAGACACGTAACACAAGATATGATATCGCAAAAAACTCTTGTTAGGAAGTAAAAACTGCAGTGGGGATGGCACCCACAAAACTTAACTATCTCCATAATGGAAGGGAGCTGGTAAAGGCTTACAATTGATCACTTCTGATGATCTACTATGTTAGGAGTATTAATGTGGAGACCTGTTAGGATCTACTATGTTAAGAGCTTTAAGAAACACTAATGAAGTGTCCACTCGATTAAGAGATTTACAATAGGACTGTTAAGTCCACCTTCCTTGAAAGGATTTCTTAAGTGTACCCCACTTGTTAAAATGTGTACAATATGTTTGACCTGACTTTATGCAATCTATAATTTTTTATTACAGATCCTTTAAAGCTCATAGTATATGAATATCACCTATAGTGATTGATTAATACCTTTTCCTTCTCGTCGGTAGCCTATGTTATGTTCTTGACAACTGATTTGATCTTTGTCTGTGTTGTTGCATGAATTCTCTTGTTTGATCCTTAGATGCTCTCAGTGGATACAATCATCATTGAAAAACATGTTCATAATTGATTGAGCATCTATTTAAACAAGTATTTGACCTATTTTAGAATCACACATTACAATGTTAACTCTAGATCCAAGGTATACAACTTGACCTTAATCTTTAGTTTGCATGTTTTTAAAATAGTTAAACTGATAAAAACAATAATAATTACATTGCTTTCTCCACACATAATGGATTTAAAACAAATCAAGAAACTAAATATAAAAATTTAGTGATTTATCTGACGTGGAAAGTCAGATCCACTTTTTGCGGGATGTAACTGATTGTCGGTTCTTGATTGTCAGTGTGAACTAAAATTATGTCAGTGTTCCTTCATTGAACTGATTGTCAGGTTCCCTTCATCTGTCGAGTTCCCTTCATCTGTCAAGTTTCACTCTTTGATTGTTTTTTCAAGTTGCACTTTTGGTTACTCATCAGGTTCCCTTGTACTTTTTGTCATCGGGTAACACTGAATAGTGTTTATCAAGATGCTTTGTACTTGGCACTATCAGTAACCTTGGCGTCGGGTAGTGTTGTGCCCTGTTTGTCAATGTAGTATAAATCGATGGGGTTGATCATGTTTTTCCTTGTATATACTAATGGAAAAATATAATGTCTACAAACAGTTCCTCATGAAGATTCTTAATTACCATGTCCAAATGCTTGAGATGTTCATCCTTTCTCTTGCTAAAAATCATAATATCATCAAGATATACAAAAACAAACTTATTGAGAAAATACTTTAAGACTTCATTCATAAGCCTCATAATAGTGCTTGGACCATTTGAGAGACCAAAAGGAATTACAAGACACTCATAAAGACCCTATGTAGTCTTCAAATCTATTTTCCACTCATCTCCACCTGTGATCCTTATCTGATGGTAACCACTTTTGAGATCCAATTTGGAGTAATATCTTGCACTCCCTAAACAATCGATTAGATATTCTATTCTAGGCATAGGAAACCTATATCTGATAGTTATCCTATTTATTTCCCTAGAATCTGTACATAGTCTCCATGTACCTTCCTTCTTAAGTGTTAGTATTGCAGGGACTGCACAAGGACTCACACTCTTCCTAATGAGCCCTTTACAAAACAATTCCTCAATCTATCTTGCTATTTCTTTCTTCTATTCAAGGGTCATTTTGTATGCTGCCTTTTTTGGAAGGGTGGCCCCTAGTATGAGGTCTATGAAATGACTCACTTACCTTTGAGGTGGTAAAGTCTCTGGTGTACTTTCTGCAATCAGACCCTTATACTGATCCAACAGTGCTTTAACCTCTTTAGGACCTCTTTATATTCTAAATTTTCTTGTGTTGGAATACTTCATAGTCCTCAGGGACAAACTATTTCTTAATCTTACTCACCATCTTCTTCCAAATGGAAATATGGTTTCTTTCTTCTTCTACCCTCTCACTTTGTATGAATTTCCACCAACTAAGAGCTGGACCCTTCATCTTTGACTTAGCCAACTTCACCTTCTAGTGTTCAGATACCTCCTCACATTCTGGTGTTCATGCATTCTTCTGGATTCATCTTACCAAAAAATATTGGTAGATCCACTTTGTCTTTCCTCCCAACTCTTTCAAGGGCTTCTAGGAGGGGTCTCTGATCTACATGTATCTCTCCTCTATTATAAATAGGATCCTCTTCTTCTGAATCCTCAGCAACATTCCTTCCTTGTTTACTTTTCATCCTCTCCAACTCTACTTCAAGCCTTTTCCTTCTAGCTTCTTGTTCTCTCACCAACTTTGCCAATTCTACATAATTCATCCTTGTAGGGAGTTCCTCTTCACCCTGTTCTTCCATGGTTCAAATGTCTTCCCCAAACCAATCCTATTCCTCTAATACCACCTGATGTAGAGAGTACAATGAGAAGAACCGAGTATCAGAAAACCTTTGGTTCACTTGACACATATAGGAACACTCGGCCAATAGTGGACACCTTGGAACATATAGGAACGCTTGGCAATAACTGCAACTCTACACTTACTGGCAGAATGAACAAAGATGAGCGGGATAGCAAGGCAACCCAGGATGCAGAGAGAACAACAAGAAGACTAAGAGATATTTGATCTCTTCCACAACACTTCAACCTTGGTCTAGGCACAATCCAACTCCAGAATCCTTCAAATAGGATAGATAAAAAATGGCTTATGATGTATAGACACTCTCCTTACCCCAATTCAACACCCAATTTTATGAAACAAATCTCTTCAAATTATGTCTTAGGGACACTTTCCCTAAACTCCAACCAAAGTATGAAACTATTCACCAGTGACTTCACCCAATCAATCCAACTCTTGGTATACCCTACTAGGGTCCTATGGACAGAGAATCATCCAATAGATTGGTTCATACACACCCACAAAAACCCAAACTCACATTGTCCTCCAATTACTTGTATCCATATCCAAGGGGTTTTCCTTGCATAACTTTTGGCTATGAAGGGAACATAACAAAAGGTGGTTGTTTTCAGACACCCATTATGGAGTTATTTCAATTCCCAAAGACCCAGAGACCCACTCTACTCTAGCACCACTAAACCCTCACAAAGCACACAGACCTAATTTGCCAAATTAGGCTTGGTTTACAAGAAATTGGTCTATTATGGGTACTCATAATGGATGCACGGGTTTGGAAACCTTCTACCAACTCAAAATGATCTAAATCAACCCTTCAATTGATCCCTTGAATCAAATACTTCATCTTCTCATGATTGTTCATATCAGACTAGCTAAATACATTGAGATATTTAGCCTAGGGCTTGATGCTAAAAGAACCAGAACATGACATCTCGAGAAGATCCTTAGGAATCATTAATAATACATCCCTAAATTGAATTTCCCAAGATCCCATGGATTTCCACTAGATAAATGACAAGTTAGGGCTCCATTTGTGTGACAAACCTAGAATTGGTTCCCTACATAACCACTTTCACCAAATTGTATGTAACTTTCGATCTATAACTCCAATTGAACTCAAATAAAATGTTTTGAAGACTAGACTCATGGGGCTATCAAATCATGAGATTAAATTTTCTCTCACAATTTGTACATATCCATACGCAAATAAATTGATCAATAAATATGGTTCCTTTTATTCAAACTTGCATCAAATCTGCTTCTACAACTTCCAACCCCATTGAAGAGGCTTGGATATGCTTAAATATATTCAAAACATATTTCCAACCAATCAAGAATGGTTATTACCATTGGCAACCACATTTTGAACTTCTCGAGCAACTTTGATAACTTTTTAGCAACATTGCAACACTATTGCATTTTACACTTTTTGAACCCACCATGACAACCATTGGATTCCTATGACCAAAAAATGATCCAATATGAACAAAATCATCCAAATTCCTTAGATAAAACACCTAAAAAATTCACATCCTTAAAAAACCTATTGACACCTATCAAATTCAACAAAGGATCCAAGTGGACTAAGGTGTCCTAAGGTTTATAGATGCACCTTAGGGGCCCTTGACCACACAAATGGATCAAGACACAAGTGGGATTATCACAAGGATCAATCCTTATTACAATGCAAAATAAATCAACTTGAATCAATTGGATAATCCCTAGGTGCCCTGCACCACAATGGATGTACACATCATATGACTGGCGATAGAAGTAAGTTCACTAAGTTGGAAGAGTGTGATGGTGGAGTGGTAAGATTTGGTAAGAATTCTCCTTGCTTAGTAAAAGGAATAGGCTCTATTGCACTAAATAAAAAAACTAATTTTGATGATGTTTACTAGGTAGATAGCCTAGGGTATAATTTTTTGAGTGTAGCACAATTGGATAATAAAGGTTATATTGTAGAGTTCAAAGGAGGTGTATGCAGGATACTTGGGAGATCTAGTGATCTTATTGCTACTGTTATGCAGACTAACGGTAACTTATTCCGACGGAATACTACAGTAAAGAGTTGTCTAATTGAAACAGTTGATGATAGGTTGTTGTGGCATAGGATATTTTGTCATGTTAACTTTGATAGTATGGTCAAAATGAGTAAGATAAATATTGTTAGAGGTTTTCCACAACTAGTGAAACCAAACAATGTCATCTGAAAGGAATGTCAGTTGGGAAAGTTAACTAGCTCTATTTTTATCAATAAGACATTTTCATCTAGGGGTATTTTGGATTTAATACATATTGATTGGTTTAGTTCTATGAGAACAAGAAGCTATTATGGAGATAAGTACTTTATGAGAACAAGAAACTATTATGTTGATGATTACTCTAGGATGATGTGGGTCACTTTTCTAAAAGATAAATTAGATGCATTCTATATGTTTAAGGTGTTCAAAGTATGAGTTGAAAAGGAAATGGCTAAGATTCTGAAGTGCTTAATATCTGACAGAGTGTGGTGAGTTCACATCTCTAGAATTCACTGAGTTTTGTGAAGAACATGGAATTAAGAGGCAAATGTCAGCACCTAGAACACCTCAGCAAAATGAGATTGCAGAGAGAAGGAACATATCTATTATTGATGCTACAAGAACCATGATGATTCAAAGAGATGTGTCTCAAATGTTTTGGAGAGAAGATGTCAGCACTACTATTTATATATTGAACTAGGTACATGTGAAGAAGGGCACTGATAAGACTCCCTAAGAGTTAGGGTTTGGTCACACACCTAGTGTGAAATACTTCAAAAATTTTGGGAGCAAATGCTACATAAAGAGAGATAACTATATAGGGAAAATTCATCCTAAGAGTGATGAAGGAATATTTCTGGGATACCCTTCAAGGAGAAAATAATACAAGTATATAAAAAAGAGAACCAATAAGTTGATAGAAAGTATAAATGTGAAGATTGATTGAATTCTCAAAGCAGAATGATGGTTCCAGCAATAATAAATAAGGATATGATCAGGGGATTGTATATGCTCAATAGGAGGATAAAGAATCTAAAAAGTAGAATAATGAGGATGTACCGGTTCAATTGGTAGATGAGGATCCTAGACCTGAATTGGTGATACCAAGGTATGTAAAGTTGAACCATTCTACTAATCAAATTATTGATGATAAGAATGTTGGTGTTCAGACTAGAAGAAAGATTAGAGAAAGTACCTGTGTGATTTCTTAACATGAACCTAAATCTTTAAAAGAAGTATTGAAGAATGAAGATTGGTTTAATGCCATGGAAGAATAATTGGATCAAATAGAGAAGAACAATACTTGGGTACTTGTTCCCAGAACCATTGATAAGAATGTGATGGGAACTAAGTGGGTTTTCAAAAATAAACTCAATGAAGTTGGTGAAGTAGTTAAGAATAAGGCAAGACTCATGGTTAAAGGTTATGAACAAGAATAAGGTTTGGACTATGGAGAGACCTTTTTACAAGTGGCTAGACTTGAAGGAGTGAGGATTTTTCTAGTCTATGCTACTTACAAAAGTTTTAAAATTTTCAAATGGATGTTAAATATACATTCTTGAATGGTATTTTGGAAGAGGAAGTTCACATAGAACAACCTCATGTTTTTGCACTATCAAAAGATAAGAACTTGGTGTGCAAGTTGTAGAAGGCAATTTATGGATTGAAGCGGGCACCAAGGGAATAGAATGAGAGACTCCACTCATATATAATCAAGATTTGTTCCATTAGGATAAGTGAGGATAGTAATGTTTACTTGAATGTTGAGAAGGATGACCGATTGTTGATTGCTGAAGTCTTTGTGGATGCACTCATTTTTGGTGGAAATGACGAGATGCACATTGATTTTGTATATGAAATGAGGATAGAATTTGAGATAGTGATGTTTGGAGAGATCAAATTCTTTTTTAGATTGCAGATATCTTAGCTCAGTGATGAAATCTACATTAGCCAAACAAAGTATGTAAGGGAAGTGTTGAAGACTTTTGGGTTAGAAGATTCTAAGCTGGTTGGAACTCCAATGGTGACCGATTGTAATCTATCAAAGGAATATGATTCTAAAGAAGTGAATGCAACTTTATACAGATCCATGATTTGTAAGGTGCAATATGTTGTTCATAGTAGGCTTGATATAGGACATGTAGTTATGATAGTTACAAGATTTCAATCTAATCCAAAGGAATCTCATATGGTGGTCTTGAAAAGAATCTTTAGATACTTAGAAGGGATTGAAGACTATGGTCTTTGGTATGTTCACAAAGGAGGTTTTACTTTGAGTATATTCACTGATGCCAATTGGGAAGGTAATATGGATGATAGGAAGAGCACAAGTGGAGAAGCATTACTTTATTGGAGAGATACTTGTGTTATGGACAAGCAAAAAGTAGAACTATATTTCCCAATCTACTATAAAGGAATAATATGTTTCTCCTATTAATTGTACTCAAGTTGCTTGGATGAAGAAGATATTGGAAGGTTTTAAGGAGAAGGTGATCGAACTGCTTTTTATCTATTGTGATAATACTAGTTCTATAAACATATCCAAGAACCCTATGATGCACTCTAAGACCAAGCATATTGCAATTAAGTACCATTTTCTTATATAGAAGGTTCAGGAGAAAGAGGTGCAGTTGGAGTATGTGCCTTATTAAGGTAGTAATCCTTTTGTTTTGTGGTTCATTATTTGTAGATTGTTGTCCATGATATTTTTAAGGTAGTAAGCCTTCTCTTTTGTATTTGAGTAGTGAGCTCTAGGCAGTGATCCTAAATGCATGTGCATGACCTTAGACCTTTTGAACAACCACATCTGCCCATAAGATTTTGTTCTCTTTTGGATCTTGAAAAACATAGTCTTGTGGAATTTCAAATTTCTTCTCTATATGGGTAATGGAAGCAAAAGATAATAATAGATGACTCAATCAAAGTCCATCTAAATAGTAAGTTTTTGGGTCATTTCACTTTCTAGTGTCAAGGAAATTTGGATCAAAATTTTTATGTATGTGATGACTTCTCAACTCAACCAGAGTGATTTATTATCCCCCCAGAAAGATTATGTCATGTTGAGCAATCCCCTCCCCAAGAAAAACCTAGCTCTCCAAAACATGGACTCATGGGATAAGATTATTTTTCAGAGCCTACAAAATCAGATTTCTATTATGTTCCAACTAGCTATGACATGGATTCTATTTTAGGGATGTGTTCTCACACATCGGTGTTTGTAAACATCAATGCCCCTAGTGCATCATTTTGGAAAATTATTCCTCTCTCTATTTCATCCTTATTGCCTACCCCTATTTCTAATCAGGGTTCTTGTAGGCTAGAGATGTCTCTGTTTCACATCCTTTCTGCAAATGGGGGAGTTATAAAAGTTCAAGTGCCAACAGGGGTAACTAAAAGTGTTATCTCAAGAAGGTTCTCTACTCTAAAACAAGGATTGCCTGAAGAACCAGATGTATGTTCTTCTCCAGTCTGTCATAAAATGGATGCTCCCGCACATTGGTGGTTTCAAATAGAATAGATCCTATCTCCTCTTCTTGGGAGATTGTCTCTTTCTCTCTAGAACCACTATTCCTTAGCCAGATTTATAAGATTGGTTCTCATATCCCAGTGTTGTCACTTAATCAAATTTGGAGTAGAAATGGGGGGCATTTAATTATTCAGGTCTCAGTTGGAGAAAAAAAAACTATAATATCAACCATGTGGTCTCCACATTTCCCTTTTGACATCCCACGGGTGTTGTTTTCAAAACAAGATTATGTAGTGTGCTATCCTACGTACTCCTGCTGTTTTCTCTCTCCATCGAGTTACTCAACGACCCTGGAACCAACGGAACCAAACTATGGTAGGGGATAAAATTCCATCCTTGATACATGAATCTAGGAAGGGTGAATACAAGTTGGTGCCTTATGGGCTATCAAATCAAGGTGGCCTCTTCACTTGAATGATAAAGATGTAGTGGGACTATTTGATCTAATTATCAAACTGAATAAATTGGTGGATGAGGCATTTTCTACCCCTCATTCATTGTGCTCAAATATTGATGAAAAGTTCTCCTACCAATCAAAAATACCAGATTTGGAGTTAGATATTAAACCTCCTCACCTAGAATCTCATCTGAATCTAGACATGTAGGCTAGGGGATTGGCCTAGTAAGAGGGTTCTCCGCACTCTCCTATGTTTGATAAGAACTGGCCTCCTCCGTGTTTCATTCACAAAACACCATCAAACTATATTGGGTACTCTCCTTCATCTAAAATCCATGGGAAAGCTGGAAAAACTCCTAAGAACAAAATTAGCAAAAATGATATCAAAACTAGCATTCAGACTACTCTAGACAAAATCAGCCCGTGGCGAGCAAGGCGATCTCCATGTAAGTTATGAAAATTATTTATTGGAATGTTAGGGGCATTAATGCCCCTTAAAATTCTGCCTCATCAGATCTCAGATCGAGGCTAGTGGAGCAGATATAATTATTTGGTAAGAAACAAAGTTCTCTGAGATGGAAACTATGCAACTGTTTGTTAAATGGAAAAATTGGAGATACATTTCTTCCCCTTCCATTGGCACCTCAGGGGGATTTTTCATATTGTGGAAGGACAAGTTCATCAAAGGCACAAAGTTGGAAACTAAGGATAATTGGCAACAAATGGAAGTTGAATGCTTCAATGCTTTTTTTCTTCTTTTCAATGTCTATGGTCCAAATTCTTACTTGGGGAAGAAAAACTCTAGGATTCCATACCTTCATCTTGCAGTGTTTCTCTAGATATCCCAATCCTCTTGGGTGGTGATTTCAATGCCATCCTAATTGTGAATGAAAATTTTGGTGGTATAATTCCTCCCCCAAACATTGTGTCAAAGTTTCAAAATTTTGTGTCTTATGTTGATTTGGTGGATTGCATTATAAATAATGGTCAATTCACATGGACTAACAAAAAATCCCAATCCATGCATATTTTTGTAAGACTTGATCAATTTTTTTATAGATCTAGAGTGGATTTCCAAATATGGCATTTGCAGCTAAATGAGATTCTTACTTTTTCTGGCTCAGACCATTTTCCTCTTCAAATAACCTTCACCACAATGGCCCCCAAAAGATCCCAATTAGCATACTTCAAATTTGAAAAAATAAGGTTTAGGGATCTGTCTTTTCTCTCACTTTTGAATATGTGGTGGATTGATCTACCTTTCATTCTGAGCTCAAGACTTTTTCAGTTCAACAAGAACTCTCTCCCTCATTTCAAGAACTACTCAAGCATGGAACAAAAATGTTTTCAAAAATATCTTTGTTGTCAAGGATGACATTGCATTCCAGTTGGATCAAATCAATGAAGAAATTCTCAACTTGGGTACTAACCCGCAATCATATCATGAGCAGACGAGACTCCAACTAGTATATGAAGAGATCTTACTAAGGGAGGCAATTTATTGGAGATAGAAATCTAGGGAGCTCTAGCATTAAGATTGAGATATAAATATATCTTTTTTCCATGCCTTGATGAAAGATAGATATTCTCAAAACACAATTTTCAAAATCTTAGACTCGCATAATGTAATTTTGACAGATCCTAATGAGATTAAGGATGAGGGGTTATGTTCCTTTTCTATTTTTTTTGTTGTAGAGAAACAAAATGAGGTCTTGGTGGATGCTAATAGGGCTGAGCTACTTTCAAACATTCCTTCCCTAGTGTCGGAAGTGGATAATTTTTCTCTCCTCAAACCCTTTTCAATTGAAGAAGTTAGGTCTGCACTTTTCTCTATGAGTGCGGATAAGGCACCTAGACTAGATGGCTCTTCTCCTCTATTCTTTCAAAAATGTTGGGCTTTCATTGGTTCTGAAGTATGGACAGCCCTGGAAGAGTCTACAAAATGTGGGGCCATGTTGAAATAGATCAACAACATGATAATTTCTCTCATTCCCAAAATTAATGAGCCTCTCTCATTCACTGACTTTAGACCAATCTCTCTTTGTAACACATTATACAAAATCTTCTCCAAGTCAATTGCTGCAAGATTGGCACTTGTTATCCCCAATATTATCTCGCAGGAGCAATAGGGCTTTGTGCCTGGAAAGGAAACTTCAGAGGGGGCCCTTGTGGCACATCAGACTATTCATACAATTTAGAAACATAAATTGCAGACAATGCCCATTAAACTAGATATGCAAAAAACATATGACATTATAGGCAGAAATTTCCTTCGTCAAGTGTTTCTTAAATTTGGCATTTCACATAGGTAGTGCAAATGGATCCTTGCCCTTATTTCTAGGTCCAAATTCTCATTTATCATCAATGGTAAAAAATGTGGTTTCTTTGATTCTATTCGGGGCATTAGGCAAGGAGACCCACTTTCTCCATATCTCTTTATAATCATGGTTGAGGCTTTAAGTCTGTACATTACTTTTGTTCACAATGAAAACCTATGGAGAGGTATCAAAATCTAAAATTTAGATATTAGTGTAACATACACCCTCTTTTCTGATGACACCTTATTGTTTGCAGAAGCCACATTAAGAGAAGCACATGTCATTAAGCAAATTTTCAACAGTTATTGTCTTAGTTCGGGGAAGAAAATCAACGCAGATAAATCTAAAATTTTCTTCATGAACTATCCTTTGCTGGTTGAACAAGATATCTCATAATTTTGGGGGTTTAAGATTGAGCCTCTCCCTAGTACATATTTGGGTATTCTGATGTTTTCATATAGAAATAATAGATCATTTTGGGATCTCATCCTCAAATCAATTCAAAAAAGACTTGCGTCTTGGAAAAACACTTGGTTATCGCTTGCAGGTAGAATCCTTATGATAAAATCAGTCTTGGAAAGCATCCCTAATTATAATGTCTTTCCTTCCACTCCCTAAGGGTGTCTTAACATCTTTAGAGGCAAAAATGAAAATTTTTCTTTGGAAAGGGACCAAATAGTCCCAAGAAAAGATTCTTCTTCTAGCTTGGGAGAAAATTTGCACACCAAAGGCTTTAGGGGGTGCAAAAATTCACAAACTTGAGTGCAAAGTATTGGCACTGGGTGCCAAGCTAATATGGAAAATGTTTTTCCTTCCTCATTGCAAGTGGGTTCTCATCCTTAAAAATAAACATCTAGATGATACTAGTCGGGAAAGAATATTCTTGATCTCTAACCCCCCTCATGGTTCCCACATGTGCAACTTCATGATGAAATGTAGGGAGGTTTTTCTTCCCTTTCTTACCTGGATTATTTATGATGGTGCAAAAGCTGATTTCTGGGGTGATTCCTAGAATGATTTCCCTCCTCTTAGAACGATGGATTCTCTAGCTCAGTCCATGGAGGTCTTGTCAACTATATGGGGGACTAAAGTAAGAAACTATTTTAATATCATAAATACCAATGGTTCTCTACAAGCATCATGGAAATATTTGTTAGCCACCCCCATTCTGAAAGATCAAAAAATCATAATTACAAATATTCTTCAATAGAGACCTATGCATTTAAAGGACTCCCCAAACCAGCTTATATGGTCCCCTTCTCCCTCTAGGACTTATTCAGTTAAAAAGGGATATCATGTTATTGCAATAAATAATCTTATACCTTTTTCTAAAATATTTATACTTTGTTGGGATCCAGACATTTTTCCCAAGGCAGAATCCTTTTTATGGTTGGCACTTTCTCAAAGGATATTGACTAGTGATAGGATAGCTCACCTTGGTATAAGTACTACTTTTTACTATATTCTATGTGGTACTCATGCTGAAACAAGTAATCATCTTCTGCTCCATTTCCCTTTTGCCACATCTTGTTGGGAGTAGTTTAAAGGCAAACTTCATTGTTCTCCTTCTCTTGGTGGTGATCTTGGTGAGGTGTGTGATGCATGGCCATGTGTTTTCCAGGATTCACTTTTTGTTGTTTTTGGGGTAGTTTCTCCATCAATATTAGTTTGGAACATTTGGTGGGAGAGAAATAGAAGAAAGTTCTGGAATGAGTGTTGTCCCATTGGGGTGGTCATTCAAAAAATTGAAGCTTCAATTTCTGGAGCAGTTAATGCATATTGTCTCAAGTCTAAAAGTATTCAGTCTTGTTTCAACTTTGTGGACTCTCTTACTCTATCTAAATGGGACCATATTAAGCTACCTTTCTGATGTAGGGCCATCTAAGGTTCATGGATATCTTGCATGATCTTGGAGTTATTCCCTTCGAGATTGAAGAAGTTGTTTGTTTCAGGGTGGTTTGCAGAGATTCTGAGAGCAGTCAATCTGTGGAGATCTTGGACAAGAATGGTGAAGAGGGTTTGGTCCTGGTTGTTCATAGAGTCTATGTCTATGATTGCCCTTCTCGAGGTTGAGTAGTTTGTGAGATATTGTTGATTCTTGATCAGGTTGTTGAGTTCCTAATAACCAGTTGCAGTGAGGTTTTCTATTCCTGGTCACTGGCTAGTGTGTTTGATATCTTGATTGAGTTAGTCACATCTATGGAAGTTGCAATCGTGATAATGTGTTGGTGGGGTCATTTGGATCAATTTCCTATGATCGCAAATCATTGGGAGTTGTCTCACGTAAGTTATGGTGGATTCCTTGATAGGGTAATTGTTTTCTTCATGTTGTTGGTTCAATTATGCTTACCGGTTGGTTTCTAGAGGTTGTGATCAGTGTTTGCTACCATTGGGGCTGAATGAAGTGATTTTCTAGAAGGATCTATGTGTGGTTTACTTGGTTGTTGGATCAATCCTTGTGAAACATTTATTTGGGATTTAGGCCAACCTGGTCTGACAAGTTTGTCTTGGGATATGTAAAGTTGGTTGAGGCCGACCTATTGGATGTTGTGTATAAATTTAGGGCTTGCACTCATTTTAAAAGAAGGGAAGGGGGAGAAAGCCTAGAGTAGATTTGGAATTGAGGCTATAGGTTTGATAGCCTAAGGGGTTGGATAGGTATAGGTACAGATCTGAGCTTGATTTTTTCATTATATGTGGCTGAAATCGGGAAGGCATTACAGCTCCACATGTATGATGAAACTCTAATTAATAAAGTTTTTATTTGTGTTTCTTTGTTATTTTCATTGTGTAGTCTCTAGCTGCAAGGTTTGGAAATCTCCATAGGGGATTCTCCAACCTTGACTGCGTCACTTTCAAAGAAAATCTTCTTTCAAACAATGCCAAGAAAATCAATAGAAAGAAGATTAGATAGAAACCCCCACCTCTCAACAAGACCAATTTGAACTTTGATGGTGCCTCCAAAGACAATCCAAGTATATTAGGTTGTGGTGTTGTCCCCAGGAATTCAAAATGCCTCATTTTGGAAGATACGATAGTTAGGATTCTAGATGACACAAATAATGCTGCTGAGGCCAGGGCTCTCCTAGAGAGTATCAAGCTTGCACTTTCCCATAAAGTCTCAAACTTAGTCATTGAGGGTGATTCTCATAATACTATTATTGCCCTCAAAAAATTTGAGTTACTGAATTGGAAAATAGGTTACATCCTCAATGGATTCTAGAGACGCCTTCCCCTTTTAAACTCATATCAAGTTCTTCATTTATTCAGGGAGACAAATGGTGTTGCATATTCATTGGCTAACAAAGATTTTCTCTTGGAACTTGGTGATTTAGTTTCCTGGGTTCTGAAGTGATGGTGGACCCTCTAATTAATTGTCTTATCTTGCAGATTTTACTTTTTAAAGCCCTCAATTTGGTTCATGTTTTTTCCTCTTGCTCGGTCTTCTTTAATAGTGTGGAGCCCTTTTCTGTTAATGACTACCAAATGATTGGGGTTGAATTTTCTACTTACTTTAATTAACTAAGTGTTTCTATTTTTGGACCACTTGCTTGTTGGTTGGACGGTAGCTTTTGGTTGTGGATGTCCACGAGCAGCTCATTACTATTATGTTATTTCCCAGGTCTGATCTTTTTATCAACTATCAAATGTCTTGGTATATAGTTATCTTCTTCCTAGTGTTTTCAGCTCTGCTATATTTTTGGGGACTCTGGGCAAAGATTTATCAGTATGGGATCCCTTTTAGGGGTATATTTTATAGCATTTTGATGTAGTTAGTTCTGTTTTGTTTTAGATTGACTGGTGACTCCCTCTTCTGGCACATTCCCTTTTTCTCTCTACATCCTTGGCTGTAGTTTGATTTTACATGTGGTGGTTTTGAGCAGCTCTCTTTTTGTTGTCCTTACCATCAGTTTGTTTCAATGATGCGTCCATCTTCTGTTTCTAATCTTTTTGAAATATGACAAGAATGATATCTATTGTTTCCGCTGTATGGATGAGTAATATGGTTGACTCTTCTCAAATGTTCATGTGGAGCTGAAGAAAACAACTATCTATCTCCTTCATCTCAAGCCTCCGCTATTTAGTTCTGATGTTGTCCTTGAATGGGGGATGTTGAATTCTTTTTGTGCACTGTCAGCGACAGGCATGGATGACGTTGTCTTCAATGTTTCTGAGAGATCTCCTAAATATCAAAAGACATGATGATATACACCTAAATAGATAATGATATACAACCTAGGCATGGATGACGTTGTCTTCAATGTTGGTGCAGCACTTTATGTCTTCTTTGATGCTAGAATTCTCGGCTCCTTCATGGTTGGTGGAGTGGGTTCCTCCATTTACCTGTGTTGTTTTGGGGGCTCTTTGCCATGAACTTTGCCTCCTTTTGAGGTCATTAACTCATATTCTTCTTTTTTTATTCTTGATTATACTATTTTATTTACTTAATATATTACATGCTATATGCGTTTCACTGAAAAAATAAAAATAAAAAAACATTTTCATCAATTATTTTTTTATAGTTTTTATGGCTTCTTGACTAATTTTGCTTTCCTGGAATGCCAAAAAAAATCTAAATATGTTTAGCATTTGGTACTTTTTATTTTAATACATCACAGACAAACCCTCTGTAGCATAAACATTAATAGAAAGGATGTACCTTATTAATATTCTTCATAAGAAAAGATGAGACAGTACAAAAAATAGATGATGATATACACCTAAATAGATAATGATATACAACCTAGAGGGACAACTATAAAAACTTACTGAATTTCAGTGACAAAGTTCTTTTCTAGCTACAAGTAAGTATTTCCTTTGATAAATTGGTTTTTGGAGATGGTCCTGCATATTTTTGTTGTGATTCCTTTACTACAGTAGGGCAAGGTTGCTCAGTTAGTAACAAAGACTGGGTAGTCTAATTAGAGTATACTTTGAAGAGGTGGAGAAAAGTTTATGATGTTATCTTATTGTTCATATACTAAAACAGTGAAGCAAGTGAGCTTAGTTTTAACAAAATTTTTGTTGGTGCATACAAATTTTGGAGAAATTTGAAAGGCGCCATGTTAAAAATTTGCTAAGGGATAAAATGTACTCCTAAAAATATGCATGAAAAGGCCTAGTTTAAGAACAAATATATTTAATACCTGATGCATGTGATGAGAATTCCCTTTGGGATCAAGTTAAGTGTTTATCATAAAGTACATCTATCTATTTGCAGCCTCTTGTAGTCAGTTATGATGTTTTTTTGAGGCACCTAGTTGGACGGGGTTAATTCAAGTCTACATTATGCATATTCTCAAAAAATGCAAGTGGCCTACTTTAGAGCCATGTATCTCATTCTTTGTTGGTCATCATGACAAAAAATTCATTTCCCCATGCTCTAGGAATGAAAGACATCTTTCATATTCATTTTTATGACCTACTGAATTTATTTGACCTCTTCGCCAAGATAAATCCATTTGCAGTTTATTCAGGTTTGTCGAGTGTGCAATGTTAATATTATCAAAAGGCCAATTTTGAGGGTAAATAAAAATGAACCAGTTAATCATCAAGACAATCCAATTGCTTCTCTGTAATGGTATCATGTAAGTGAACTCGTATGAACATTTTTAAGACCATCCTGAGTTCATATGATGAGATTTCCAAGCCCAATCTGAATGCAATTTATTCAGATTTTCAGTGTATTCAATGTTGCACCTGCCAACTAGCTATTTTCATGAAGCTATATTTTATGGTTTGCTAATTTTCAAGAAGGGAAAGCTATTGTCATATATTTTTCAGTATCTCAAAGTGCATGAATGCAAAAGTTTCAGGCCTTGGGGAGTGTGTTTGATATTTTTAACAATGCCATTTCATATGCAATTTGCTATGTTTTGACCTTGCATGTTCTAGACAGTTTTAAAGAGGTCAAGTTTGACCATCAGTGTATAGCACCAGAAGAAGATTCATGAAATGTGCTTTGGTACACATTCTCTTTATTTCTAAATAAGTTGATTGCCCAAGTTGCATCTTAAAAAGAGCGAGGTCTAATATTATAAAAGGTATCATGTTGAAAAGGTTTTAGGTTGATTTTGGTGTACCCAGTTGTAGATAAAATGAAGTAGCTAACTTTTCACATTAATATCTTTCATCCCAGGTGTTTTTGTGAGAAACCATTTTGCAACGTGAATTCTTCTATATCAATTTATGTGCCTACCACTTGCCAAGGTTCCTTGACATGTTTCAATCAGTTTTCAAAGGCCGAATTAGAGGCAATTTACTCAGTTTGGGCACTTAAACAAAGATGTAGAAAGTTGATTCTCAGTCGGTTCCAACTCCATGTTTTCGATCCAAATACATGATCAAGCTACCATAAATCAATTTTAGAGGCCTAGTTGATATCCGAGCGAAAACAAAATTTAGTTAGGCCCACATTGGGACCCGACTACCCCATGGAATTGCTATTGCATCTTAGAACATGTTTTCAGTATTTTATTATTTAAATCATCATGTGATTTAAATAATAATTATTTAAACAAAATGAATGGACCATGGATATAATATTTTTTTTTTTAATTTCACAGGCATGCCAAGGAGGATTTGTGGGACCCCCTCAGTTTCACATGAGCAGGTGAAATAATGGACCTAAATATTGAAGAATAAAAAGGGTCGATTTAGATTATCCTTGTAAAGGATTGTGAAATATATAAAAGTGGCCTTAAATGTTTTTGATTAAGTGAAAAACATATTTTGAAGGGACTTGAAACCCTATACATACCAGGTTTTGGAGGGACCAGGAACCCAAAACAAAAGATATTCAAGACCACCCACTACAAGAAACATGACAAGACCAAGATAGGACAAAACCTAAATTAGTGGGGGGGGAGATCTAATAGTCTCCCACCGCTAAAAATAAATGTTACATGACAAAGACAAACTTGCAAATGGAGATCCAACATGCAGCCAAAAACTGGAAAAGGAATAGAAGGAAATCTAGCCCAGCCCAGCCAAAAATGATTAATATTTACCATTTGTCTTACCCTTGTGGGAACCAAGGGTCATATAAAAAGAGGACTGAGGCAGTTTAGATTTATTCCCTTTAACAATAACCCAATCATCATCCACCTTAGCAGCATCAACCAGTCAAGAAATCGAGTCCAACACAGAAGTCCCCACACCCAGAGAGGGAAGAACAGCGCTAGGACCTGAATTAGCGCCAGCAGAAATATGAGGAGTAAGGCCATATGAAACCAGAGGAGAAAGGTCAGCAACCAAAGAGGCACTAGCCCTAGCCAAAGCCTTGTTAGGTTTTTTTGGCATAGATTTTCATGAGTTAGGTCAAAGTTGTGAGCCGACTTATGGTCTTTTTTTAAATTTTTAACTGACTTAAGAACAACAATATAAAGGCAAGTAAAATTGTGTGATTTATTGTTGAAGATTAAGTTATTGGTGGTTGCAATCAGAAATAGAGAAAGAGTATTGTGCCAAGAGTTCAGAGATTGGATTGGATCTGACAGGTAAGCAGTGTCATTCCCAGATCAGTCATTTGAGTTCATTGCTCAAAGCTAACTCTAATATGTTAGCAGGTTAAATCCCTTAATAGGGTGGAATTTAACAAGTCTTTTGTATGAATTATTTAACAAGATGAATTTTGAGAATCATTTCTAAATCCTCTAGAAAGATGGATCCTAACAGGTCTCATTGTACTTCTAACAAGGTACTAGTCACTTCTAACCAAGTGATCCCCTAACAGGGTATTGTAAGCTCCTAACAGGGAAAAGAATTTTACTGCACTGAAGAGATTTGTGGGTGTCATCCCCACTATGGTTTTCTCCCTCTTACAAGGATTTCTACGATACAATAGTGGTGTTATGAGTTATTCCTTGTGGATGTTTGAATTGTTTTACTTCTAATGCATAGTTACTCTTGCATGTTTTATTGCTTACAAGTTGGTTAAAAGCATTGTCAGATTATTGGTTGAGTTATTACATTTCCTTCTTGCATTGATTCACCCCCCCATCTCAGTGCTCTTATATACTAACAATTGGTATCATAGCCTAGTTCCCTTGAAGAAGTTTAATAGCTTGAGTGAGATCCTTAAGGAAGACATGGAGTTTTATAGAAGACAACTTGCAGAGGTTGAGGATACGATTGAGAAACTTAAAGGCCAGTTGAATATTTATAGGGCTAAGAGAAAAGAGTTGGTCAAACAATATTTGAGTGAAATTTAATACCTTATTAAACGCCTATCTAATCAGAGTGGATCTTATGAATGTGAGGTCGAAGTTGTGGTCTTGGAGAATGAGGAGAAAGCTAAGGACAACAAGGACATGCATAAGGTGTTGGATAAACTGAAGCAAGAAAAGAATAACACACAAAGAGAGATAGAAAACTTATCGATGAGAATGGGTGAAGAGGTAGAAGAAATGAAAGCTATAGATGAAGCTAAGAAATTTGTAGAGAATACCCTAAAATCCAAATATGAAACCCTAATGGCTAAAGTGAATGAGATTTTCATATCTGAGCAAGAATTTTCTACATTGCATGAACATTTGCATGACACAACTGAGGGATATCAAGAAGCCCTAAAGCTGACTGAAGATCTAAGAAATGAGAATGAAAAGATAAAAGAAGATTTTAATAGTGCTAATAATGTGTTAGACAAGTTCAATAAGAGTTCTTCTAAACTTGATGAGCAACTCTCAAGCCAAAGAAGAAATGGTGACAAACAAGGTGCGGGTTTTTCAAAATTTGAAGTCGGTGATTCATCTGGTACAAAGGAGATCCATGTTAAAGGAAAGTCAGCACCTAAGTTGAACAACAATATATATGGTAAGAGGAAGTATAGACTGGTATGTTTTAAATTTCCACAAGGAAGGACATACTGCTAATGTTTTTTGGTCTAAACCTAATCCACTTGTTCCTAGAGTTGCAAATTCTTTTCGTAGATCTAACGGTTATAATGCTAGAACTAATGTTTCCAAGGTTATTTTCATCACTGTAACAAGTATGGTCATAAGGATAATGATTTTAGGGCTAGGATCAACAATCAAAGGCCACTTGTGAACTGGGGAAGCCCTTATCGAAGGGAGAGGAAATTCAATGTTACCTGATTTGTTTGTCACAATTTTGGACACACTGCAGTGAATTGCAGGATGATAATTGGTAAAGGCAATGTTGGACCATGGAGACAAACTGATATGGTGTGTTTCAATTGAAATAATATTGGACATCTTGCTTGGTATTTTATATTGAATAAGAATAACACTGGAGGTCAACCAGTGAATAGGCTTGTGAATGATAAAGACAAGAAGATTGCAAATGTTGAAGGAATCAAAAATCAGATGAAGGATACATGGGTTAAGAAAGGTGAATTTAAATATTTTGAATTAACAAATATCTCCACAACATCAAATAATGTGGATAATTCATCATCAAACTAAGTCAAAGATATTGGCTTAGGGGGAGATCAAGTAAGATCTATAATCTATCACCTAAGTTTAGTGGGCAATAAGATTTATCGGCATATTTAGATGCCTATTGATGTTATGAAGGAATCTGATGAACAATCTTGTATTACATATGATTCTATGTGACCACATAATGATTATGTTTATGGCACAGTGATAATTTATATATTATAACCATTGAGACCAGTTAAAGGTAGTATTTGATCATTTGCATTTATTGCTTGGAGATGAGATGTTATAAGGGTAAAAGTGAAGTTCATTTGTCACTTTGCATTCTACAAGCTAAGTAGTGCACTTGCAAGTGTTTCCTAAGTGAATCCAAAGTGATTTGAAGTGTTTTTGAATTAAAGATTGTGATTTCTTGCTTGAATTAAAGCAGTGTCTGAAGAACCCCCATTGACAAACAAAGTGGTATATTTTTGTGTTGTGGAGGTTTTCTTTTGTGTTGATCTTTTTTTGCATTATGGACACCCCTATTTTGGTTGAGATTACTGAGGAGCTGAGGCCAATATTCAAATTGCATCCACTGAAGGTGGTAGAGATTGATCTTGTTGGAACCTTGTCCTTGATGCCTCATGGTGTGTTATTTACTAAAGATGTAAGATTCTTTGTTCACTGTAAGATTAAGGATCTTGGTTACACTCTTATCTTCAATGTATTTACCAAACTATGTAATGACTCTGGATTGAAGGATGAACACAAGCATTTGGCAGAAAAGGATTTTTCTTATGTTGTTGACCTACCTGATGAGTTTGAATCTGATTGGGTAAGATATGTACATAGTCGTGTTCATGATCAGTTCATATGGTTGGACAAACTGCATAAGATTATGAAGGAGATTATTTATGCAGTGATAGGGTTGTGAACGATCGGTGATGTACCTATTTTGAGAAATACTCCAGCTGGACAGGTCACTTTCCTAATGAAGTAAAAACAACATCAATGTTCCATGATGACCAATGACATAGAAGATATTGAGGTGAAGTTTTCTTTGATGGTGATCGGTTACACATTTTATTAGTTGAGCTGATTGAACAGTGTGCCCAGTGGTGATATTCATGTTGCATATTAGATGGTGAAGGAGAATGTACAGTATGGTCTATGTAAGTTCATAGGAGGTCATTATTTGTAAACATGGAGATAATCAAGAAAGACAAGAAATAATATTTCAAGTATGGTTCTTTACTAGTATGTATATTTTTCTACTTGCAGAATCATTTCCCTGATATTGGTAAGTTTCAGTGGTCAATCGATAGACCTGCAGTAGAACAGATTAAGGAATGTATAAGGATGTTAGGAAATAACTTTAATAGTATGATGTGGTTTTATTTCAAAGAATTCCAAAAATGTATGCATGAGAGAGAACGCATCCCAACTGGTATTGTAGAAAAGTATAAATATGATATATGTTTTGTTATGGATATCGATACATGCCTGATGTAGGAAATACAACCAAGAATTTATTAGGATTTACCAATGGGTTATGAGGTAGATGGTGATATTAAATCACTCCATGATGATGAGTTATTTTCTAAGATGATCGATGTCAGTATTCCCAGGTTTGGTACCTATGAAGAAACCTATTTGAAAATTCACTCACAGTTGAAGGCACCTTTGATAGAGAGAAAAGTAAGGAAAAAAGTTGATGATTTGGCAAAGAAGAGTGGTATTACAAAGGAGATGATGGATAAGATTGGGAAGAATTTTGTGATTGTGGAGGCAGGTACTTTTGTTGCTGCTACAGAAATAGAATATGTAGAGGTTGTAACCCCTACAACTGGTAAGACAACAAGGAGAGCTACTAGGAGATCTACAGTGAAAAAGGAGGCTCCTACCCCTGCTTCTGGAGCACATCCTAAGAGGAAATTTTCATCGAATCCTGAATCTGCAAAGGAAAAGGAAAAGGAAGCAAAGGAGACACCTTTGGTGGAACAAAGGACTTACAAGAGAAATAAGGGAATGACTCATGGCTATAAAGAGTCAAATAAAAAAGAAAAAATAAGGCTAGTACTGAAGAAGAAGAAGAAGAAGAAGAAGGCTAGTGGAAAAAAATCTAAAGTAGTTGGCATGAAAACTAAGAAGTTAGTTGATCCTAAGACTAGGAGAAATTTTAATATTGATAGCATAGATGATAACAAAAGGAAATATGGTAGTGTAAGTGATGCAAACCGATGCTATGATAAATTTGATGATGTAGAAAAACAAAAGATAATAGATGCGATTATATTCAGTTTGCGTAAGTTTTGTAGAGGGCCTAGTGAACTACATAAGATGATACCTGAAACACTATATAAGAAGATTGATGCTAGATGGATACATGCTTTGAAGAAAGACAGAGAAATGATGGAGAAAGAATTAATCCTAATAAATCATGAATTTCCTATTGAAGATGTAAAACTTATAATTGAGGCAATAAGACCTGGATTCAGAACAAGAAGTAGAGTATACAAAATATTAGTTGGTGAATCTCAGGTAGTCTGTGATGAGATAGTTGACATCATAAAGAAATTTGAGAAAGAAGATGAACCAATGAATACTACTCAAGAGGAGGTGATAGTAAATGAATTTGTTTCTACTGAAGAAGTAATTGAAGGCATTATAGGTGATTTACCTTGTGATAAACCACAGCAAGATCCTACTATTGAAGTTGTAGATGTGAAAGGTAAAGATGAAGCACAAAATGATAAAGTTTTAAAGGTGGTGATAGCTATTGGACAAACTAGTGATGTTGAAAAGAAAGATGAAGCTAATGTAGCAGCACACTTAGTAAAAAGGAAATTGAATCTAAGTGAGAGTTCAAGTTACAAGATAAAGAGAATGAGTATTGGTGTTCCTAAGGAAGAAACTAAACATGATATTAAAGAAGAGGATGTTGAGATCATTCAAGGACCTATTTATGTTACAAGGATGAGTCCTAATGAATTACTAAGAATATTAGACATACTAAAGTTGAAATTTAAAAGGGACACACTAAGAAGTGAAAAGAAACAAGCTCAAGTACTATAGTAAGCTCGAGATATCTATCAGATCTTGTACATGAAGTTGAATATGATCCAAATTATCCTATAATTGAACAAATGGATACTTTAGTCATTGTTATTATTGAACAAGTCACAAGTTTGGACGAAGCTGCTATGAATAGGGATAAATTGGACTATGAGAAAAAGAGGACTGATAATTTGATGGAAACCATTGCATCAAAAAAAGGAAAACTTACAGTTCAATTAAATCAGATAAAGGAAACTTTGAAGAAAGTTGGACAATTATTAGCCAAAGTTTCTGATTTTTCATTATTTACACAACATTTGGAGTTGAAGAGGAACGAAGCTCAGCATGAGCTTAAATAATTAATTCCAAGTTGTGATCCTATTGTGCATTCGGCTACAACCCATGGATCACAAGTGAATGTGATAAATCACAAGCTGAAAATTTTGCAAGGAGAACAAGAAAAAAGGATCACTACATTACTGGAGTTGTAAACATATCTGATTCCAACAATTGATGTTATGCAACAGAATGTTAAAGATGCAAAGGTAACACTTGGGTTACCTGATGTGAGCACTCTTGAAGCTATGGAGTTAGCTTCTATTCTACATGGATAGATTCAATCCATGGAACATTTAGAGAAGTCATGGGAGAGCTCCTTGGATGCAACCAAAGAAAAGTTTAGAGAGGTTTTTGAGAGGTTGTGATCGGTAAGCTATTTTTCATTTTTGAAGTTCAGTTTTATACCTTTTTCATTGTTGTCAAAGGGGGACTGATCGGTATGGTGAAAATAAATTTGAGGGAGTGATTGGTATAAGTGTATAGTTGATGGTTATAGATCTGTATGTGTTTTTGGCTATCGGTGAGAATAATTTTTGTAGAGAGATTATTTTTCACTATGTCATGACATCAATGCCAAAGGGGGAGATTTCGACATTATGATGGATTTTGGAGTTGAGATGAAGAGTTTAAGTTTTTCATTGATGAAAACTCCACAAATCTACTAGATTTGGTGAATAGGATGCAGATATCGATCGACAGGATGAATAGGTGAAGAAATTTATGCTAAGTGTTCTGGTAGGTTAACAGAAAGTGTTTTGAGTAGCGATCGAGTTTGCGAGCACATTGGGTGGTGTGGTTGTTACTAGAGCATCACTATGGTCTGACAAGTTCATATTTATGACTGCAACAGTTAACTCAACATTTTGTGAAAGTTAGTATTTTGGTGTTGTGTTCAGTATGAACTGGTTCAGTTACCGATTAGTACCTATTGATCATATGGTCAAGGAAATTAAGTAATTGTCAGTGTTTTGTTGTAAATATTTGTATTATGTTTTGGGCCAACATGTTAAGTTTGTTTGGAATAGATTTTTATGAGTTAGGTCAAAGTTGTGGGCCGAGTTGTGGTTTGTATTTAAAGTTTTAAAAGAATTAAGAACAATAATATAAAGAAAAGTAAAAAAAATTGACTTGTTGTTGAAGATCGAGTTATTGGTGGTTGCAATTAGAGACAGAGGTAGAGTATTGCGCCAAGAGTTTAGAGATTGGATTGGATCTGACAGGAAAGAAGTGTCATTCCCAGATCAGTCATTTGAGTTCATTGCTCAAAGCTAACTCTAATAGGTTTGCAGGTTAAATCCCTTAACATGGTGAACTTTAACATGTTTTTTGTATAAATTCTTTAACAAGGTGACTTCTAAGATGGAGTTCTAAATGCTCTAGTGAGGTAGATTCTAACATGTCACATTGTACTTCTAATAAGGTACTAGTCACTTCTAACCAGGTAAACCCCTAATAGGGTATTGTAAGCTCCTAACAGGGAAACTTTTTTACCGTAGTGAAGAGATTTGTGGGTATCATCCCCACCATGATTTTTTCCCTCTTACAAGGGTTTACCCAATAAAATAGTAGTTTTATGAGTTATGCTTTTTGGATGTTTGAATTGTTTTACTTCTATTACATAGGTACTCTTGCATGTTTTATTTCTTACAAGTTGGTTAAAAGCATTTTCAAATTATTGGTTGAATTAGTACATTTAATGTTTGCACTGATTAACCCACATCCCTCTTATTGCTTTTATATACTAATAGTCAGTCCACATATAAAGTGAACTTAAATGTTTTACAAAATACTTTTAGTCAATTAATGTGGATCAATTTTATAAGAAAAAGGTGGGGCCTATCATATTTGGTCCAAGTTTCACAAAGGATAAATTACTATTTTCCTTGTTATTAAGAAAAGGAGAAAGATAATTCACCTCGCGTTCTCAAAGAGAAGATAATCAAAAGGGGCAACATAATGAAAGTGCAAAACTGTTAGACTATCTAATCTTTACTTGTATTTTTTATTTATTTAGGAGATTCTTATGGAATCCCTACATGTATTTTGTCCTCTAGTCCAAGTGGGAGGACAATTTTTTTTCGTAATTCCTTTAATAAGGAAATTAGATATTCCTCCTTAAGAGGATTCTCACATTTGGCACACACTCAATGTGAATGTGGCATTCATAGAAGATGGGAGTTACATGCAAACTCCTCCACTCATCTCTATTTAAGAGATGCCTCTACACACACTTGCTCAATAATCTTCTCTATTTTCTCACTTCTCCTCACATTCTCAATCTTGCTCTCATTATTGTAATGAGCTTATTGCTCTCTTTCTCTCTTCTTCTTTAGGATTTGTGCCTCATTCATATTATACACAAGGGGTTTTCTCTTATTTTTTCCCCTTTCAAAATTCTTGTGTTCTTGTCTTGGTCTTGGAGCATTTTGGTGAACTTGGTATTTGATCTATTGAAAGAAAATCTCTCTATTTCTTTGTATTTGGTAAAACTCTTCCTTTTGCACACTCTCTTGGATTCTTTCATTATCTCTTTTCTATTTTCTTTAATGTTTCTAACATGGTATCAAAGCTAGTTTAATCCTTGTTTTGAGTGTTGCATGCATGAATAGTTGAAAGATATCTTCGTTGAGGAGAAGAAATCAGATTTTTTGTTGATCTAACTCTTGTTTGCACGGATTTATTTCATTCTTTTTACAAATCTAAGTCTATTCAAATCTATTTCAAGTTTTATTTTAAGTACTAATCACTCCCTCTGTCAGGCAACCACAAGGGAAGATTTCAGATTTGCATGTTTTTTATTTTTTTATCATTAAATCGATATTTAAATTTGATACTAATCACTCTATCTGTCAGGCAACCGCAAGGGTTTTTCTTGTTCATGCAGTTTCATTCATTTATATAAATTTTTTTACATTTTTAGCAGCTCTATCGATTTTCTATATATCTATTTTTCTAACTTTTTTATTGCAGGATTTACTTAATATCTCATATTCTTCTAGTCTTTTTTACTCTTAATCTAATATAACGTCATTTAATATGTCATTTAAATCTATGCAGGTTATATCTCTGATGGTTATTGTTAAATCTAATATCTCTATTGATATATAATCTAACGTTTCTCTGTTGTTTCTATCTCAAATATTACTCCTTGCAAGTTCCTCGGCATTGTGTTTATAACTTAACCTTTGTTTACTTTTAATCTATTTTTTTTCATACTATTTTATAGTATATATCTTAGTATTGTGTACTGCTTTGATGCATTTTGGTGTTTTTGCAACATTTAACAGAGAGGCAATCATAATATAAAAATATCAAGATATATACATTAAGTTAAAGTTATTTTTCTTACTCTTTAGCATTATTTATACATTGTATTTCACTTCGTTTAAGTTAATCTGATCATTTTTCTTATTAATCATGTCTACCCTTATTTCAAAAAATCAAATTAAATAGTTCTAACTATTTGGCATGGAAAACTTTTACTTTGATTATCATTTGTAGGAAAGAAGTTTATGTTCATTAAACAATGGGGGTAATCATTTTTTTTTATATTAATCTCCTCGCTTAATTCCATCATTTAATATTTTGTTAAACTGCTTGTTGGAGTTCTCAATTTTTGGCAAAATTTAGAGTCCTATAAAGTGATAAAACTCTAAAAAATGGAATCCTAAAATCTATGCCCAATAATTAATAATATGATGAAGTACATTAAATGGGATACA
>MU224009.1:745611-806719 GCA_018584345.1 Thuja plicata
TATTGCCCATGGTAGAATAAGGCACTGGTCTAATCATTATTTGGATTATAGTTATTCAGTTCATTGTTTATAGTTTTGTGATATGTTATCTATCTGTTCATTTTAAATTACATACACATTTACTAAACATTCTTTCAATTACTTAAAGTATTTCAATTTACCATTCATGATATATTGATTTTAGTTATATTTATTTCAAGTTCCTTGCCATAGTTTGAGAGACGAAAGTTTGAGTTTCATACACAGGTTATCTACCATAAAAAGCCTATTCAGGTGAAGGTTCACCCGCCTTGGTCCTACAGAGCCAGAAGCGTAGGGGAAGAGGATCATAATTGATCATTCCCGTTAGTTGGCCAAAAATAATTGGATTTCCCATCATTGGATTGGCAAGTCCAAAGGAAATTCAATTCAGTGTTTTTGGGCACCAACACTGCTATTCACTTTGTATTTCTCTATATTATTTACTGCCAGATCTCTACTTTGTTCAAAACAAATTTATTTAATTTCAAATTGTTAATTATACCTTTTTTTAGCTATAGACTTTAATATTCTGCTTACTCAATTAGTCTGGGTACTTTCAATTATAAATTTATTTACGATCAAGTAATTATGTTTTATCATCTATCTCAATTAGTTCTCATGTTCACCATCAATGGAGTTTTCTAACTGATATACATAACATTAATTTTTCTCAGTTTTAATTTGTTCTTGTAGTCATTCAACATTGCCTTCTAGTGGATTATTTCATTATTTAGCATTAATTGCTCTCAATTTTTAAATGATCTATTGTTGCATCTTTTATGAGTTCCATTTGATCCACCGTTCCATTTGTAAGTTGCACTGGGATGCACTCACTTCAATTGATGTTTATCAACTTCTTCCATTTGTGAGTTGCACTAGGATGCACTTACTTCAGTTGATGTTTATTAGTTTGTTCCATTTGTAAGTTGCACTGGGTTGCACTTACTTCAGTTGATGTTTATCAACTTGTTCCATTTGTATGTTGCACCAGGATGCACTTACTTCAGTTGATGTCTATAAATTTGTTCCATTTGTAAGTTGCACTAGGTTGGACTTACTTCAATTGATGTTTATCAACTTGTTCTATTTTTAATTTGCATTGGATGCGCTTACTTCAGTTGATGTTTATCAACTTATTCCTTTGCTTGTCTTTTGGTGAGAATATTGTTCTTGAGATCCCTCTTGAATTTTGTTGGATTTCTCATATATCTGGCAGGAAATATGTTGTTACTATTCATAATCTTGTCTTATGGTACACAACGGAAAACATGCTTGAAAAATCAGGATCTTGAGTTAATCTGGTGCTTAAGTCACATGTTCTTTTGATTTATCATGGTCTTTCTCATGTTTCTTTGATAAATATACTAATGTGATAATGCACTACATACTTCATTGCTTAGGTCATGAGTTATGCAGGTGGTGGAGTTATAGCTCATTCTCTTGCAATGAGATAACTTATTAGTGGATTGTCTATATCCATGTGATTGACGCAATGTTGATGTCGGTTTCATTAGTTGACCTTGTCTGTGGCCATTTGTGTATTAGTATATTTATTTCATGCGAGCATTGATAAATACTTTCGTACCTAACTTGTTCACTTTTGAAACTTTGAGCATATGATTTATCTTGATATCATGTTAGCTACATTGCATATTTTTATGATTGCTCATGATTAATCTCATTCTAAAGTTTTCAAAAATTCTCTAAAGTTGAATTATTTTATGATACATATTATGAGTTTCTTTTCAAAGGTGTACTGATTTGTATCAAGCGTAGATATATCATGGACCTTTCCAAAGACATCAATTCATTTACACATGTCCTATGAATCACAAGACTACTTGCAGATGTGCATATACTTCCACTTAAACACATTTAAAGGACCCTTGTACTTCTCTTGGCTCTACCAAAGATGCTTATACATTACATTTATAGAAGGACACTTGCAAAATTGAAGACAATACAATCTTTCAAGATTAAGTTGTAGATTTTTGTAAAAATTGAGTTTCATACCCCTTGTTGTAAACACCCCAAGTAAAGATTAAAGGGGGGTGTTATAGAATATCTAATCTTTACTTGTATTATTTATTTATTTAGGAGATTTCTAGGGAATCCCTACATGTATTTTATCCTCTAGTCCAAGTGGGAGGACAATTCTTTTTTGTAATTCCTTTAATAAGGAAATTAGATATTCCTCCTTAAGAGATTTCTCACATTTGACACACACTCAATGTGAATGTGGCATTCATAGAAGATGGGAGTTACATGCAAACCCCTTCACTCATCTCCCTTTAAGAGATGCCTCTACACACACTTGCTCAATAATCTTCTCTATTTTCTCACTTCTCCTCACATTCTCAATCTTGCTCTCATTATTGTAATGAGCTTATTGCTCTCTTTCTCTCTTCTTCTTTAGGCTCTGTGCCTCATTCATATTATACACAAGGGGTTTTTTCTTGAAAATTCCCCTTTCAAAATTCTTGTGTTCTTGTCTTGGTATTGGAGCACTTTGGTGAACTTGGTATTTGATCTATTGAAGGAAAATCTTTCTATTTCTTTGTATTTGGTAAAACTCTTCCTTTTGCACACTCTATTTTCTATTTTCTTTTATGTTTCTAACAAAAACCCTGCACCTCCACCCTAATGTTTGTCCTTTTTCTGAATTGTATGCAGATACACTGGCTAAATCAAGATGAATGGGGATTCAATTGCCCTAGATTCCCGCGCAGGAAAGGAGAAAAGAGAGAAGACTCACGCAAAATAATGGGGGGATGAGAAATGAAAGGAAAAGGGGAAGAAGTGTGTCCCCGTACTTCTGCACCACAAAGGGCCGTGAACATGAAATTTGAGTGGGATAGCGGGGAAATTGAAGTTTTAGAGATTATTTCTAGGAATGACTGCCAAATTGAAGTTTACTCTATGTTCTATGATCCCACTAATCTCTCGTAGTTCATCAAATATTCCATTATTCCCTTCTATTCCCATCACATTTTACCCTCTCTTAATCCATCCTATGTTCAATTATCCCCTCTTTGGGTCGTATCCCACTATCTTCTCCTAATTCAACCCATGTTCTTATATTCCCTCCTAATCCCATCTCATTATCATGTAGTTCACCATATGTTTATAATGTGTGCATGCTATAATAGTAAAGCAACGAGACTCAAATTACAACACCTTCCAATTATCCATTGGTGAGATTGCGATGACCCCAAAGGATGTATAGAAGATGTTTAGGCTATCAATCTGAGATAAATTTCATATATGAGGTGTGGTGTCACTCTCAAATATTATGATAGGGAATACCCTAGCAAGCACAGGTGGATTTTTCTTATCTTTATTGTTTTGTTGTTGTCAATGGATCCTCCACTGCTTATGGTCTAATTCATGTGATACAAGATACGGAGGAGCACCAAATAATATACATTTGGGAGATTTTCTATGCAACACCTAAGATGCACTATTACCATATTTATTAATTAATTTAAAATTATAATAAAAGACTTTTTATTTTTAATTAATTAATAAGCATGGCCAAAGGTGCATCCTAGGTACTTTATAGGTGTTTCCTATGTATGGGGTCAATGCATGTTGTTGCATTTGTATTGTAATTTCCACATGTAGAAATGAGGGAGTATCAAGTGTGGGAGTCACACTACTCCTATTCTTCGAACTTATTAGCACACATGCATAACTAGATTACTTACAGAGATTATAGAGGTCATTGATATTTAGATACGACACTAGAACTACATAGATAATAACAAGAGAGGTAGACCATCAATGACTCAACAAAAAATTTATTGTTGAAAATTAAAGATGGTAACATGCAACCCATAATTGCAGAGAACTCCCCTTTGAAAGGGTGTTTCAAGAGTTCAGCGACATATTTTGACCCCGTATCATTCAAAGAAGGTGAGGTGAGGCTACCCCATTTTCTACGCTGAATAACACTGAATAGACAGCATAGACAAATGCGCCTTATCACGAGGTATGTCATGATAGCTTTTGAAAAAGAGGCGTGCGGACTCTCTTTTGACTCTTAAATACCTGGCAGTCGTGGTGGTCAATAAAGACGTGAAAATTACTTAGGCATTAATCATGGACTCTTTTCCCTCTACTTTAATTTTTCTTTTTGCTAATGGCCATGATTTTAATGTTTTAATGAACTGTCAAAATCCATAGATTGTTCATGCTTTTGAACATGAATTGAATCAGGATGAAAAGCCAAAAGAGATTTTGTCTTTATTTCACCTTTCTTTTCTTTATAGGGCTCGGCGCCCACCTTATCCTATGACTCCAAATAGTCAAATTATTTTGAAATTTATTACTACTTCCACTTCGTTCATGTTTAGTTATAGAACTCTTTCAACAATCTTAGGAAAACTTTCAATAAGTATTTATTCATTGTGAGTTTTTTGTTTTATAAAAAAAAATTTAACAAGTAGTGTGTGTTATGAACCATTCACTATAAGCTTTTTATTTCATTTAAAAAACTTTCAACAAGTAGTATGTGTTATGAACCATTTATTGTAATCTTCTTATTTCAATAAGAAAACCTTCAACGAGTATTGTGCATTACGAACTGTTCATTGTAAGCTTCATATTCATTTAGAAAACCTTCAACAAGTATTGTGTGTTATGAAGATTTTTGTTTAAGCTTCATAGCTTATTTATTTTCATTTGACTAGTGCATTTGTAGTATATCAACTTATCTTATGAGCTGATTTATTTTCATATATGTGGTGTTTTGTATCATGTCAACTTATGTGACAAGCCTATTCATTTGCATATAGGTGGCATTTTCACAATGTATCAACTTGTGCGATGATTTTGCTCGGATTTCTATAATGAATGGTTTAGAAGGCACAACATTTGTTGAGGGTTTTACAAATGGGGTGGCATAATAAAAGGACTTGATTATGAGAAAACTCTATGGTTAAGCACATTTAAGTTGGTAATACATAGTTAAATCCTGATAATTTGTCACGTGGTTATTTCTTGCCTTTTATGTTGTTTTATGAGGAATTTTATGAAACAAAAAAATAAGTCAAATACAATAAAATTGTAAGGATTTGTGTTCTTTGTTAATTATAGTAAATTTTGTAAAAGGTTGTTGGGTTTCATCTTCAAAACTTGGAGACCACAAGGAATAATTTCATAGGGGATTTATGTTAGCATTATGTGTTTATTGTTGTCACTGATGTCAAACTATTGTGTGCATTGATGTCAACTAGATGAAGAAATATATGAGTTCAGTATCGTACCTGATACAATGAAGTATGAGATAAACGAAGCAATATTTATATTCAATATTCTACTTGATGCAGTGTGTGTGTTCAATATTGTACCTGATGCAGTGAACTATAAGAGAAGTATCTAGTGATGTCATTTGATGACACCTCGATGAAGATAAGTGGTTTATGTAGATGAAGTATTGTATGAGTCAAAATGACTTATGAGGAGATTAATCAGAATCTGTTTGGTGTTGTCACTAATAGTTAGAAGTTGTATGAGCTCAGTGTTGTCATGATTGACAACCTTCTATGAGCGTAGAGTGTGTTGGTTTATAGGAAGGTGAAATATGCAAGATATAGTATTTGAAGTACTTGAAGTATGGTATTAGTTTCTTTGATGTTGTTTTGAATTTTAGTAATGATGAGAAGTCGGTAGGTTTAATTTCTAGAAGGTGACAAGTATGAGAAGTTGGTATATGTAGGAAAAGGTATTTGAAGTCCTTATTGGAGAATGCTTTTCCTTGCTCCACTTAAGAAGTTGATGACATGCAGTTTTGGTGATGTAATGTATTGTCAGTGAATGTTGCACTATTATGTTTTTTAGATCCAAAAAGTTCAAAGGTTAGAGTTGTGTTTATCTATTTGATGGCAGTAAGGTCGGCTATCAAGAGTAGTCAAGACGGGTTTGTAAAATGCTCTACATTGTTCTTGTTAGGAATAACAGTCCACGAGTACAACTGAGAGGGGGTGAATCAGTTGTAATACAAAATATTTAAACTTTATAAACCAAAACTTCAATACAAATGATAACACAGTAAATGCCAACACAATAATATAATACTTGTTGTCGAGGAAACCCTGTTGAAGGTAAAACCCCGGTGGGAATCAGCACCCACAAACGATGGACTGAGAGTATAGTATCTTTGTTAAAAAATTTAGCCCTGTTAGGAGCTTATTACAACATTACAGTACATAGTCCCTGTTAAAGGACAAACCTTGTTAGGAGTCAAGAGTAACAGTGGGCTCATTACCCAAAGAAGGTTAAGGCCACCCTCAAGGATTAACAATCTGAACAAGTGTATATAGAAAATATACAATCTAGTGAACTGTCTAGTAGCAAATGTCTTTGTTTGGTCAGTTCCAATGAAGTATTCTTAACACAAACTCTTCTCTACATCCAGCAGTCAAACAAGCCTCGCAGCTTTCACACTTCTCTGCCTTCTCTACCACACTTCTCCAAAACAAAATATATCTCATATATACCCTATTATAATAATTGATTAGGTCGGCCAATTAAGCTTTCCCACTATACAAATAATTAATTAGGTCGACTACTTAAGGCTTTCCAATATACAAATAATTATTTAACCCCTTGCTAAGATTCACAAGGTACCTAAAACAAGTAAACATCAATTACAATACATCAGATATACTCAAGATCTGCAATCCACGCTCACAATCCATAATACACGCTACATCTCTGAAGTCAGCCACCAAATAGGTCTCCTCCAGAATACACACCGCAACTGACATCACCAACATGTTCACGACAATCAATCAACAACGAACATTCCTCAATTTGTCCTCTATCATCCCATAAGATTGCATACCCTAAAACATCTTCGCCTGTAAGATATACCCAAAACATAGAGACCTGCTCTGTCAAGCATCACTGTCACAATCCAAAAACTAGTCTTCACTAAGTCATCTGTAACATCACCAATATGTAACCTCAAGTAAAGCGACCTTAGGAATAAAGTCATCACACATCCTTCTTCATATCATTGTCTTCGATCATTCTGAATCATCTGTACAGTGTCCGTACACTTCTGTTAGTTATCATAACCAGTTTGTTCTCTCCACAGAAACATATGTTGACATCAGTGATAAAATATGAATATCAATAGCATAAATAGTACCCAAATTTGATATCATCCAACAGTTCTACGTTGATGTTTCTAGGTGTGTGGTTTGGTGGACATGTTCCTAATATATATGCAATATTCCAATTCAGATCTACCTTATGTTGGTTTTCTTGGCAATTGAAGTTATGATGTTCTGTGTGCAACATTATTGTCTATTTTGGTCCCTAGCTAACTCAATTATTTGTGGCGATCTACTTTGTGTTCTTTTATTCTATATATGCTTTGGAGAAAGTGTTAAAAGGTTGATATGGATCTTGTATTGGCATATGGATATCTATGTTGAAGTTATGGGTTCATGGTGTGTACTCCTAAGAATGGATATGACTTATTATTCCTATAAATAATCTTTTGATGTATATTATGGCATATTGGGTTCTTCCTTCCTACGATTGATGTATTGTGTTGGTTGATATTAGAAGTTGTCACTTCTCAAATCTCGTGGTTAATTCAACTCACAATAAAAGATATTGTGTTTTGTGTTTTATCATGACAAAAACAATGTGACATTGTATGAATGCTTTGCATTCATCCACCATCATGTGATCCAACATTGTGGTTCATTGATATAAATATTATTGTGTGATCCGATGCTATGTTATGATTCCACAAATATCTTAGAGGTTCTTGTCACTTTTTGTGTTTGTTGACCAACATGTATTTATTGCTTCATCCTTTGTGGTCAACTCAAGTGCTTTTGGTCTTAGCAATGGTGTGCAGTGATCATGAAATTATTTTTGGATAAAGGGGAAGGTGTGTTGACATGGTGTGATACTTCACAAACTTTATTTTCCTTTCGGACGTCTTGGAGGTTTTAGATAGGGTCGATGGTCTATATGTGACACACTACATCATATTAGGCCGATCTAATAGAGGTTATCTTGTGTTGTGATGGATATATAAAGGATGTTATTTTTCATAGATGAGTAGAGTAGGTGATTGATGAAGGTGTATGTGGTATTGTGAAGTGCAAAGGAGAAAAATAGTAGACAAGAAGAGATGAAATTAGTCACAGATGAATAAATAGTTGTAATATAGAAAATGGTGATCAATGGTAAACCCCCCACTTTATTTATACATTGGAATACTAAAATATGACCCTTATAACAAATCTGATTTGTACAACCCAAAAGGATGAAGGGATGCAAATTCAAGATCTAGCTAAAGGATGGATTTAAGGTATTCCCTATATGGATAGAAATGTATGAAAGAGGAAAGCAAGAGATCTATGCTATGAATAAAGAAATTATTGCTAGCAAGATGTAATATCATATCTATGAAAGAAATTTATAAAAGGAAATGAGAATGAAAATGTACTCACCTTGAGGGCTAGTAGAGGAAGCAACTTCAAACTGCAATACCCTGTCAGACTGTGTCAGGTCTGGAAATTATTCTGGATCCAGAGCTCAGAAGACTAAATCTGCCAACTGTAAAAATCTCAAAGTTACATGAACATGTCAACTTTCTAGGTATAGGTTGAACTTGGTTTGACCTATACCTATGATGTCTAGAACTAAAGGTCTCGAGATAATGACTGATACGGTATCCTCATATCTATAAATCTGAATCTATAACTCTGCAAATCTACACCTACACCTGCACAGAAAAGATAAAGGGAATTTTTGGGGGTAAGGGGATTGCCTTGGTCAAGCCCCTTATTTAGGAATGAACCTTGAATTGAAATAAAGGAAATGCTATCATGTAGAAGAGATTAAATCTAACAATAGAAATGTATCATACTATGTAAATACAATTGTGTTTAGTTTGAGATCAAATATGTTAATGCAATAGCCTTGACTCAATATAAAAACCAAAATGAAATCATGTAAGACAAAACCTCATATAGTAGATGCTTGTAATTTGCCTCAATGTTGAATTGAAGAAGAGAAATACTTGAATGGATGAATGTAGATCTCCTCCCTTGATGGCTAACTCTTTTTCTTCCTATGGAGAAAGAAGCTAGATCTATGGAAGGAAATGCATGACGATGGATGAACTTGAATGCTTGATGGATGTCTTCAATGAATGCTTGCTTGATTACTTGAACTCATTGAATGCACAATAGTTTTCTTGTAGATAGATTTCTTGAGAGATTTTCACAATGAGAGATGTGAAAATGAGGGGGAGAAGCCTCCTTTTATATTGATTTTGGGGTCCAAATTCGTGGAGGCTGACCTCACTGGGTGGGAAAATGAAAACACCTTGCATTGGGCCTGAAACCCACCAAAATTCAACCCCCAAGGTATAGGTAGAAATAGGTTCGGCCTATACCTGGTATAGATCAAATCAAGTTCAACCTATACCCAGAAGGTGTAAATTTTGAGGTAAATTTGAGGGATTCAAGAGGTGTTAAGTGGTTCGGGGAAAAACAGAAAGATAAACAGGAAAATCAAGCATAAATGCATCCAAATCTTGAAATGGATCCCAAGAGGGAAATGGATTATCTAAATGGATGGACCCCGTAAATAGTAAATTATGCATAAAAATTAGAGTCAACTTAGAGTTTTGAGAAAGATTGAAGGAGAACGTAGGACCTTGATTTAAATTATGTATGCAATTAGATGCAATGTAAGGTCCTAACATAAGAAACACACTAAAGTGGGCTAAAATGGTCCCAAAATGAACACAAAAATAAGTGCTTAATTTTACGGACTATACAATAGTGAACTATAATTTTCATTTTAGAGAATGCACTTCAAGGTGGTTCATACTTTATTATAATGGTTTCCTTATCTAAGGTTGGTTCCTTAGTTTGTAAAGCTCTTCATATTTGGCCTTGAGATTGGTGCCTCTGCTAGGGTTGGTGCCTTAGTTTGTAAATACCTTCATATATATCCTTGAGGTTGGTACCTTATCCTGCAATAGCTTTTTAGGGGCAGTGCACTCCTTAGCATGTGGCCTAAGCTCTCATAAGTGTGAGTTTGATTCCCACCATGACTTTTCCCTCATTGGGGTTTCCACATAAAAATATGTTATTCATGTGTTTTTGTTGTCATTGCATTATACTTTATTAAAATTTAGTTAGATCAAATAAATAATAAGAATATTTTGAAATAAAGGTTCAGTTTTAGTGCATGTTGATTCACCCCTTCCCCCTACCAACATTCAAAGTTATGTTCAACAATTGGTACCAGAGCGGGGTTCCTTAAGATTCAGTCTAGCAACTGAGGTAGATCCGAGATTTGAACAAGTTATGTTTGACTCATTGAGAAGACTCTGGTAACATGCATGCAAATGAGATTTATAGATAATTTACAATGAACTTTTGATAGAATGATTCAAAGATATATCATCGCATGTGATTGCAGATGGCATGCAGGGTATCGACATTAATCAAAGCACACATATATGGCATTTTTTCAAATATTAAAAATACAAAAATGCTTTGTTCAATGACACTCTCTATACAACTGAGAGCCTCCATTTTCCACCCACTTTATTGATATTGTGAGAAAGGTTTGAATACATAATCTACCTGCAGTTGCCTAGGGAATCTTCCCAACATACACAAGCCCTCAAATTATTTGAATGAATGCTTCAAAGAAATGTTATCTTAAGGAATGAAATGAAGTGATTTCATATTGTGGACACTATGACAACTTTGAAGTAGAGGTATTGAAAATTTTCCATGTCTGGCGTTTCTTCAGATATGGAAGATTGAAAATTTCAAATTCTTTAATTTAAGTATAAAAAAGCCTTACAATATGTTTATATAGACATTGGATGTACCAGTGAACCCACTGAGCTTGGAGATCTTATCCATTGTGTTTCTCTGAGAAATTTATGTTTGTTTTCCATCCCTCTCAAATTTTTGGATTAATGGTTTGCAATATTTGGAGAAAGCTAGCTTTAAATGGTGTGAAGTGATTGGCCCACTCAATTGTATTAACTTCATAAAGCTTCAAAATATTGTCTTCAAGAATTGCTAGAAAAATGGTCTACATATTGTTGATCATTGGTTGTTCCAGCATGTCCAAAAAAAATTTCAATGGATGTTATCCTATAGAAGATCATTCAGATGAAGATGATTCAAATGTAGAGAGAAAGAGTTAGTAAGAACTTGAAACACTGGGTTAGAAGGGAACCGAGTAAATAGAGGAACATGAAAAGGCCTACTAGTTGTAACACGATGTTGGGGAACCTTAAAGGACCTTGCTATCAGATTATGTTTTTCATTCATTGTTGTATTTAATATTAAGTTTCATTGATGAGTTAATGTTATATGCAATTGTAATTAAAGGTTAGTTATAATATATATATACCTTTACTTTAGTTTATTTAATGTCCTCTCGGGTTCCCTGGCAGGGTGTTACACTAGTGTATATAATCCAAATAAGAATGAATGTTATGAGGCATGGAAATCCTTCAATGATTCCACCACCAAATTTGAATGCTAATGATTGAGCTTCTATAAGTATTTATTTCTTATTTAATTTCTAGAACAAATCCAAGAAGGCCCACATTCTCATGTGAGGACCTAAAAGTAAAGTATAATAAACATTTAAAATAATTAGGTTTTGGAAATGGAAAATGTTTTAAGATGGTGGGAGTAGAAAAAGTACAATGGTCTTCTAATATCACAACATATTTAATGAAGGGAAACTTCCCAAGACACGCAAAGTGGATAATTTGGTGTCTTTGTTAAAAATTCACAAATTTGCAATATGCATGGATGAAGAATTGCTAGATGGAAGAAATGGACCTTGTGCTATATTTAGAAATTCATGCTCTCTCTCTCTCCCAAGAATATCAATATATGGAGGATTCACAATTTTATCAAGTGAATATGTTTACCTTTCTCATTTCATATTGTGTCAAAGGGATTCTAAACAACTGCAGTGAATTGTGGCAGGAAAAAATACTGATAGGCTATCTCGTCCAAAAGGAAGTTTATCCATAAAACCAAGTAGAGAAACAAATAAGTGTTTGTTTGTGAATGTTAATAATGATTGTGATAAGGAGAATAGAGATGTAAACTCTACTTCAAATCATTATACACATGCTACAAACAAGGCTAGTCTTGGTGTCATCAATCCTAAAAATGTCAACAATTTGGAGGCTATAAAAAGTCTAATTCCACTTCCACATTACCTTTTTTTCATGTTGGTGCTACTCTAATCAATCATCAAATAAATAAAAGAAAAAAATAAAAAGCAAGACCATTATAATAGGAAAAATGATGAAAATTTAGATAAGGTCTTGGTCAAACATATTTCTAGATTTGAGAAGGAGAAACAAGGAGCATTGCCAAAAATATTTCAGAGAGTGCTAAGAAAACAAAATCATCATGATGAGCAATTTGGATAAAGTTGTAATTTTGATATCCATGTAAGTGTTTTGGAAATATTAAAACTTTGGTCAATTTTGAGTTTTAGTTAAGATCTTGACTTTCCTTATGTTAAAGTTTGGATTTTGGATTTAATTTTGTAAAATTTAGAGTTGGTTGTAAAAGCATGAATACCTTTCATGCTTTAACTTAGTTGGTTACTAACCCAAAATTAGTTAGTTATCAAGGTGAGTCTATAAATACAAATATTTGGCAATGTAATAGGGGGACTGGAGAACTTTCTAAAAGAAATTTAATGTTCACACTTTGCACTTAAGGGTTTTGAACTTGTATATTTTCATAAAGATGACAAGCAATGTATGTGATTTGTATGTCTTAAATGCATTTTCCAGTTGTTAATATCAATTTCTTATATGCAAAATTGATAATCTATTTGAGTACTTATGATTATGTAAATGATGAAACACATTCATACCCTGATATCTTGGTCAGAAAGTGTTGAGGATACTTGTTTCTTCATATGTGGAAATATGTTTATTTTCTTTCATCATTATTGCATATCCAAATTATTCATGTCCTTAAACCCCTTTTGTAGTTGTTATCTCATGAATTCTTACTTGGTATTCATATGTCTGCTAGTAAGGCTCTTGTTATCCATTTTCTTTAGTTTCATGTTGTATCTTTTTTGTACTTTCAAGTGAAAATCACACACAAATTCTAAATAAACCCATCATACGAGGGAGTTTCCCCTCTCAAATGCAGAGGAAGATTGCGATCTGATTGTAATCTAATTGCAATCTCTCCAATTGTTGGCATGATTGTCACTACTCACAAGGAAAACAAGTTCAATTTTGAAGAAGCACTTGCAGTGACATATAGATTTACCAACACACACACACACACACACACAATTTCCTACTTCAAAATTTATTAAAAGATATTTTTGAGGCTACTCATGTCTATTAATTTTTTTGCTAGGCACATGTATTGCATGCTTTACAATGCTAGGAACTCCAAGGTTGTTCAAACCCTAGATAAGAAAAGTGATCACTTGAATATCTAATGTTGCCCACAACAAATTAGAGGATCTCATTGAGCTTATTTTATGGGCTAATATCTAGGACATTTATGGATTTAATTATGTCCTTAGAATTGTGTTGTTAGACTATGGAACAAATAGCTTAATATTATTAAATATAAATATTCAAACAGTTTCTCTTTATGTTGAATTAATTGTTACTTTTGAATGGTAATAGATCTTACAATAATTTTCTTAGGTTGGTAAGGTCTTGGATTACGTGATATTTATAGTAACTTTGTCTATTAACTAAATTAATTATTGACACCTTCATTACTAAAAATCAATTAGAAAGATTTGGGAATTTATCAAACCTTGTCTTTTGGTGATGAGGATGAATTTAGGACCAAGCTTACAATTAATTTTCACTTCTTACAGTCTTTTATTATTAACTTTTATGGGTGTTATTGGTTGATAATCAATCCTTTAAATTTTTTTACATCTTCAAAAGGGATAAATGAGTGCATATTTATTTTTTGCACTGTTTAGAAGTTAGCTTTGTTAGCACAAAGTAAAAATTAGGTTTCATCTTTATAGTGTTGACTTTGAGATCATAAGTGAAATGTCATTGATTGTACATAATTTAATTTTATACAAATTTTGTTTGAAAATCTCATCTCTTCGGTGAAAAAGGTGGAAGTGGCATATTGGCATTCCCTTCTACTAGCTAAAATCTATATTCGGTTATCATTTTTTTTCTCCCAAGATAGTGGCATAGATGAAACACTCAACCACCATGAGAGTTTGGAGTATTTTTCTTTGATTTGTATCCATCCTTTTAAGAATTTTTATATTAATTTTTAAAAGGACCATTTGTGTGTTCTTCTTTACAAAAAGCCTTCTTTGGGTAAAATATGTGTGTCATGATGTCTATTAGTCTTACAAGCCTAAAAATTCCTTCATGCACAAACCATTTTATGTGGAAGAAGGATTTGTAAACAGATTGTAACGTGACAAGTCTACAAAATTTAAAAATATTATTATTATTAAAAAAAAAAAAATTCGCTATAGAATAATATAAATATTGGTATATTTATTCTTAGTTCTATAATTTATATTATTTTTAAACTTACAAAATTATGGATATATAAAATGATGTGTTATAGATACATGTGCAAGCTAAGATGTAAATAGAGGTAAAGGACCTCCAAACCATTACCAACCATTGTGGAATGTCCTTGGTTATATTAGGTAGGTTCCTCAATATCACTCATGATTTCCTCTTCTATGTAGGGACACAAGCATAAAAAATATATCACCAATTTAAGTTTTACACATCTTCACAAGAAATATCCTTTACTCTTGTGTTTAGGTCCCTCCGACTCCTTGTGATAAATTTCTTATTTTGATTCTTCTTATAATTGTAGAGCACATTGAAGAGATTAAGGAAGATAAATACAATTACACCAATATAAGTTGAGATCGCATACCTAATATTATAATTTCATTGATCCTAGTCAATCAAGCTACAAGTAGGAGGCATCGATTTCACCTACAAAGAAGCTCAAACTCAATAACATAAGTGTTGAAAAAGACAAGTCAACCGTGCATCCTAGTCTTAAAAACAAAAACAAAACACAAAAATGGGCTACAAACCACAAAAGTGTATCTTTTAGGGCTTAGAGGTTGATTTTGGCCATTAAGAAAAAACAAAAAGGGCCTTAATTGGAACAAGTAATAGCCTATTTAATATCTTCCATTCAAAAATAATTTGGGCTTAGTTAAATTCCTAAATCAAAAGTTATGCTCTTTATATATTGGGTCTCCCACATAACAGTGTAACATGGATGATGCATAAGAGATATATAAGAGGGAGCCACACTTGTTGAAAAAATTATGATGCATGCTATGACATGTCATAAGGAATCTTTGAATGAAGATAAAGAGCTAAGGAGTGCCCAAATTGGTGAGTGAATTATGATGATCTTATGACAAGTGTAAGGAATATGATATACAATATCTTAGAATACAAATTCAAATAGCTTCCACTCAAATAACTAGGCAACAACGGCTTAGAATCAAGTCAATTTAAACCCAAATTTAAATTTATTTTTTAAAAATTCAACAATCAAAATCACACTTGAAAATTTAGCTGAAAATTAACAATAAAAATATTAAAAATAGAATCTAACTTATGAAATGGATGAGGTCAAATACAACTCAACCAAGACTTGAAGAAAACCATCTAAATTTCATATTAAAACATCTCATGCACACCACTAAAATAACAAGCAATCCAAAACAAATCTAAAATAATACCAACATCATATTTTTTGAAGTGGTGAACATTTATTCACTATTCATTAATTAAATAAAAAATTACAAGACAGTTATATTATTATTTTTAAAATAATCAATAAATAGAAAATAAATGTCTAATCAAAACCATTATCTCGAGTAGATAAATATGACCATATTTTTCAACTCCTATAGATATAACTATAATCAAAACCATTATCTCGAGTAGATAAACATGACTATATTTTTCAGCCCCTATAGATATAACTATGTACAAACTTTTCATGATATATTACCACTTTTTTCAAAAAAAAAAAACTATGTACAAACTTGGGTCTAATCAATTTGTGGAGAGGACATCATTGAATTAAAAATATGTTAAAAATTGTAGTTGCTTTCATTGATATAACTCCATCCATTGTACTAAAATAATTGAAGATACCATGAATGGTTCTATCAATCAAAATGGACTTTACATTCCCACTACCTTGCAAGGTAATAATTTCTGGTTATTCACAATAATGTCACTAGAAGATTTTCTAATATTTTGTGTGTCCTCTCTTTCAAACTTAAACGTGTGTCCTATGCAATATTGTCTTTTTCATCAATTCCATTTGATGTCACACCAAATGTGAAATTAAAATAAAGCATAGGTAATTTTGTAACTTCTAAAAAAATTACAATAGAGTAGAATTGTAAGAAAATCATCTTGTACACATTTGTCTTCAAGTGAGAGAATTTGTTTTGGTTAAGTATCTGCCGACAAACAAGTCACACATTCATCCAATTTAAATTCTTTATTCAAGATGTTTTGAATTTTTTAATTGGTAATGATTGGATTTGTTCTAATATTAAAATTTAATTAATTATGCTTAGAGGTGTACTATGTTTATATAATATAATGAATTGAAAAATGTAAATTCATAAATTCTATGGAATTTATATAAATGATTTTAATAATCTATTTATTTGAAATGAAAATTTTATTTTAAAATTTTAAATACTTTATCAATATTAAAAAATTATGTTATATTGCTTTTTTATATTAAATAATAAATTGTATTTAATAGATAAGAGCATCTTTCATAAAAATGAGTTTTATGAGCAATTATTTTTAACAATATTTTCTATATTTAAAAGATTTTAAATTGATAATTGTTTGATAATAAATAATTTTAAAAGATATATTAATATTATAAATACATAAGTATAAAGATCGTTATTTTTTAAAATATTAAATAATATATTATAATTCAATAGATAATGATGTCCTTTCTAAACTGAATTTTATGCACATTTACTTTAAAAAAATATTTACTTCTATATTAAAAATTTTAGATTAATAATTTTTAAATAATAAATATTATAAAATGATATATATTTTTAATTTTATAAATGCATGAAAGTAAGAATGGTCATTGTTTCCCCTTAAAATCATTTCAAAGCAGATTAATATTCCAAGTGTGGATGTATGATCAGGTCAGTTTGCGATACTCTTAGGCTTCCATATATATAGTGACAAGGATCAATAATTTGGGTTTTAAATTTTATTAATTTTTTAATCTGAATTTTATTTTATGATTTTATTAAAATTTTATTTAGCATATTATTAATTTGTTTATTGTGTATGAATCTGTTAGGGTTAGGGTTCAATTTCACACAAGTACTATGTTACAATTAAATTAGCATAAGTGTTATAGTTCAATTTCATCTAAGCTTAGAGTTAGTATTAGGGGTTGCAATTAGGGTTCTATTGCATCAAATTAGTTATAAAATTATAGTCAGGCTTGGGATTGAAATAGGATCTCTTATTTAATAAGGATTGGGGTTAATTTTAGCTTACTATTAGAGTTAGGGTTTCATTGGGTTTAAAGTTAGGGTTTAATTAGGCTTAGCATAAGATTTAATACATGATTTGGTTTAGGGTTAGGGTTTAATTTGGTTTAGTTGGGTTAGGGTTCAATTTAGTTTAGTTTGGGTTAGGGTTCAATTTAGTTTAGTTTAGGGTTATGTTTAATGTTTATTTAAGTTTAGGGATAGGATTCATTTTAGTGTACTATTTGGGAGATGGTTCAATTTGGTTAAGTGTTAGGGTTAGGGTTCAATTTGGTTCAATGTTAGGGTCGGGGTTTAGCTTTATTTATTATTTAATTTTGTTTAAGGTTAGGTTTCAATCTAGTTTTGTGTTAGAGTTCATTTTGGTTTAGTATCACCATTTACTTTCAATTAAGTTTAGGGTTCAAAATTTTCAAGGATATGGTTACAAATCTATTTAACATAGGGTTAGAGTTCAATTTATTTTAAGATTTATATTCAGTTTTTTTAGGGCCAGACTTTAATATGATTTAGTGTTTGGGCTTCACTTTATTTAGTTTTAGGATTAGTAATAGGGTATATATTTGTTTAGGATTAGGGTTTGATTTACTTTAAATTTTAATTAGGTTTAGGTTGATTACTGATTTTGTTTAGTGTTGGCGCTAGATTTTAATTTGGTTTAGTATTTGGGTTAGGGTGCACCTTAGTTTTGGGTTAATGTTTCATGATTTGATTTGGTTTTATGGTTAGGTTTAAGGTTTTTCTTATAATTTGAATAGGGTTATGGTTCAATAATAAAATATAGTGCTCAATTAGGTTTAGAGTTATGTGTTAACTTGGCTTAATATTAGGGTTAGAGTTTAATTAGGTTTAGAGTTATCTGTTAACTTGGCTTAATATTAGGGTTAGAGTTTAATTAGGTTCACAATAATATTTTAATTTAGCTTATTGGTAGAGTTAGGGTTCAATTTGATTTTAGAATTCATTTAGGTTTATGGCAAGGGTTCAATTTAGTTTAGTGTTAGTGTGTAATTTTTTTAGAGTAAGGCTTGAATTTGGTTTAGTGTTAGTGTTAGTGTATAATTTGGTTTAGAGTAAGGGTTCAATGTGGTTTAATATTTAATTAGGTTTTGGGTTAGCATTCAATTTGATTTAGGATTTGGATTTAATTTAGTTCAAGTTATGGAATCAATTTGATTTAATGTTTAATTAGTTTGGTGTTTAATTTATATGTTTGAATAAATATAAATTTAATTTGCCTTAGGGTTAGCCTTTAATTTGGTTTAATATTCAATTATGTGTAGGTTTAGGGTTCAATCAGGTTTAGGATTAGGATTTAATTTAGATTAGGGTAAGGGTCTAATTTGGTTTAGTGTTAGTGTAAGGGTATGATTTAGTTTAGGAATAGGGTTAATTTTAGTTTTTTGTTGAATTTGGTTTAGTATAATGATTCAATTTGGTTTAATTTATAGTGAAGTCAAGACTTTAAAGGACCAAAGGGAAAATTAAACCTGATAAAGAACAAAGTCAAACCCATCGTTGGATAGATAAATTAGGGTATTGACTTAATGATAGTGAAAAATGGGAGAAAGTTATTGACAAGGTCTAGACTTCCTATCAACAAAGTAAGATGCAATCTTAAGACTTGGATTTTTGTGATTTTTCAAAGTCTAATTTAGGATCTAAATGCAATATGATGGTGCAGTGGACTAATATGAGGAATGCATGAGTTTGGACTAATCTAGGTTTAAGATAGTGTAATAGTGAGGCAATAATGAACTTGGAACTTAGGGAAAATGAGGACTCTGCAAAGTTTAATCTAAGGAGACATCTAATCATGCAAGGTTAAAACAATATTCCAAATCTTCTGATACTTTTGATTTTCCATGTTTTGAATTATTGGAGTTTGACAATGTTTTGAAATGTTTGGTATAGTTGTTTGAGTGAGTTGTGTTTTGGATGGGGAAATTTTTTTGTTTGAACACTTACATAAGACATGATAGACAAAATGGTTGCTTTTAACTCTAAAATTTAGAGTGGAGGAACATGAAAAGGGCCCACATGAGCCCAAAGTCTTGATCAGTAGTATCAAAAAATTGAAGACATTTAAAGACAAGCACAACCTAGGTTGGAAAGATGATACTATTTCTTGATTCCCCACTTGGATAATTCCATATACCCAAACAAAGAGGTCAAGTAGAGAATCAAATGTCACTGGCTCCCCTCCACAGCATGAGAATCACTTGATCTCTTACCTCGAAGGTCTGAGGACCTTATGAACCAACGGAATTATGTCCCAACAATAAAGTATATAGCACGCGTGGAACAGATTCGAAGGTTCGACCTCCTACACCAGCAAGCATAAGAGTTTTGGGCTGCTAAAAATAATGGTTTGTAGTTGGCGACCTTCGAGGTTATGCATGTCACTGAGTGACTTAGCCCCAATCCTCTCCCAATAAAGGAAAGGACTTTAATATACCACACACGAATGTGGGTACTAGGGAAACTGATGGGTGTACCAAAATACTAACATTATTATATATGGAAGACCGAAGGAGTGCCACTAGAACCATTATTTGGGGTGAGTACCTTTTTTCCCATAAAACACTAGTTCATTCTAAGAAATGAAAAATTGGGCATCACTATCACTTTTCTCTTACACCCGGGATCCAAAAGGCAAGGGGAGAGGACATTTTGCATAGCAGTGGGTCCTCCACCCTACAAAGTGCAAGTGCACCAAACACTTCAAGTTAAGCCTCCTATTTATATCTATATAATAATTTGTTATTCATTACATCCTCCTATTTGACTATCTAAAAGATTATTGTTCTTTGATGCCTCCTAGCTAAGTGAGATGAAGAATTGTATGTTGACTCAACTTCCTATTTAAACTAGATGAGAATTTGTGTCAGTTTTAACTCCAAATTACATTATATGGAAGTTGTAATTCATTTATGCCCATAATTGTATGGATTTTCCAACAAATAACTTTGCATGTAAACAAAAACTATAACATAACTTCCAGTGTGTAAAAAAAGGCTCACGTGCATAGAAATATCTTCAAGCACGCAGTTATGGAAAACAAGTGCGCAAAGAGATCATCAACTGCATAGTAGATTAGACCAAGTGCACTAGAATTAGATCCATACATATAAACACATAAGGACTCCAAAATTTAATCAGTTTTCACACATGTTTCACATTGGGTTCACCAGAATTTTGACTAGGAAAATAGGGGTTAGAAAATGACATGATTTAAGCCAACCACAAAGCTATAAAATCATGAAATCTATTCATGATCACACCGACAAGACCAGACCAAAATGAAATACATAAAATATAAGCTAAAATAAGAAAACCATTCCTTTGATGAAGCCTCTTTGTTCTTTCTTTCTTCTCTAATGTGATGTTTCTCAAGTGGATAAGTTCACAAAATGATAAAAGAGAAATGGACAAATCAACAGAATAAGGCTGAGAATACTCAATAATTGTGGTTGCAAGAATGAGGCCAAAGAGGCCAATTTATAGATTTTGTATTTCAAATTTGACAGTCAAGATAAGGACAAATCAATGGTCATGATTGCATATGAGATCTCATATTTTAGCAAATGAAAAGTTATGACAAATTAGTGAGTGATATTGGAAAATGGAAAATTTATAACAAATTGATGAACGATCTTCGAAATGGAGAAATTAGGGACATGAATTAGTGGAGAAATTGGGGGGAGAAATTGGTGGGAATGACATGTGAGAAATTAGTGGGATTATGACACAAGAGGGAAAAGTGGGATTGGAGATAAATTAGGGGGAACATGTCATAGGAGAAATTAGGGGGATTATGACACAAGAGGGAAAAGTGCGATTATGACACGATTGATTTTCCTTTAGAGTTTTTTAGAATTATTTTCTTTGGTATCAACTATTTTTATAAGATTTATGGACATAAAAAGTCAATCAGGTTATGTTTATTTTTAAAAATTAATTTTTTGTTTTTTGATATTATTGACACGGTTGTAATTTTATTTTAAAAATCACATACTCGTTATCGCTCAGACTTTTCGAGTCATGACATGTTTGGGTTATTTTAATTTTTTTTAAATCCTAATCGCATTAGGTGTGTTTTGGATTTTTAAGGTGAGTGACCACTTTTTTGTTCACCATATTAGTGCACATGCACAACACATAGAATAAGGGGGGAATTAAGAATTAAGAGTGTGTACATGAAAGAAAAAAATCTAAGTTTGATTGCATTGGGGAAAAGAAAGGATGGGAAAAGATAAAAGTATAAGAGCATTGTGGTGAGTGCGTACAAGAGAAGAAGTTGGGTGCACAATGGAAAATAATAGAAGTGGGTGGTGTCATTTAAGATTGAGAAGTTTAAAAATGCAATAAGAGATTTGGCACAATAGATTGGAACTCACATTGAAAATAAAAATAAGAGTAGAATTTCAAAACAAAGTGGAGAAAATTGAAGCGTCTAAGAGGAAGGAGTGAAATAATAAAGTAGAGGAGTTAAGATTGCATATTGGAAGGAATATAAATATAGTAGAAAAATGGAAAACTACATAATTCAAAATAAAAGATACATAAAACTTAAAGAATATTTTTATTGTAGTCATTCTTGGTTGTACTCTTACAATATATAGTTTTACAGATATAATTGAAATATCTAATTACCAATAATCAAATAACTAAATATATTATAATATTCATTATCATTCAACCTCATTCATAATGAACATTGCTAAAATTGAAAAATGGTCATTGTGCCATCATTTCTCTCCCATAATGAACATTTTGATCAAAATCTCCAAAATATGGGAGCTACAATCTTCATTCTCCAATCATTGATGCAATCACAACAATCTTTATTCTCTAATCATTGATGTAGTCACATCATGAGACACTCTTTTGGTGATCACTCCAACCAAAAGTGATCAATCTACAATTGGCCATTCTCACTCTACTAGCGCTCACTCCAATCATGACCATACATGGCCTTCTCTTCTCTATCTGCAATTTTTCTCCAATCTCAAAACTAGCATCCCACAAATCTTTAATATTTAGGACTAAATAATATCCAACTCTATCACTAATAAAATCTGGAATAAACCAACCATATCTGAAATATACAAGCCAATAAGCATCCCCTACATCATCAAAACAAATCTTAAAAATTCCTTCCTCCAACTTCACTTTGTGAAGACATCTTACATGGAAATTATTTCTTTTTTGTATAGGAATATTTATGCTTATATAACTTTTTGATCATACCTTCTGTTTTTGTACCAAATCAATCCATAACTCCATCTACAATTCATTTTTAAGCATCCTAACATAGATTCATTCTTCAATTTCCTGTTCCAACATGTATTTTCACAGTGATTTGTCAATCCACGTAAAGTATATGGATGTAAATCAAAACACTTGTCCTGTGTATGCTCTTTTTGTTACAATAAGAGCATTGAATTTCTTCAATTAATTTGTTAGAACTTGTAACATTTGTAAGATTATATATCTATGGCACATGTGACATACCCTAGGCCTATATACTTTGGCCTTATTGATGGCTCAATTGGATCTCTCACCTTATATCCCCCTTTTTATATAAGTTTTTAACCAACATTGTCTTCAAAACAACTAGCAACAACTCTATAAACAAATACATTATCATCACCATGCTCAGAAATAACTTCACAAAATCACAATTACCAAACAAAAAACATAAATCTTCCATTCCACATGAAACATCACAAACCAATAGTGTTAACCATAGACTTTCATTGTATGGTATTAATTGTTCATTCTCTTCTTTCAATTTGAAGAATTATCTCATCTGTAAATTATTTTCCTCTTTTAATCTTTCTAGCTCTTCTTTCAAATAATGATTCTTTTTCTTGACATAGGTCAAATAATTTCACTCTCTCTTCTAACTTTATATTTTTCTTATAACATTTTCTAATTTTGTCTCAAGATTAATAATTTAAATTTAAATTTTACATTTTTCTTTTATTCTCTTTCTAATAACTTGCATCATTTTGCATTTCTCAATCTTTATTAATTCTTCTTCCATTTCTCAATTGTATCTCCATTAATTTTTCTTCCAAATTAATTTTCTCCTTCTTTACTTTTTTTTACCAACTTTTCCCATTAAAACCAATAATTGAAACACGTTGACAAATCTTTCGAACAAATTAAACTTGGTAACCTATTTACAAAACCTTTGTCTCCCACTATGAAATTTATGAGCTAAGAGTGACTTGGAACCTTCAATTCAACAGCGGGGGCTAATATTCTTTCTATCATATATTCACACAATAAATCACCAAATGCTTTAAACTTCGCACTTTGAACTTCAATCAACACTTTTGTAGCTTCAATAGAAATCAGCAATTTATTTTTCTTCCCTTTGATTTAACAAATTTCTTCTCCGCACAGGTGGCATTCATAATGGTTGCAGTTTTCCTTTAAATTTTTAATAGAGACAGCCAAAAGCAAACAAATCATCTCTTTTTAATTCTTGCATTGGCTAACCAGTATTTTTCAAACAATAGTTTCTGCACTCTGATAGCAAATGAACGTAAAAACAAGAGCATAATGGAAAGCTACATAATTCAAAATAGAAGATACATAAAACTTAACAATATTTTCATTGTATACATGGTTGTATTCTTACAATATATAGCTTTACAGACATAACTGAAATATCCAACTACAATAACCAAATAACTAAATATATTATAATGTTCATATTCCTTCAATATTGTAAATTTGAAATTTGTAAATATGTAAATAGAGGACTCTTGAGAAAGAGAAAAATATTGAAAATAATAAAGCATAAATTTAATATACATTCAGATTTGAATTCATTATGAAATAGTGAAGGTTAGGTAGAGGGTGCATGAGAGGTGTATCTTCCCAAAATCTTTTATTGGGTAGAGGATAAGAGTCAGTTTTTTGAAAGAGGGATGAGTTAGTCTCTAAGTGAATTGTCAAAGACAAGTATGAAAGGAAGGATGAGTTGTGTCAAAAAGAGACATCTGATAATTTTAATTTCGGAACAATATTTGGAAAAGGTAGAAAATAGAAGGCTCTAGGAAGAAATGAGAAATGTCGAAGCTAGCTTAGGTGTTCTGAGAAATGTCCAAGCTAGCTTAGGCGTTCTGAAAGAGAGGTTGTATGGGAGAAGAGAATATTGGAAGAGAGATGGGAAGATGGAAATCCGCTTGAAAGATGATAATTGCGGTCCTTAGATAGAAAGAAGATGGGAAGATGGAAATCCGCTTGAAAGATGATAATTGCAGTCCTTAGATAGAAAGAATATGGAAGGAGAAGTATGTGAAGTAGCGTACATAAGTGCTCGTAGTATAAGTAAGGAGAAGAAATAAACTGAAGAGAAAAGGAGGTAAGTAGAAGAAAATGAAGTTTAGAAAGTGGACTTGGGGAATCCTAAATTCAATGTGGGAGTTGAGGGAGATGAGAATGATCCCTCAATAATAATCTATTTGACAATAATATATTGTAATTATTAGTTACTTTAGGCTCATATTACTAATATGTAGTTGTCATTATTAATTATGTAGAGAGACGTAATTATACAATGGCACCACTGTTCTTATCCTTGTTGTAAAAACAAAAAGATAAGATCGATGTTTTCCTTCTTATCCAATAAGAAATGACGACTTTTATTTGACTGTAGACTGCTGTTTTTATGTTTTTTTAATAAATACTAAAGATTTTTTTAATTTGATATCTCTCCACATGCTCTACATCAATTTTGTTCATTATATTCCATCACATAAAATGTACCTGCAATTTGTAATGCTTATGGGAGTTAAAAATGCTTTTGGATTGTTATCTCAATAGGAATCAATAGTCTAAAATCATTTTTGGGCCCCATAAGCATTACAAAAATACAATGATGGATGTTAGATTATCCTTCCAGCCTCTACTTTTTTACAAGATTTTTTTAATAGAAGGATTGCCATGGTAATTAATGCAGTCTTATTATTTTCTCAGATTCATCATATTTTTAACAATTTATTTGTCAGGTAAAAATTCACTAATAAATTATTTTTTTGAAAAAAAAAGAAAGATTTACCATATTTTCCAAAAAAAAAATAAAAATCACCAAAATTATATATATATATATATATTTTTAGGAGTTTAAATAGAATTATATTTGAGTTGGGCTTAAGAGAAATTGTGACATCCACATGGGTCAGACTTTGATCATCTTGTTATGTCATTTATGTTCCAGAGACAAAACCAATGTACCTACCATTATTGGTCGGAATAGGATTGCATACTTATTAAATAAAGTAATAAGAGTAAGTACACAATGGGAAAGGGAAAATGCTACGCAGATTCTTTTTTGTTGTAGGGTAGTTTTCTTCGCTCCTATCCTATTAAATATTTAGTTATTCACTATTGTGCCCTTCAACAAAATAAATTAAGAGTGCATAAATGCAAGGAACATAACTGAAGTTTTTCCGCCTTTCAATGCATTATGTGGAGATTTCAAGTTTTCCTCTCTTGGTAGGAAAAATTGACTCATGAGTAAGACCTAGACAACAAAGCATATTCTTCTCCTCCAGTCTTAGGTAGTTAAGAGTGTTCCAATATTTTCAGACTCACAAGAGCCAAAATCTTCGGTTTCCTTGGCTTCACATCAACACTACTGAATCATGTGGCATCTAGAGGGTTCCTACATAAAGTTCTTCAGATTTGACATTGGTCAGATGTTTTTTGAGATAATTTTTCTTTAGTTTTAGGTTGTATGGGCTATGACCGGAGGTTTTCTTGCTGGTTCTTTCCTCCCATTATGCTCTTGAACCAGGTTTGCTGTACATTTATTACAATTTATAAATTTCATCTCGGCTTCAGCCCCTTATTCATCAAAAAAAAAATTCTTCGCATACATAACAAGCTTCTCAAAAAACAAGAAATGTGATCTAATGCAAAAATTAAACAATGTAACAATTATGAATTGTGAAAATCTGATATCATTAATAAAAACAAGAAATTCAAAACAGAACTTTCTTTGTTATCACAAGTTCAAATTTTTATGCTCACCTGGACTTCAAAATTCAAATATCAAGGACTCTATTAGAGTAACTCTACCTATGACAAAGGTGTGTCTACAGAAGCAGTTTAGCTTTGGAATTCAAGCTACAAGGCTTAGTGAAACAAGAAGCCAGGTATGTCCCACACCAATGACAGATACTCTGGTTTTCTGTCAAACATGTTCAATCTTATTTACAAAATACAGAATTGAATTACACTAGGTTTTTTTACATTTGGTTGGCCTTATTATTACAGAAAGTACACAGACAATCATTTACATTTGGGTGTCCTTGTCAGAGTAGAAAGTAAATAGCCAATTAAGGTACTGAAGTTCAAAGTTCCTGACTCTGTATTTGTTGCAAACAGCGTCTAAAGCATTTTTGCTATTATAACAAGCTTAAATAATTATTGGTGTCAGATTTACTGGGAACACCAATTGTGACCGTGTCAGATCCTGTGACCAAGGAGTAAGCATCAGAGCTTATCATTAATCCTTAACCCTCTGGTGGCAAAAACAGCCCTAAAAAATGGCCTCTCAGAGATCTTGGTACATGTCTTTCTTTTGACAGATCAAGGTAGATCACTTTCTTGGCCTGATCATGAAATCCAACTTAAGAGTTTTATGAGAGGTCTATCAAGCCCCCCGGGGCAAATGTATATGTGCTTGTGGTTTTCCTAACTCAGAACATACTGTACAAGGAGTTAACAGTAAATATAAATGTTGTCCTCGTCAAAACCTATCAGGAAGCTATGGCAAAACCTCCATGGAAGATGATACTTTTTCAATGTTCACGCAAAGAGTTTTTTCTTTGAGGAGCATCAATAACAATGGGTTTATCTTTCGAAACCTTTTCCCTCTGCTTTGACTTGAAATTACCACTGCAAGGATCAGCATCCAACAACATATTTACAACTTCTCTCATGCTGGGCCGTAGAGCTGGAAGCTTGCAAGTACAATGCACTGCAATTTTCAAGACCTGGATCATTTCTTCCTGATATGATTTGGAAGTCCTTGAATCAAGCACATCAAAAACTCCTTCTCGTGTACATATATTGCGTGAAACCCAGTAAACAATATCCTTGTTCTCGCCAAATTCTGGCTCAGTTGGTTTTTTCCCAGTAACAAGCTCCAGCAAAACCACACCAAAGCTATAAATATCACTCCTCTCGGTGACCTTGAAAGAGTATGCATATTCTGCACAGCAAAAAATAGGATTTGGTAACAAACCTTCTGGATACCAAAATTGCATCGATGTAACAGGCCAGAATGAACTAGAAAACCTATTGAAACACTCAAAAAGAACAAAGACTCTGCTATTACTAAACTTCAAAACAGGAATAAATAATACAACACTGAACTTACCAGGAGCAATGTAACCATGGGTGCCAGCAAAAGCTGTAGTAGAATCCTTTCCTCTACTAACTTGAAGAAATTTTGCAATACCAAAATCTGCAAGCCTTGCCTCATATAACTCATCCAGCAAAATATTGGTAGATTTTATGTCTCTGTGAATAATTGCAGGCGAGCAATCATGATGAAGATATGCTAATCCATGAGCTGCTCCTAATGCAATCTTGTATCTTGTTGGCCAATCCAAGTGCACATCACTTCCCTTTGACACATTTTCTTTATCACTTTTATGCAAAGCATCAAACAGGTTTCCATTCTTCATGTATTCATAGACCAAAAGATTTGAATTACCATTTGATAAACAACAATAGAGCTTCACAATATTTTTGTGTCGAATTATCCCCAAAGTATCCATTTCTGCTTTCATCAGTTTGTTTAGAGCATTTTTCTTACTATTGCTCATGTCCACTGACCAAAGTTTCTTTACTGCAACAGTTACATTGTTCTTCAAATCTATTCGATAAACCTTGCCTGATCCTCCACTTCCAATGACATTCTCATCATCTACCAAGGCTTCAGAAATATCCTTCTGAGTGAAACCTAAATCTTGAAAAGATTTTAGTCTCCAAGGTGAAGTGTCTTCATTCTCCACCAATTCATCTTGAATTTGATGATATTTTTGCCAAAGAAGAATGAACCCAATTACCAGGAATAAAATTGCTACTCCAACAATGAAGCCAGCAATAAATATCATTTTTTGGGATTGCTTCCTAAGATGAGAATCTTTACAAATCTCGAGTACATGACTATTGATGTTAGAGCTTTCAGCACATAGCCCTTGATTTCCCGAGAAGCTTTTGTTATTTATACTGCTGAGCAGGGAATTTGGAACGGGGCCAGTTAAATGGTTATTGGAGAAATCCATAAAGCTTAGCTTCAGACTACTGAAACTTTTTGGAATCAATCCAGAGAGCTTGTTGTTTGAAAGGTCAAGAGAATTCAGATATTGAATGGATACCAAAGTCTCTGGAATCGATCCTTCCAAATGATTTTCTGCAAGGTTGATAACAACCAAAGAAATGCATGAACCAATTTCAGCAGGAATGGACCCCTCAAACTCATTTTCTTGCAAATACAGTTCATTTAGATGTACCAAACTGCCAATTTCCTTTGGTATTGAACCTATAAGCTGATTATTTTGGGCATATAGTGTTACCAATAGCGGAGCCATTCCAATCTCTGGCACCAAGGTCCCAGAGAAATGATTACTGTTAATATAAAGCTGTTGTAAATTCTTTGCATTGCTGATCTCAGGACCAACTTCGCCAACAAAGCCATTGAAGCTTAAATCAATAATGTTGACCTTAGGCAATCCCCAAATCCCTTTGGGTACTTTACCCGTCAGATTGTTGATATTGACTCTGAAACGTACCAAACTTTTGCAATCCCCATAAGACTCAGGCAGTTCTCCTGTAAAAGAGTTATTAAGGACAAGAAGTAGTTTTAGGTTGCCTCCTTTGCACATATCTTTTGGCAGAGGGCCAGTGAACTGGTTCTCTGATACGTCAATCATTTCCAACTTAGATAGACTCCCAAGTTTCTGTGGCAGGCTGCCGTTGAAATGGTTCTGATACAGGGACAAATTAAGAAGATGTGGAAACTCGCCAAGGCTTTCAGGGAGTTGGCCTGCTAGCTGGTTCATGTAAAGCTGAATGGAAACCATGTTTCTCAATTTACCAAACTCTTGTGGAATACTTCCGCTCAACATGTTTATAGATAGATCAAAGTAACTTAGCGAAGTAAGATTGCCTATTTCAGGGGGTATAATCCCGCTAAGATGGTTTGCATACAGCTCTAGTTGGTAAAGCTTACTCAGTTTGGATATCTCGTTTGAAATAGATCCATTCAAGTGGTTCCGACAGAGATCCAGAAGACCCAGATCTGTAAAATTATATATAAAACTTGGGATTTCTCCTACCAAATTACAGCTAGCCAAGTAGAGCACCTGAAGCTTCTTCAAGTTCATGAGTTGCTGAGGTATTTTTCCAGGACTGAATGGATTTTCAGCAAGGTTGAGGGATGTCAGCTCTGGTAAATTTCCTACAGAGGCAGGAAAGTTATCTGTGAAGTTATTTTGCGTCAAGTCAAGAAGCTGCAGGGATTTCAATTGGGAAAAATCTGGTAAACTTCCCGATAGGCGATTATAACTAAGGTTCAGGGACTGAAGCTTGATGCAGTTCATGACAACGGAGGACACATCTCCATACAGCTTATTGTAACCCAAATCAAGGTTTTTCAAATTTTGCAGCAGGCAAATATCTGAGTAAAGAGGACCACTAAGAAATTTGTATCCAAGTTTGATCTCAGTGACCATACCTGTCGTATTGTCGCAGGTAATTCCGTCCCAATTGCACGGTGCATCAATAGAGTGTTTCCAATGGTTCAGTGCATTGTAGGGGTCATTCAGTGTTGCCTTCATATGCAGTAAAATCCGAGCCTCCTCTGAAACAGCTTGAACTCTTCCAATCCAAGGCAAACCCAAGCGAAACAAGAAAACAATCCAGAAAAAAACTCTACCCTCCATCACCCAAAATGCTGCACACACCTATGCCTCAATTTTGTCTATTGGCTTTCAGCTACTACTATAGGCTCTGTTGAACACAAAAAAGTTAAAATCTCTCAAAGTCAGTATCCAGATACCATTGCTTGGTTCACTGATGGAAGGCAGTTAACTGCAATATTGGCAAACAGTTAGCATTTTCTTTCAAACTCTCTTAAAATTAAGATAAGACTGAATTTCGCCAGATATTTTTCATTTGGGCAGCCTTAATAGAGCCCCAATTATTCAAGCAGAAAGCAACCTGACCACAGAAAGGGCAATCCCAACACACAAACATACGATACAACAATGACCCCTGTTTGTAATTTGGGTAGACTCCAGACCACCAATTTGTGAATCTTTAAGCAACCATAACATGGAATCTCTCTAACCAGAGCCAAAACCCATCGGTCCAAACAATCCAAATATCAAATTCAGTTGGCCCCAATCCGCCTCATCATCAATGTTGCTTCTGTTTTGCACATACAAAACCCCCAAAAATGGCTTTTAAAACCCCAATCATGGCTTTTCAACCATTAGGGAGAACAGTAATGTGGGCCTCCTTTGAATTGAAATCCCAGTGTTTGTATCTGAAGATTTATCTGTAGTCAATCAAGAAGAAAGGGGGTAAACGGTCTCTGTAAAGAAAAGTTTATTCAAGCAGGTCAGGAAGCTTCCAATACCTAGCAATCAGCAGGCCATGAATTACTGTTCCATTTAACTTTTCTGTGTCTTGATTGACAACCTTATTAGGTAGTGTACTGAAGAAACGTCATCTGAGAGGAGGAATTTGCGTGTGCGGTGGGCACAAGGAATCTTTGATCATTAAGGCCAAGAAGACCTAGAAACCCTACTATTTGCATGTACATGTTTATTTGTTAGCTCTTCATGTTTTTCCCGTTCTGTTTTAAATACTGTCCTGACCTTGCAGACGACATTCTACATAGGTTTTATAAACCTTGAATTTTATATAGAAAATTCTGTGTCTCATACAGTTCACCGTGACTCGTGAGGTTCCCGACATCTGGCTTGAAATTTTTTAGGGCAGTTTTCGCTTTCAGATGTCCAAAAGAGTAACGTTCGGGAGTCAAAAGCGTTCCAAATAACTTATAAGTCAATAAGTTTGACTATAAATTACAAAGTTGAATTTGGAAGTAAAGTACAATTTGAATGTGTTATTTTTAGGGAAAAACAAAATTAAAAATAATTAAGAGATTAATCAATTAAAGTTATAGTGGCAGTTCATTTTATTATATTATATTTTATTAGAAGGTTTGATTAAGAGCATGAGATCATTAAAGTATGGAGGAGTGAGAGGTATTCATTCGGCCTAATTTGTCGGGGAACATTTTGACTTCATCCCTCATGAAGTTAGAGTCCCATCCTTTTATACCATTGTCTATGTAGCACCCAAACTGGCCCATTTCCTTAATTATTAATTATTTAAAAATATCATATTTATTGTATTTCAAATTTCAAATTTTATTTTTAATTAATTAATAATTACAACAAATGGGTCATTTTGGGTATTGCCTAGACGTTGCCATCTTTTATAATATCAAAGCCTTTGCACTTAGCAAGATTTGGTACCTAGAGGGCTCCATTAAGGACCATTTAATTTCACCATGAGATCAAGGGACAATGACCTTTAAAACAAAACTAAAATATGTAGTTTATTAAAGATTTATGTGAACTATTATACCCACATTTTTTACATCTTCACTGTAGCAAGTGTAGATACCTAAAATTGACCATCATTTTACTATTTCCTTTATACTCAACTAAGTACAATTATAATTATTCAATTAATTTATCTAGTTTTCATGAGCTTATTGATTAAATGTTTTTTATTATTTAATTAATAAAATCACTATAAATCACTTCCACTCCAACTATTTGTAGTCTAAATCTTTTAATTATATATATTTTTAATGTCCACCTTAGACAAACTTAAGTTTTGTGTCCTTGTGACAAAAAAATAAATAAATATCTTGTTTAATTAATTTATTGTATTCATTTTTATTAAGTGGGATAAAATCCAATAACCCCTTAACCCTCCTCTTGCACATTCAAAATCTTTATTAAATCCATTCAAACCCTACACATCGTCTAAGAAGTACAAAGAGATAGACCTTTGTACATGTGCAATAGGGGAAAGGGACCAATAGTGAATCGGGGTCCAATAATCATTCACTTTTCGCTATAGTGTCCCCCCCCCAAAAAAATAAAAATAAATAAATAAATAAATAATAACCCTCTAAATACACACACATAATTAACCCAAAATTAATTATTTGACCCCCAATACATGTTTAATCATGAATAAGTAGTTGATAAAAAATTTTTAAAAAAAATAAACCACTAATGCTCCTCATGTGATTAATTAAAAATAATTAGTCCCTCAAATGACAATTTAAAAAAAAAACACTTTATGTGTTATCATATGCACTTTCACCCAAACTTCTTTGCACTTCTACATGCATTAATTCCATCTACAAATAGTACCTGCATTGTCAACAACTGGTGTAAGGCTCCCCAATAAACACAAAAATAAACAATAAAAATTTTATAAGATTAGACAAATCAAAATTAAATTAGATATGCAAGTATGAAATGGTCGATTATCTATACGAATTCACCTTGCATTGCATATTTTCTAATTTAGTATGAAATGATTGAATATTTCCCACCAATATTCAAATTTGAAATTCAAAGTTACCACAAATGAATGCAATCACCTTGCACATTCGAATGAATTTATAAAGGGAATTTGCAACTTCATTTTCATTACTACGAATATTATCTATCTCTACTTTGTTTAAATAATCTCTCCACGGTTCAAAGGTTGAGGAGAAATTTTCTGCATATTCTTGAACAAAGAGACCTTATTCGGGTTGGTACACTATTCTGAACTATTTTCATTTGATTTAATAGCTTAATATATTATAAATTTACTATTTTATATCAAGTTTATGTAATCTTAGGGTCTAAAATATTTATACTATTTTTAGTGAATGTAAGCATTTGCATCAATTATGTCATTCAACAAATAAGTTTACTATTGTCTGCGAAGTATTTTTTTTATATGTTTACTATTTGGCATATGTGTCGAGGGTTTCATTTTCCTATTAAATGATTAGCCATATGCATAAAGGGTTATATTATAATGATGCAATCAATTATGTCATTTAGTTTGAGGTAAAAAGTTTACTATTTTTTGTGAATATTATTTTTTTGTAGGGTCTAAAAACATAAACTGAGTTTAGTGTTTTCTATGATGTTTATTTATTCGTAGGATCCAAATACATAAACTACAGCCTCATTCATTTTATAACCTTATATCACTTGCATCTTATAGTTCATGTCAAGCATTCAAACTACCCACATAAACTATAGTTACAACATCAATAAACATTTATTAATCATATCACAGTTACCTCCTCCATCATCTGCTTTCATTTTATCGCATGCATTTAGGTTTCTTATGTCATCATTTTTTCAAATGTCTTCCATTTCATTAAAATGTTTACTGTTTGGTATATGTCGTGGAGGGTCTCATTTTGTTGTTAAATGATTATCTATATGCATAAAGGGTTAGAATAAAATGATGAATTCTGCTTTTGTGTTCGTGCATTTTGGTATCTTTTGTCACCATTTTTTTCTTTAGATGGCATCAATTTCATAAAAATGTTTACTATTTGGTATATGTTGTCGAGGGTTTCATTTTCCTATTAAATGAATATCCATATGTATGAAGGGTTACATTAAAATGGTGCAATATGCTACTTCGTATATGCATATGTATACATAATTATGTATATGCATGTACATAATTATATATGCATATGTATACATAATTATGTATATGCATGTACATAATTATATATACATACATAAATTTGAATATTTATTCACAAATTTCATTTTGTTGTTTAGTGATTATCCATATGCATAAAGAGTTATATTAAAATGATGAAATCTGCTACTTTTTACATGCATTTTCTCTGTTTTGTCATCATTTTTATGTATAATTTTGACACAAGCCAACTTGCTAGGATCTCGAGATTCGATTTCCTCTCTTGAAAGAATAACGGGGTTATTCCCAAGGTTCTCCGGGGGTGGGTCACAACCTGCTTGGTTACTCAGTTGAAGATAAATGTGATTGTTCACGAGGAGGCCTTTGTTGGTTCGTTCAAGACATCAAACTGCAAAAAACACTTTAGCTCTTTTTTTTGGTATTTTCCATTTTAACATATGGGTGTTGTAAATAGAATGCAATTTTGGTATTTTTTGAGATGTTTAGATTTTTTCAGAATTTAAGAGACGAAAGAGAGTAGGGAGTAGAGTAATGAGAAATAAGCAAATGACTGAAAAATGAAGTCCTACGAACATAAACCGTTGTAAACCCTCCCTTGCGAATTGAATGATGGGAGAGATTTGGAGTAAACCCACAAAGCATAAATCAGACCAAGTCACAATTCACTACCCCACTGATGCAAGTGTTTGGAGAGAGGACGTATTTACTCGTGCAAGATATTCAAAATCAATCAAATTGTGAACCCACCAAGATCTGCGCACCCACGAGATAGATTTATCGTTAAGCCCAAAGATGATCTCTTCCACGCATTCGTCATAGCAAGGTAAAGTAAACAACATCAAACTCCAACTAAAAGAAACGCGAATTTGAAGCACAATAAACAAGAGGCTCTCTGAAAATAATGAACAATGCAAGCACACATTCAATAATTTCGCATAGGTAGCAGCAATTCACACACCACGAATGAAGCACCAAATGTATATCTTTATTGCATTAAGAATTCAACCCTTACATTGATTTTGTGATTACAATATATAGAATTTGATCCACAACTCTGAATTCCAAATTTAGGGCATCAAAGAGAAAAAATAAATTAAACTAAAACTTTACTGGAAGGGAAACTATTTTAACTGACACTAGATAACTTGCATGCATTCATGAACCCATTTACAATCAGTTTGCCCATGCAAGGAGGGTCAAACTCGCCAAGAAGAAAAAGAAAAGAAGAAGGGGTTTCTTCAGAAAATTCAGAGTCTTCTTATTTCTGGAAGTCTTTCTTGGAATCTTCATCTTGAAGCTCTTCTGACAGTGGAGACTGATAGGGAACCCTTAGTCCTTTCAAAATGAACTCAAGCTGACCATCAATTAGATCTGGAGTTCAACTGGTGTGAAAAAATGTGATCTCACTGGAAACACCCAGTTTTTTGGACCCCGACCTCAACTCCCAAACTTTTCTAGTGTCAAGTCTTCTAAGTGTTTATCATCGAAACCTTGGTCCGAAGTTCGGATATGTCGGAGGCTGAAAAGGCCGAAATACACAGAAGGCCAAAAAGGCTGAAAACTTGGAAGGCCAAAATGCCAAAAATTCTCTAGGTGCGAAGGCCGAAAATCCTAGAAGGCCAAAGGGTTAAATCATTTGTGGGGGCCGAAAGGCGAAAAACTGCCCTAGGGAAATCTTTAAGTGTGGGGAACTTCTTTTCCAAAACTTCTTCATGGTCCAAAGGGTCAATTTGAGAACACCTCGGGGTGTGCATCCCTGAGCCTTTATATGATCTCCTGGACTTCCTCGTAGTTTATTTCTTTCCTCTTTGCCCTGTTAACCTTCTGTTGCTACTTTTCTTTAAAGGCAGTTAGCTTGGAAGTGAAGAATTGGATTTCCTCTATGTGATTGGTCACCTTCATCGTTTCTTCCTTTGAATAGAACAACTGTTGTAGGGCTTCCTTGGTCCCTGTACCTGCCATAATGTCCTTGAATTGTTGGACCACTTATTTGGATGGTCCTAAGACATGCTTATCTTCATCTCGGTATAAGTCAATGCTGATCCCTGTGAAATAAATATATATTTCCTCAACCCATTCCAAGACCTCCTTCTGCTTATGCAATATGGAAGCTTGAGATTTCTCAAAAATACCAACTATCTTGGTTATCCACTTGATCCATGTCTCAAATTTGTCTAGCTCCTCATCTTCATATATTTTTACCAAGATCTGGAAGTGTTATTTTCTGATGATCTGTAGGTCTTGGAGGGCGGCTCTCCATTTGCTGGTCTCCGATTCTAGGCCACCATCATTCGTCATCAAATCTATCAAATTTGTAGCCTCTATTAGAATAACCCTATAAGGTTTGAATATTTTCCTGATAGCACCTTCCCTGTATTGCTCAAAATCCTCCTTCCAATCTGCACTCGCTTTGATGAAGGAGGGAGTTAGACCTGCTGGTAAGTTTGGGGAATTTATTTTATCCAACACTGCCTATAGTGAGGACTCTGGGCAGTTAGGGTCGATGGGACCAACCATTTTGTGGATGAACCTCTTCAACGTTTCATTTTGTTCAGTCAAGGCCTTTATGGTCTCTTCGTCTTTACTCAAAAAACCTAGGGCATGTTTGAGCCCTAAGACTGCTAGTGTCTTGCTCCCCTCCCTGGTAGGTTCCCCCAAATCTACCTCCTTAAATGTGTAGTCTTCTAAAGTAGTTTGGGCTTGAGAGGTGCTGGTGGATGGGATTGCTACTTGTGCCTTCCAGCGTCCCCTAGTGTCTTTGGTGACATAGGACATTGTCTGCGTTGGTAATGTGACCATTTTCTACTGAAATGCTTTCTCTACAGATGCTATGTCTGCAGTTTCCCTCTCATCATCATCTGTATAAGTTCTCCTTCTTAACTGGATTTCTCTAGTACACCATGTGGGCTTACTAGATGCGGTGACTGGCTCATATGGGGTAACTTGTAAAATGAAATCCAAATTTTGGGACCCTGGGGTCACCTCTTTATCTGGCCCTTCTCCTTGTTCTTGTCTTCATTCCCCTTCAATCCCCTCTTCTTGGTGTCCTTCTTCTTTCTCCCTTTCCTCCTCTGTCTTGTCCTTTTCTTCCCCTACCTCATCTTGTTTTTTTTGGCCTCTGTTTTCATCGCCCTGAGGAGCTAGCTAACACTTCTGTATTGAGACCGGTCATGACCTTAAGTGTGGTTTTGAAAGGTGGCACAGACTCTGGGTTTATTGACCCTCCAGGAGTTGGGATGTGGCAAAACAAAGGGCTCAATGATGGTGGAGTAGGTGTTGGGAGATTTGGAATTAGAGGTGGAAGAGTAGTTGGTAGAGTCTGGAGAAATGATGGGGGAGATGGAATAGGAGGTGGGACAGTAGTTGGTGGACCAGGAATGTGGGGGGGCGTTGTAACAAGAATGGCTTCTATTGTGGGCTCTTTTCTAGGCACTTCTTGGGCGAGTGCGGACTCTTGATTTTTGAGCCCGTGATCTGTTTTGGAGCTCTTTCCCATAATAGGTATACTGGGGTTTGTGTTAGTAAATTGAGTGGGAGGTGGAGTTAGGGTTACCTAGGGTTGGAAGAGAGAGGGACCACCCACCCCGTATCCAGTCGCATACCCTGACGTATCTTGGCTCTGATCTGAGAAACCTTCTAGACCTTCAAAGTCTGATATTTGGAACTCATCTTATCCAAGAGCATCTAAGGGGTTATCTTTCTCTTTAGGATCCTCTTGTTGCTTCCGACTAGTCTCCTTTTATCTCCTTTTGTGAGACCTTATCCTTTTAACTAGAGGCACATCTTCCTCTTCCTCTTCTTACAAGTCTTCTTGCACAGTCTCTAAGGTCAGGGATAGAGAAGCTTTCTTTCTTTTGTATATCTTCTTGCTCTTTCCGGTAGAGGAAAATTATTGTCCTGAAGTGGAGGGTCCTTCACCTGATGCAACTTGTGCTGGGACCATGGGGGAATCTATCTGTCCAGTCATTCTTGTCTTGGGAGCCTTGGGCCTTGGGTTTGATCCATATTCCACCACACGTTCATGGCCATACATCATGCTTGGTTTCTGCAGTGGTGCCTTCTTATACATTGGCGCTATTCTTTTCTCCATGTGTTGTTTATCTACTTGTTTGGGTGGATCCATCAATGTTTTCACAGGTATTGGGCTCATCTTGTAGGGCCTCTTAATCCACTCCTCTTTCGTCCTCATCACATGCCTTGCCCAAAAATCAATGTCATCATTTTCATCTTTGTCAACCTCTGCATTCATGATGGGCCTGTCATATATCTTGTCATTGGTGTAAATTGCCTCCAAGACCTCGTCTGAATTATACTCCCAAACTTTAGGGGGAATAACGGTCTTTATGACTTCCTTTGCTAGGGTAAGGGTCAGCCTACAGTAATCTCAAATCCTTACCTCATAGTCATCCACACAGTTCATCCAGTGATCCTCCACGTGTGGTTTGTGAATGTAGAATTTACCAATAATGTGGCTGTAAGTTCCTATAGGATCAAAATGAGGCCGCACTGTCTTGTAAAGCTGCAGGGGGCAGTCATCCCATTCAAAGGCTAGTGACTTGCAGACCTTCATATCCTTTAGGGTATATGGTCTCAATGAGATGGGAAAATCCCAACAATGCTTCTTCTTGTACTTTATGTGCTCATATGCATTGGCAAGTTGCCAGGCCATCTCCACAATGATTATCCAGTTAGATGGATATCTAGGCAATTTCTTGGGTTTTACCATTGATCCTGCTATCCAAAAGTAGGTGAAGGTCCTGAATTGAATATAATAGGCCCCTATGGCCCTTATCTTAGCTACTGCTTCCTTTGACATCCTTTTTGCAAAATCACCTTCAATGGATTGGATGATTGCGAAGATGAAAGAGTCATTAACTATCCTGTAGTCTGGGCTATCCTCTGACATTTTCACCCTCTTTTGTAGTTGGGGGTATAGGATGTAAGGCCATGCATTGGGATCATTTAGGTTTCCCCTCTTGGTGAGTCCCAGGTAATCCGCCCGGGCTGCTAATAAGTACACCACATAAGTACTCATGTAAAACTTGGGGTTATATTTTACTGCCATGAGTTGTTCGTCCAACCTGTCGTTGATGATGGTTCCCCAGTTGAACCTAGACCTGCGGCCTTTGAGTCTTTCAATCAGGAGAATCATCCAATTCTCTAGTTGGGAGGACTGTGGTAACCCATATACTTGGCTCAACATTGTTATGGCCACTTTGATATCGTCCTTCATGTACCCCCTCCTTAGGTCTATCTTGTCTAGCTTATTTTTGGGGAGAGGTTGTTCGAGGTAATTGTCATTGACTATCTCATATGCTTCATCCCCTTTGTTCTTAAACCACAAGTTTCCCTTCTCTATGAAGAAGTCATAGAACTTTTCTATGCCTTTGTGAAGGTAGAATACATCCTCTATGACGTCCGGCCTGATATCCAATACTACTTGGCCTTCTGTATTTTGAACCGTCCTTTTGTCTGAGTCATAGTGGTTTGCCAAGGCCATGATTAATTTAGGTGAGGTTACAGCCACTCGGTGGGCTATTGCATTGACAAGTCCTGCTAGTACAAATGAAGTACAGTCCTCTAATCTTCCTTGTGCTTGGGCGCATCTTATCAGGAACTCATCCCAATTTACATTCCCGATATTAGTATCGATGATTTCATTGTGCTTGTTGCCAATCTTTGAGTGTTACCCTTGTATTGGTACTTCATGGGCGAAATAATCTTTTTCTCGGGAATTCCTGTAATAAAACATGCAAGTATCAATATCTTATTTGGGAAACAAAACTGAAAGAAAGTTGACTAAACTAAGAAAAATAGAGAAAAACTGCCTAAGTCATCGAGAATGCAGGTTTTTCACACTTTCAGGGTTTCGGACGCCGAAGACAGTTTCAGAGGCCAAAAAGGCTGAAAGTGAAAAAAATCCATCATTCTCGATGAGTTCCTTCGGACCTTTTGGCATCTAAAATTCTGAAGGTTTTTTTTTTTGGTGCGGTGAGCGTGGATGCTGAAAATGCAAAGTCCTGAAACTTGAAAACCAGGACTCGAAGACTTGGATCAGTCAGGATTTCAGGCCTTTCAGGGGTCCGAAATGCCAAAAAGTCCAAGTCTTCAAAATGACAATGAGGGACTTTTGGGGATTTGGTCCTGTCGGTGTTTCAGATGTTTCAGAGGTCTGAAACACCGAAAGGGTCGAATCTCTGACAACAAGACAGATGACCATGACCTGGTTTTTGGCCTTTCAGAGGCTGGAAACCTGTGACAAAGGTCACGACCAAAAAAACCCCTAACACAAAAAACCTATAGGGTAAAACCTAACTTGACACGGATAGATCTCCCACAAAACAAAGGTGCCCAAGGGCCCTTAGAGACCAAGGGAGAAAGAGGCAGCACGGCCTAGGCCGGACAAGTGCTAGGGGGAAAAAAAATAAAACTTAAAAAGAAAACCAAGAGGGGAAAGAGAACGAGAGGCATGCGAATGAGACCTACCTTAGAGAAGTTAGGAGCAGGGAGGATGGCACAACGAAGCTGGAGGCGTGCATGCAGTCAAGCTTAGGGCTGAAGGCAAAAATGCTGAAGCTGCGAGCTATACAGAAAAAATCAGAATCGAGGATGTAAAGTTCTTTTTCAAACTAGGGCCTTTGCAACTTATAACCTACAAGTCTTGACGTCAGCGCTTTCGGTGGTTTTGGTGTCTGAAACACCGAAAGTTTGGAGGTAGACACCTCAGACTTTTGGTATTTTTAGATGCCAAAAACACTGAAAAGACCAACTTTCGATCTTTCGGCCATTTCAGTGTTTTGGTGTACCAAGGTCCCCAAAATGCCAAAAGGGCCGAAAGGCCAAAAAAGTGTTTTTCCTTAAGATCATGCTAACGCCTTCTCTTCTAAAGCTGATCGAGCAAGGACTCAAAGGGGAAAACAAGACCAAAAAACCACAAAGAAAAAAAAAGGGGGGTCCCCATGGTCAGAGGACCAAAAAGATGGGGTCATTGTTATGGACCCACAATAAATAGCCTGACAAAAGGAGGAATGACCAAGGCATTTCTCTATCATCATTATTCTTCCAAGCTATAACTTTGCAGCAGAACAAGGCCAAGAGGTGTTGGTGTTGACCAATCTTTCAATGAATTTCAATCCGAGGTTTTCTGCTAGTTCCCAGTGTGTGTTCATGTGTATTCATTCCTTGACCCTTTATTGTGGTAATCAGAACGTCTATCAGTTTCTCCCAACCTTCGCCAAGTAGACTAGGGCTTCTTAGAAAGAGCTTTGCTGCCAGTCAGGCATTCATAGCCCCGATAAATTTTTCCCCAAATCCTAAGTATAACCTTGCTCTACTGCCAGTCGGGCGTTCATAGCCCCGATAGAGGTTTCCATAGTCACCCAAGTTTGCCCCATTTGCTAGGCTATAGCTTTCTTGCCTTTTGAGAGTTTCATCCTTTGGACAGTCATTTTACTCCTTTTGTGTGCTCTTGAAATGTGTTGAGCCCCGAATGTTTGTGTACTCCATGTGTTTAGGTTTATAGAAATGAAATTCTCTTTTCATATTTAATCTGATCCGGGCAACGATTAGGCTGTGTCACCCAAATTTCACACTTGTGGCCTGTTTGGGACACTTTTCTTTTTGTGTTCTTTCTTTTCTTCTCTCTTTAGCTATTCTCTTTTCTTTTGTCACTGCCTTTGCATTCATTCAGACCTAGGTTTTGGGATCGATGGGTACCCAAATCTACATACTAGTGTTGGTCATAACTGTGAAACATTCAAGAAACCATTTCTCTTTGAGTGTTGCCTTTTAGTGTATTTCATGATCAGGATGACCAAGCCTTGAACTTCTTCTTATTGATCATTGATAGCTATCATCACTTTGCCTTTTGGACAATGTTCTTCACGTTGCACATTTCTTTTGGAGAATTGACTAAGAAATACCCTTGCTCCAATTTATGGACTACTTTGGAATGGATCCGAGAACACACTAGCCCAAAACAACAAATGAGCACTACCAAAAGAAAGGAAGAAAGGACTGACAGTGAGGGAAATGAAGAAACAAAGAGAAAAGAAAGGAAAGGACCAAAAAAAGGGGGACTATGGTACAAGGGATGGAAGGTAGTCCCACTTAGGATTCAAAATAATGTTTGAGGAATTACCCATTGACTGGAAATGGGGTCAACTCTCCAGTCAACGTGCTGATCCTAAAAGTGTTTTCCCCCAGGATCTTTGATATTTGATAAGGGCCTGTCCACAATATTTGGAACTTGGTGTGGCTGCCCGGCTTTTCTTTCACCTTATCCCACATGAGGACAAGGTCAGAGATCCTGAAGCCTTTAATGGTGGCTCTCTTATTGAACCAACTCTTGACTATGGCTTGATGTTTTGATACGTGTTCCAGAGCCGATGTTCGCTTCTCCTCTCAATTAAGGAGATTCATGAGCCGGACTTGGACTCGGCCTTCTCCTCCCACATATTGGTCCATGAATCTGAGGACTAGGATTTTTAAGTTCATAGGGAAGACCGGTTGCAAGCCATAGACTAGCTAATATGTAGATGTCCCCAGGGCATTTTTTGATCCTTACGCGATCAATCCACAAAGCGTACTTCAATTGTGCATGCCGATCCTTGGGGTTTTCATCTAGGAGGTGCTTGATCACTGTCGTTAAGTTCTTATTGGTAGACTCTGCTACACCATTGCCTTACAGATAGTAATTTGAAGAAAACTTGAGGATTACCTGATTCTCGAAGGCCCATTGCATCAGCGAGGCCAAAGAAAAAGAGGGAGCATTGTCACATACCAGATAAAATGGGATCCCAAACCTGGTTATGATGTGCTCCTCCAAGAATCTAGTCACGACCTCTGTGGTACAATTCTTCAGTGCTTGAGCTTCCGTCCAGCATGTGCAGTAGTTAGTAGCCGTCAGGATGAACTTGTGTCCTGCGAACAAAGGGGGGTTAATCATTCCAACAAAATCTAAGCCCCATTGTGCAAACGGGTGTACCTCATATACTGGTTGTAGGGGCATTGCGGGGTTTCTCTCTTGAGTTGTGCTGGTTTGACAAGTGTGGAAAGATCTCACATGTTAGCTTGTGTCTCTGAATATTATAGGCCAGAAATATCCTGCCCTTAAGATTTGGTGAGCCATTGTGTCAGCTGACCCATGTCCCGTTCCGTATTTTTCATGGAAATTTTCTAGGATTTGCTTTGCCTCAAGTCTGTCCAAGCACCTTAGGTATAGGCCTTCATAATTGTGTTTGTATATTTGTCCATTCTTTAACATGTAGGAGTTACTCTTGATTCTCAAGGCTCTTCTCTGAGAACCACTCATTTCCTTTGGGCAACAGTTTTGCAGCAGATAATACACGATGTCTTGGTACCATATATCATTTATCACACCTTGATCGATGTAGGTTTGGCAAACCAATTATTCTTCAACCTTGGAGATCAGCTTCGTCAGGCCTTGGCCCCTTACTAGTTTCATTGGTTGTATTTCAAGGTCAAACTCTTGGAGGATGGCCATCTATTTTCCTCTCCGCTCTCCAAGCTTGTTCTACATCAAAAGGGACTTTACACCTGCGTCTGGAATTACCCCAATGACTTTACTTCTCAAGATGTAATGTCTGAATTCTTTCACCGCTTTGACGAGAGTGGACGACTCTTTATCCAAGTTTGGGTACCTAAGCTTGACATTTTTGAAAGGGAAACTTAAGAAAGCTACGGGTCTTTCATCTTCATTGTTCTTCTTCTATGTGAGGATGCCCGTACATGAGTGCTCAGATGCAAAAGAGTAAACCTTGAAAGGGATAGTATAGTCTGGGATGACCAAGATCAGCGTCGTAGCAATGGCATTCTTAATCTCCTCAAAATATTTCTTGGCTAGGAGTGTCCATTCAATCTTGGCATCCTTCTTGAGCATGTCATTCAATGGTTTTACTATCTCTGCAAAACCACTAATGAAATTGCTTACGAAGTTGATCTTATTGAAGAAAGATTTTAACTCTTTGCGGCTGTGTGGTGATGTCAATTTTAGAATGAATTCCACCCTTCCAGGATCTATGGCTATCCCTTTCTCTGAGATGATATGTCCCAAGAGTTTACCTTCAGTTACCCCAAATACACATTTCTTGGGATTGAGGGAAATCCTGAATTCCCTGCATCTTTGAAGGCATTTTCTGAGGTCACTTAAATGGTCAGCTCTTTGCATTAAGAAAATTGTGAGGTCATCCATGTAGATGATAATACACCTCCCAACTATTCCTTTGAAAGCTATGTCCATTTCCCTCTGAAAAGTGGCCCCTGCATTAATTAGTCCAAAAGGCATCCAGCGGTAGGCGAAGGTTCCCCATTTGGTTGTGAACGTCATTTCTAGCCTATCTTCATCCTGCACCATCACCCGATTGTAGCCTGAATAACCATCTAGAAAGGAAATCATTTGGGACCCATTAACCTTTTGCAGTACTTCGTCAAGAGATGGGAGCGAGTAATTGTCCTTCTAAGAAGATTTTTTGATGTTCCAGAAATCCATGCACAATCTAATCTCTCTAATTTTCTTTCTCATGGGTACCAGGTTCGCAACCCATGTGGAATGCCAGATTGGAAAGATGATCCTAGAATTGAGAAACTTTTGAACCTCCTTTTGAATCAAGGGTTCCATGGTAGGGTTCATAGGCCTTTGCTTCTGTAGGAAAGGCTTAGAATCTAGTTTTAGAGCGATGTTGTGTACTATGACTGAGGTGTCATATGTCTTCAATTCTTTATAGCTCCATGCTATGACATCTCGATACTCAGTGAGGAGCTAGACCATTTTCTTCTTTTCTTCTTTGGTTCCTACCTTTTTGTTGTGGACCTCCCTAGGTTCCTCTTCTGTGCCAAGGTTTTAGGTATCACATTCTTTACCATCCGGTGTTACATCTGGGTGTCTCCCTACTGCAGTCTTGTCACTATAAAAAAATCCTCTCTAGTTCTACCATCCCTTTGGGTATGGCGTTAGTTCTCAAATTTATAGCACCTTGATCATCAAGAGCTTCGGGTTCAACTATTTTTTCACCTTGCTTTTCCTCATCGATGATTTGTTTTTCAAACACACCGGCGCACATGATAAACTCCAAAATGTGATGATCTTCCTGGAAGGCTTGAAAGTTAGTGACATTGTCTGGAATGGCCGAAGCTGTGATAAGTTCAACTGAGAATTTCTTCAGCTTGGATTTTTCCATTGGATGTAATGAACTGGCCGACACAGCCAAGGCGTCAGTGATGACATTTCTTCTTCTTGGGATGGTTTTGATGTCAAACGCGTCAAAGTCATTGATTAGGTCCCATGCCCTATTCTGGTAGGCTGAGAGCCTTTTGTCATTGCAAGTATACTGACTATGGATCTGCTTGACAACCAATTGAGAGTCTTCTTCTATAGTCAGGATTCTTATTCCTTTCTCATGTTCCAGGAGGAGTCCGTGGATCAATGCTTCATACTCTGCAACATTGTTAGTGCACATAAATTGTAACCTATAAGTGGCATAGAAAGACTTACCTCTCGGGTTTATCAATTTGATCCCTGCACCTGCTCCCTGTTTACATTTGGAACTTTCGAAGCACAATTTCCATATCTGGGGTTGTTTGGTCGAATTGGTTTTGGCCGATTTTCTCTTTAGAGGGTCCTTGGTTTTAAGTCTCCGCCCTTTCTCCCCATCACTGTCAGAAGAGGTCGATTCTCCCATACCTTGGGTATGCCTGGGTCTAGTGATCTCGTCACTTTCCCCGCCCTTGTCTTCTAGCATTCCTTTATAAGGGGGCATGCTCTGTCATCAAAGGTCTCTCCACTCACTAAGTATGTTTGAGGTCGGGCCTTTGTCATCGAAATCTGACCCACTCTCCTGATCTTGGCTTGAGGTGATTGTAGGAACTAGGAAATCTACCTCTAGTGGGATGCTATTCTTGTCCTTGGTCTCAAGGATGTCCTTTTTTATCATAGGGGTCTCTAATAGCTTACTTGATGAGGTGATTTAGTTCAATACCCTTGATAATGCTTCCTGGGAGCTGGGGCATGTGAACTCAGAATGGCTAGCTTGGTGTAATCGACAGTACCCTGGTAGTAACAAAATGTTAGGATCTGCATCTTGTCCCAAGTGTCGTAGGCTGACCGTAGTGTTGTTGATGAAGTTTTGGAAGATGTCATCATCAATATCTGACCCTAAGAGACACAGACTAGGGTTGTGGTCAGATTCTAGGTCCTCTTAGATTTGGAACATGAGGATGTCATCCATATGATAAGTCCCCACATCTGGCTAGGTGAACATGACTTCATTTGGGGCATTGTACTTGGTGATCATTTGTCTTAATTTAGGCTCTGCATCAATCTTGATCTGGTTTTTCAGGCCTCTCCATGGTAGCCACAGCTGGGTGAAATCTGTGGAAAGCCAACCTCTCAAGCACTTGGTTCATTCTCGACTTAACAACATCCCATAAGTTTCAGGTATGTCTACTATATGTACATCAATGCATTCTTGTATTCTGGGATCTGCAACTAATTGGATGTATACATCTTTGAGCATGTTGATTACCTTAACCTTGGTTTTATCCAATAGCATGACCACTCGGTTCGTTACTTGGGGCACCATCCCCAACTTCTGACAATTTGACAGAGGTATGACGTTGCATGAAGCTTCTGAATCAATCAGGCAATTGTGTAAGTTCTTTACAAACATACGTAGACTGAGTAAGAATGGTGGGACCTCCATCCTATCTTTGAATATAGCGGGGAAAGCCTCGAATGTGTTGATGCTGGATGTAGGTGCCCTTGCATTGTTGGTCGACGAGCCAGGTTTTGAGTGGTCTAGAGATTTTAGGGCCTCCTTCTGGGATGGGAAAGCTTGCAGTAATTTGAACATAGATATGTTCTCTTAGGTTTTCTTTAGTTCATCAACTATGTTCTATCTATCACTTGACCATGCCGCATCCGTGTAGCCATCATACATACTTGTTGTAGGAGGTGTACGACCATTCGGGCCTTTAGGAGGCATAAGATTGTTACTAGCCTGAGGATCTGGTGGGGTTGGTTGTTTGCTTGGGGGAATACCATCCATGAGAGGCTCCTTTCTACTATGAAGTTTGTATGAGTTTCTTTGATTATTTTGGAAAGCGTGTACTTCAGAATACTCAAGTTCGTTCTCTTTCTGGAAAGGAAACATGAACTCATCTTCTCCTGCAAAAGAATATAAATCTCCCTCCTGCCCAGACTCATAGGAATAAAACACCATAGCATTGAATTGCACTGGAGGCTCCTCTAGATTCTGGATGCAATGATCATGGGAGTTGCTCCCATACCCCTTATTGCCTTGGTGTGGATTTGGACCCCAAAAAAATTAGCCTCTGACGCCTCGTAAGCATTGGCATTATCTGCTGGGGTGCTATCATTATTGGGTCTAGTGTTCCATGGCCTGTTTGGTCTTTGCTGCCCAAATGTCTTATCCTATGTATTGCCGTTGTTGTTATTGTATGTGTTGAAATTTTGATTTGGATTTTGAGGATATGCATTTGGACCAATAGGTGCTCGTTGATATCCACCTTGATTCTGAGATGGATTCAAATTCATTTAGGTGAGCTCATTGGTGAGTTGGGATAATGTCTTCTTCACGACATCCAATTCAGAGGCCATGAGAGTATCAGGATCTGCTTGGGGAAAATACTCTCTCCTCCATGAATGATGTCTTGTGAGATTCATAACCCAGATAAGAAATAGATGGGGGTGCGGCTGCAAAAGGTTGTGCCAAAATGGGGTTCAACATAGGCATGTGAGTGGCCGAAGCTTGATTGTTTGCTACAAACGGATGTGGGACAACAAGGTTATTCATGATAGGTATCGCTGCATAACTACTTTCTTGTGGGTCCATCTGCTGGGTGAACATGATGGCTTCATTGTACACCTTTTTCATCATGTCTCTATCCGCCGGGGGAAGACTCCCTAGAAATATTGAGGTAAAGGGATCCAATGCTTTTAAGTAAACTTGTATGACAACCTCTTCTGGTATGGTGTAAGGAACTTCCAACTTCTGATGCATCTTGTGAAAATGATGGTTGAACATAGTGATAGGCTCTTTAGGATCTTTCCTCGTGGTAATGAACTGGTGATGTGTCATGGTCGAATCCACATACAGTTTGAATTGATTGAGGAATTTTGTTTCAAACTCATTCCACACAGAGCTTGATCCCCGTGGTAAGTTCAAGTACCAATTGTAAGCGAACTCTCCCAAAGTGTATGGGAATAGACAACAAACAACGTCTTGGTGGGCGATTTATTTATGGTTGCAAATTTCCTTGAAGGTGCAGATGTGTTCTTCCATTGTCCTTGATTCACCATATATAAACCAAGTGCAAAAGTTCTCTGGATTTTTAGATAACTCATGGAGCTGCCCAACAAAATTTAGGGGTGAGCTGGTTGCATTGGCAAAAAAGGCCATCAGACGAGGTTGTTGCAAATTTTGATTTTGGAAGTTCTGATTTTAATTTATGGCTGTGCTGACAGTCGGGGCAGCAATATGTAATTGTTTTCCAAAATAATTCTGAGACACGGTAAGATGGGAAGAGGATTTTTCTTTGTTCTTTCCTTTGTTGCTATGAGCTTTACGATGATGGGTGAGTTCAAGGAACTTGCCTCTCTTCGGAGATGATCGAAGCACTCGCTCGAACCTCTCTAGAGAGAAAGATCTAATGTTATCCAGCTTTTGAGTCTTGAGGCCCTCCTAGCGCCACTTATGTTGAGCGTTGTTTTGACACAAGTCAACTTGCTAGGATCTTGAGATTTGATTTCCTCTCGAAAGAATAATAAGGTTATTCCCAAGGTTCTCCGGGGTTAGGTCACAACTTTCTTAGTTACTTAGTTGAAGATAAATGTGATTATTCATGAAGAGGCCTTTGCTGGTTCGTTCAAGACATCAAACTGCAAAAGACACTTTAGCTCTTTTTTTGGTATTTTCCGTTTTAACATATGGGTGTTGTAAATAGAATGCAATTTTGGTATTTTTTGAGATGTTTAGATTTTTTCAGAATTTAAGAGACAGATGAGAGTAGGGAGTAGAGTAACGCAAAATAAGAAAATGACTGAAAATGAAGTCCTATGGACATAAACCGTTGTAAACCCTCCCTTTTGAATTGAATGATGGGAGAGATTTGGAGTAAACCCACGAAGCATAAATCAGAACAAGTCACAATTCACTACCCCACGGATGTAAGCGTTTGGAGAGAGGACGTATTTACTCATGCAAGATATTCAAAATTGATCAAATTGCAAAGCCACCAAGATGTGCGCACCCACGAGACAGATTTATCATTAAACCCAAAGATGATCTCTTCCACGCATTCGTCACAGCAAGGTAAAGTAAACAACACCAAACTCCAACTAAAAGAAATGCAAATTCGAAGCACAATAAACAAGATGCTCTCTAAAAATAATGAACAATGCAAGCATACATTCAATAATTTTGCATAGGTAGCAGCAATTCACACACCATGAATGAAGCACCAAATGTATATCTTTATTGCATTAAGAATCCGACCCTTACATTGATTTTGTGATTACAATATATATAATTTGATCCACAACTCTGAATTCTGAATTTAGGGCATCAGAGAAAAAAAATAAATTAAACGAAAACTTTACTGGAGGGGAAACTATTTTAACTGACACTAGATAACTTGCATGGATTCATGAACCCATTTACAATCAGTTTGCCCATGCAAGGAGGGTCAAAATCACCAAGAAGAAAAAGAAAAGAAGAAGGGGTTTCTTCAAAATATTTAGAGTCTTCTTGTTTCTAGAATTCTTTCTTGGAATCTTCATCTGGAAGCTCTTCTGATGGTGGAGACTGATAACGAACTCAAGCTGACCATCAATTAGATCTGGAATTCAACTGGTGTGAAAAAATGTGATCTTTCTGGAAACACCAAGTTTTTTGGATCCCAACCTCAACTCTGAAACTTTTCTAGTGTCAAATCTTCTAAGTGTTTATCATCGAAACCTTGGTATGAAGTTCGGATCTTTTGGAGGCCGAAAGGGCCAAAATATCCAAAAGGCTGAAAAGGCCATTAACTCGGAAGGCCAAAAGGGAAAAAAACTTTGAGGGCCGAAAGGTAGAAAATTATGTAGGGCCAAAGGCCGAAAATCCCGGAAGGCCGAAAGGCCGAAGGGCTGGATCATTTGCGGGGGCCGAAAGGCCGAAAGGCCGAAAACTGCCTTAGGGAAATCTTTAACTATGGGGGACTTCTTTTCCAAAATTTCTTCGTGGTCCAAAGGGTCAATTTGAGAACACCTCTAGGTGTGCATCCCTGAGCCTTTGTATTCTCTCCTTGACTTCCTCATATTTTATTTCTTTCCTCTTCGCCCTGTTAACCTTCCGTTCCTTCTTTTCTTTAAAGGAATTTAACTCAGAAGCGAAGAATTGGATTTCCTCTACGTGATTGGTCACCTTCATCATTTCTTCCTTTGAATAGAACAAATTTTTCAGGGTTTCCTTGGTCCACGTACCTACCATAATGTCCTTTAATTGTTGAACCACTTCTTTGGATGGCCATAAGACATGCTTATCTTCATCGCAGTATAAGTCAATGCCAATCCCTATGAAAAAGATATCTATTTCCTCGACCCATTCCAAGACCTCCTTCTGCTTATCCAATATGGAAGCTTGAGATTTCTCATAAATACCAACTATCTTGGTTATGCGCTTGATCGATGTCTCAAATTTGTCTAGCTCCTCACCTTCATATATTTTTACCAATATCTGGAAGCATTTTTTTTTCTAATGATTTGTAGGTCTTGGAGGGTGGCTCTCCATTTTCTAGTCTTCAATTCCAGGCCACCATCATCAAATCTATCAAATTTGTAGCCTCTATAAGAATAACCCTGTAAGGTTTGAATATTTTCCTGATAGCACCTTCCCTATATTGCTCAAAATCCTCCTTCCAATCTACACTCGCTTTGATGAAGGAGGGAATTAGACTTGCTAGTAAGTTTGGGGCATTTCTTTTATCCAACGCTTCCTGTAGTGAGGCCTCTAGGAAGTTAGGGTCAATGGGACCAACCATTTTGTGGATGAACCTCTTCGAGGTTTCATTTTTTTCAGTCAAGGTCTTTATGGCCTCTTCATCTTTACTCATAAAACATAGGGCATGTTTGAGCCCTAAGACTGCTAGTGTCTTGCTCCCCTCCCTGGTAGGTTCCCCCAAATCTACCTCCTTAAATGTGTAGTCTTCCAAAGTAGTTTGGGCTTGAGAGGTGCTGGCGGATGGGATTGCCACCTATTCCTTCCAACATCCCCTAGTGTCTTGGGTGACATAGGACATTGTCTGCGCTGGTAATATGACCATTTTCTGCTAAAATGTTTTCCCTACGGATGTTATGTCTACAATTTTCCTCTCATCATCATCTATATAAGTTCTCCTTCTTAACTAGATTTCTCTAGTAAACCATGTGGGCTTACTATATGGGGAGACTGGCTCATATGGGGTAACTTGTAAAATAGAATCCAAATTTTGGGACCCTCGGGTCACCTCTTTATCTAGCCCTTCTCCTTGTTCTTGTCTTTGTTCCCCTTCATTCCCCTCTTCTTGGTGTCCTTCTTCTTTCTCCCTTTCCTCCTCCATCTTGTCCTTTTCTACCCCTACCTCATCTTATTTTTCTTGGCCTCTGTTTTCATCACCCTAGGGAGCTAGCTAGCACTTATGTATTGAGACCGGTCATGACCTTTAGTGTGGTTTCAAAAGGTGACACAGACTCTGGGTTTATTGACCCTCTAGGAGTTGGGATGTGGCAAAGCAAAGGGCTCAATGATGGTGGAGTAGGTGTTGGGAGATTTGGAATTAGAGGTGGAAGAGTAGTTGGTGGAGTCTGGAGAAATGATGGGGGGGATGGAATAGGAGGTGGGACAGTAGTTGGTGGAGCAGGAATGTGGGGAGGCATTGTAACATGAATGGATTATGTTGTGGTCTCTTTTCCAGGCATTTCTTGGGTGAGTGTGGACTCTTGATTTCTAAGCCCATGATCCTTTTTGGAGCTCTTTCCCATAATAAGTATACTGGGGTTTGGGTTAGTAAATTGAGTGGGAGGTGGAGTTAAGGTTACCTAGGGTTGGAAGAGAGAGGGACCACCTTCCTCGTATCTAGTCACATACCCCAACATATCTTGGCCCTGGTCTGAGAAACCTTCTAGACCTTCAACGTCCGATATTTGGAACTCATCTGATCCAAGAGCATCTAAGGGGTTATCTTGCTCTTTTGGATCCTCTTGCTGCTTTTGACTAGTATCCTTTTCTCTCCTTTTGTGAGACCTTGTCCTTTTAACTACAGGGAAATCTTCCTCTTCCTCTTCTTGCAAGTCTTCTTGCATGGTCTCCAATTGCGGGGACAGCGAAGCTTTCTTTCTTTTGTATATCTTCTTGCTCTTTCCGGTAGAGGGAAAAGATTATCCTTAAGTGGAGGGTCCTTCACCTAATCCAACTTGTGCTACGACCATGGGGGAATCTATCTATCCATTCATTATTGTCTTGGGAGATTTGGGCCTTTGGTTTGACCCATATTCCACCACATGTTCATGGCCATACACCATGCTTGGTTTCTGCGATGGTGTGTTCTTGTACTTTGGCATTGTGTTTTTCTCCCTGCATTGTTTATCCGCTTGTTTGGGTGGATCCATCAATTTTTTCACCAGTATTGGGCTCATCCTGTAGGGCCTCTTAATCCACTCCTCTGTCATCCTCATCACATGCCTTGCCTGAAAATCAATGTCATCATTTTTGTCTTTTTCAACCTCTGCGTTCATGATGGGCCTGTCATATATCTTGTCATTGGTGTAAATTGCCTCCAAGACCTCGTCTGAATCATAATCCCAAACTTTATAGGGAATAAGGTTCTTTATGAATTCCTTTGAAAGGGTAAGGGTCATCCTAGAGTAATCCTGGATCCTGACCTCATGGTCATCCACACAGTTCATCCAGTGATCCTCCATGTGTGGTTCATGAATGTAGAATTTGTGAATAATGTGATTGTAAGTGCCTATAGGATCAAAACAAGGCCGCATTATCTTGTAAAGCTGCAGGGGGCAGTCATCCCATTCAAAGGCCAATGACTTGTAGACCTTCATATCCTTTAGGGTATATGGTCCCAATGATATGGGAAAATCCCAACAGTGCTTCTTCTTGTGATTTATGTGCTCATATGCATTGGCCAGTTGTCGGGCCATCTCCACAATGATTATCCAGTTAGATGGATATCTAGGCAATTTCTTGGGTTTTACCATTGATCCTGTTATCTGAATGTAGGTGAAGGTCCTAAATTGAATATAATAGGCCCCTATGGCCCTTATCTTAGCTTATGTTTCCTCTGACATCCTTTTTGCAAAATCACCTTGAATAGATCAGATGATTGTGAAGATTAAAGCGTCATTGACTATCCTATAATCTGGGCTATCCTCTTACATTTTTGCCCTCTTCTGTAGTTGGGGATATATGATGTAAGGCCATGCATTGGGATCATTTAGGTTTCCCCTCTTGGTGTGTCTCAGGTAATCTGCCTGTGCTACTAATAAGTACACCACATAAGTACTCATGTAAAACTTGGGGTTATGTTTTACTGCCACGAGCTGTTCATCCAACCTGTCACTAATGATGGTTCCCCAGTCAAACCTAGACCTACGGCCTTTGAGTCTTTCAATCAGGAGAATCATCCAATTCTCTAGTTGGGAGGATTGTGGTAACCCATATACTCGGCTCAACATTGTTATGGCTGCTTTGATATCATCCTTCATGTACCCCCTCCTTAGGTCTATCTTTTCCAGCTTATTTTTGGGGAGAGGTTGTTCAAGGTAATTGTCATTGACTATCTCATATGCTTCATCCCCTTTGTTCCTAAACCACAAGTTTCCCTTCTCTATGAAGAAGTCATAGAACTTGTCTATGCCTTTGTGAAGGTGGAGTACATCCTCTATGGCATCCGACCTGATATCCAATACTACTTGGCCTTCTGTATTTTGAACCATCCTTTTGTCTGAGTCATAGTGGTTTTCCAAGGCCATGATTAATTTAGGTGAGGTTATGGCCACTGGGTGGGCTACTGCATTGACAATTCTTGCTAGTACAAATGAAGTACAGTCCTCTGATCTTCCTTGTGGTTGGACGCATCTTGTCAGGAACTCGTTCGAATTTACATTCCCGATATCAGTATCAATGATTTCACTGTGCTTGTTGCCAATCTTTGAAGGGGGAGTGTTCCCGTTGTATTGGTACTTTATGGGCGAAGTAATCTTTTTCTCAGGCATTCCTGTAATAAAACATGCAAGTATCAATATCTTATTTGAGAAACAAAATTGAAAGAAAGCTGACTAAACTAAGAAAAATAGAGCAAAATTGCCTAAGTTACCAAGAATGCAGGTTTTTTGCACTTTCAGGGTTTTGGACGTCGAAGATAGTTTTGGAGGCCAAAAAGGCCGAAAGTGCAAAAAAGCCATCATTATCGATGAGTTCCTTTGGACCTTTCAGCATCCAAAAGTCAGAAGGTTTTTTTTTGTTTGGTGTGTTGAGCGTGGATTCCGAAAATCCAAAGTCCTAAAACTTGAAAACCAGGACTTGGAGACTTGGATCTGTCAGGATTTTGGGCCTTTCGGGGGTCCAAAATGCCAAAAAGTTTGAGTCTCCAAAATGACGATGAGGGACTTTTGGGGATTTAGTTGTGTCTATGTTTTAGACATTTCAGAGGTCTGAAACAATGAAAGGGCCGAATCTCCGACAACAAGACAAATGACCATGACCTATTTTTTGGCCTTTCAGAGGCTGAAAACCTGCGACAAAGGTTGCGACCAGAAAAAACCCTCACACAAAAAACCTAGAGGGAAAAACTTAACTTGACACGAATAGATCTCCCATGAAAATGAAGGTTCCCAAGGGCCCTTAGAGACCAAGGGAGAAAGAGGCAGCACACCCTAGGCCGGACAAGCACTAGGGAGAAAAAACCCTAAAACTTAAAAAGAAAACCAGGAGGGGAAAGAGAACAAGAGGCATGCGAACGAGACCTACCTCAGAGCAGTTAGGAGCAGGAAGGATGTCACAACGAAGCTGGAGGTGTTCATGCAGTCAAGCTTAGGGATAAAGGCAAAATGTTGAAGCTATGAGCTCTTGAGAAAAAATTAGAATTGAGGATGCAAAGTGTTTTTTCAAACTAGGGCCTTCGCAACTTATAACCTACGGGTCTTGATGTAAGCGCTTTGGGTGGTTTCGGTGTCTGAAACACCAAAATTTTAAAGGTAGACACCTTCAGACTTTTAGTGTTTTCAGATACCGAAAACACCAGACCGACTTTTGGCATTTCGGCCATTTCAGTGTTTCGGAGTACCAAGGTCCCTAGAACGCCAAAAGGCCGAAAGGCCAAAAAAGTGTTTTTCCTTATGATCATGTTGATGCCTGCTCTTTCAAAGCTGACCGAGCGAGGACTCAAAGGGGCAAACAAGACCAAAAAACCACAAAGAAAAAAAAGGGGGGTCCCCATGGTCCGAGGACCAAAAAGATGGGGTGTGTGTTGTGGACCCACAACAGGTCTATTGATCAATCAACTAAAAACAACTGTTGCCCAAATTTGTGGGGAAAGGTCTAACCCCTTCAAGAATGATATGCCAAGGAAATCATGGTGGGTTGGGTTTCATTGTAGGCACCCTGATTTTAGTATGAGAACAATTGAAGGAGTGGAAAACAACCAATAAATTATGCTACAACCTTCTATTGTGTCATCATTCTACAACAACTTACAGAACATCTACAACTTGAACCACTATAGATCTAGGAGAATTTGGAATTGCGATGAGAATGGTGTTGAAGCTACAGGAACTATGGAATGAGAGTGATTTCTAGATTGGGGAAAAGATGTGTACCCCACTTGATATCAAAAAGTAGAGAGTGGATCATAGTTTTGGCTTGGGTTTGTAATGCCTGCTAAGGAACTCTTAGAACAATGGGTTAAATGTGCACTTAATATTTTTTTTTGCATAAATAAATGTAATGTTAACATAATGAATCCAAGTGCATCACATAAACAAAACATGTACAATTAACCACATGTCAAGATAACATCACGAACACTACATGTTCGTACACTAGCGGAAGTCTTTACAATCACTTCCAAAGGTTATCAAGCACTAACATGTAGGCATGAATGAAATAAGCATGTTGAAGCCACCACATGAGAGTTTGGATTGCATCCACGAAACCCCATGGGTCAAGATCAGACCATCGTCAACGGTCACTTGACAAGGAGAAAAACACATCCTCGTAGCCATACAATGCAATAAGATGACCACTTGCAAGAAAATGGAAAAATGTCACCAACGGAGATGAATCTAATATGTTTGGATGGAAATGATCTCTAATCGATAAAGGGTATCCAAAACAACTTTTACTTTTTTGATCCAACCTCGGGAAGTACCCACTATTTTATAGGTGTTGCAGGAAGTTGCATATGCACTACAAGAAGTTGCAAAGGTGCTACAAGAAATTGCAAAGGCCTTGCAAAATTGCATAGGCCCTATAAGAATTTGAAAAGGTTTCATTCTTCATCCTTAGTTTAGAAGGACCTTTCGAAGGTCATAACTTTTTCATACGATGTCTGATTGACTCCGTTCAAAATGGTCAAAAATATCTTGACAAGCTCTACATCAAAATAAACCTAAGAACAACCTATGACATCATTATTTTTGTTACCATCTGGACATGAATCAAATATAGTACAATTATAGGTAGTCGTTGATGCCTTAAACATACAATGGATGAGGTTCTCATTCCAACGGTCGGGTAGACTTGCTAACTCTAGTGTATGACATGAAATACAATATTACTCTACACTAGGGATTAACAAATGCACACAAATTGAGGACAATTCACTTGATTACATCATTAAACTACAAAGCTATAAATATAGGAAAACTATACAACATATACAGAGCATCAAATATGAGCAAATCTTAAATCACTGATACAAGAATAAAGGATATACAATGGGAAATCAATGCCTTGATCCCTATAGCTAGAGGAATTTTGTCCATGTATAACAATCCCCATCAGTGGTAAAGTGCAATGCCACCCTACCATGTGGGACCTCTAGGCCCACCCCACCGTGCTCATGGAGATAGTAACCCAACCACAATCACAATGCAATCACACACCCAAAGGAGGCTATACACACACCAATCAAATGCATGACTCAAGGGTGATACAAAAACCCCAATATAAACATAATATAAGGTCTTAGGGTCACTACTCAGAGCTCTATAGACTAAAATGCAGGGACTCTAGTGGAGTGTCATTACTTGACTCACGGTAGCCCAATTAGCATCGAGTCTTTGATCAACATCCATAGACGACCAGGCTTGGAATTTATCTTTGATCAACACACACAAGTGGCCAGATACCCTGTCTTCAATCAACACCCTTTGGTGGCCAAACACTGAATTGCCTTTGATCAACACCCTCGGGTGGCCAAACACTGAATTACCTTTGATCAACACCCTCGGGTGGCTAGGTAGTTCAATTGATCTTTTATTAAATTTTAATCCTCGTTAATTTCATTATGGTATCTCTTATTAAACACTTCTTCATGTTATCGGGCTGGGCTACATGTGAGAAGCCACTCCACGATATACTCGAGCATAAAACCCTCTTGTTAAGAAATGAGGAAACAAATAAAAGCCACAAGGAAAAATCCATAAAACCCCAAAATAAGCAAAAAGGGACTCGATTGGCCTCAATCCAAGAGTACCAATCTCACAAGATCCTGTTATAGCACACTCAATGTGCTTCTAAGGTGGTCTCAAACACGTCCCTCACGTACTCAAGATGCGACCTCAAAATCAAGCATCGAGTCAATTCCACTCATTGAAAAATAAGCCCAAACAAGGCACATAGCAAAATCTGGGCATGTTACCAGGAGTACAGATTCGTACACAAATCTAGAAAGCAAAAAGTAAAACCATGGAATGATTATAGATATGGAGGACAATCAACTCCAACCTATAGAATTTGTCGAACAAGAAAAATGACAAATATGGGTAATACGCAAAATGAGGCAAATTTAAAAATGCCCAAAATCCAACCATGCAAGAAATTGACAGAATTAAAACCCATTTTCCTTTATGGTCTAACTAACTCAAAAGTCAAATAAAAATTTGATTTCTTGACATCGTGGGAAAAATAACCAGTCTCAAGGTGGAAAAGATCAAACCAAAACCCCAGCATAAACACACAAACCCAAATGGGTGCTAAAAGATAAATAAACATTGGGAAAACACTAAATATCATCCCACACAAGAGAAAGCAAACTAGAATTGAAAGAAATGGATAATTTTTGCTCAAAAACACAAGAGTCCTACCTCACGCCAAGTAGGAAACCACAGAAATGGCCAGAAGAAAATAAAACTCATGTAGAATCGTGAACGAATCCATAGGAATGTAAGAAACTATGACATGGTTCCAACAATCCACTACCTACGAAGATCACGTGCCCGAGTCAAACCCAAAAAGCATTAACGTGAATTTTCACATACAAATTTGGAGAGATCTAAATTTTCACAATAGAGAAAAAGTGAAACGTGACTAGAAATAACCCACTTTTCAAATATAAAGCACTTTTTCCAAAGTCCCTTTAAAACAATTTATTTAAATAATTCAAATAAACTATTGACCCTTTTGCCCAATTAAAAAAATTGATTCCAGATAACTAGAATAAAACTACAAAAAAAAATAGCCAATAAATAAAATAAGTATTAAAATACCCCAAACATATTAAAATCAACATTTTAATTAAATGTAAGCTTAGGTCGGCTGGGTGTGTGGGAGTGATCAAAGATGATAAGGGCCTATGTCTGGAAGCAGTGGCACTCTCCTTGGGAATACAAACTAACCACATGTTGGAATAACTAATGGAAAGTTGGGACTGAGAGGGGAGGGGTGAATCAGTACCAATAAAACTTTTAACCACAATTATTTTTTATACCAAATACTGTTGCTTGTTGATTACTGAGTTCATAACTTTGAAATAAAATTAATGTAATGCTTATAAAACCATAACATCAAAACATTAAAAAATTGAACTCATAACACTATGATTTTGGTAACGCATAAATCCTTGCTTAAAAGATAAAAATTGCGGTGGGGATGACACACACAACCTTCACTAACTACAGTCTAAAGGGTGCTCGATTAGAGCTACAAATTTTAGCTATTCATGATAGCTTACCCAGTTAAGAGTATTTATAAGAATTGGTAGGTCTACCTGGTTAAAGGATTTTTACAAACTACAATTAGAGATGTACCCTGTTAAAGGATTTACAAATATAAGATCAGTTAAGATCTACCCAGTATTGGGATTTAAAGCTCTCAATATAATAGTATCAATAACTTAACAATGTCTATAAAAATGCATCAAATGTAAATGTTGTTCAGACTCTATGTGCTCTGATATGTGTTACCTCAATTCCCAAATTGTAACACTATTATTCTCTGCTCTATTGTAGCTGAATTTATGCTCGGGCCTCTCTGTTCTACTCTTTGTTCTTCAATAACTTCTCTAACAATAATAATAATAACTCTTTGTTGTTGTTCTCTATATATCCTCTGATGTCTCTTACACATACAAAAATAATCCAAGATATAGATGAGTTTTGCCTCTTAATCTTATGCATTAGGTACGCTGTAAATTTCTCTTGACCATTAGATCTTCTTTCCAGCTCAGTGACCATGTCACTTTTACCTCGAGGTACTTGTTATTTTTCTTGGAAATGAAAAACTTTCATTTTTTCACTTAATCTCTACCTTAGATCTTCACTCTAATTTATTTGAATCTTTAATCATGTAACAAACTATTATAAATAATTATATATGTGTAATTAATGCTCTGACAATTATTAAATATGATCTGATCACTTTTTTGATTAACTATCTAACTCGGTTGAGTAACTCCACAATACTTGGTTAAGTTTTCTTCATCACTCGGTGTAATATCAACTCGGTGTACTACATGTGGTTGGTGTAGTGTGTCACTCGATACATGTAGGTCCTCGATACTCTGTCAACTCTATACATTACCAACTAGCTTGGTGTGCATTACCGACTTGTCTTATCCTTGTCTTTCTCCTTTTACCGATTGATTCTCCTTGACTCTATGACTTTGTCTAAACTAATGACAAAAAAATATCTTGAATAGATAACACCACCTTGTTGAGGATATGGGAGCCTACCAGGCTCTGATCCTTGCTAAATATTTAAATTTGTTAGCATAATAGTCCACCAATATAACTTAGAGGGGGGGGGGGTGAATCTGTTGTGAGCCAAATAAAATTAAACTTTATACTTTGTAAATCATATACTTAATGGGTATATGCACGAAGATGGGGGACCAAAAAGGTGCCAAACTTTTTTTTGGTCCCCCAAAAGCAATAGGGTGTACATCCTATAGCACGTGCACACTATAGCATGTGCACACTATAGTGTGTATGCCCTATAGCATGTACGCGCTATGTAACATTATGAAAAATCTTAAGGGAGGTGTAAGGAAACTCAGGTGCGGAAACAGCTTCCTACGCTAATCTCTATAGGAAAGTATTATGCAAATTCTTTTAAATCCTTACAACTGAATAGATTCATTAACTACTTTAACAAAGATATTGCAATCA
>MU224009.1:822068-871996 GCA_018584345.1 Thuja plicata
TTCTATGTGGTTTTCTTGGTTCTGTTAAGGAGATTTGGACTGGAAAATGATCAGATCCGGCTATTGGCAATATCTGAGACGATATATCAAACTGAAAGGAGCAACGGTCTCCTTTAAAAAGAAATCTATCTAATTTTTCGGCTATATAGTTAAAATCCTTTCTCCTATTATTCCATGTATAGATACCATTATTGGTCGGAATATCTTCTAAATAATGATCATCTATCCAGTTTTTAAATTCTATAGATGCTGGATGAATGTGTTTTGTACCTCCAGCTTTTTCTTCTAAGCTAATTATTGTATTGAAGTCTCCACCAATGAAAATAATTTCATTGGTATACTTGAGGAAGAAATTACTTATTTCTGCCCATACAGCTTTTTTGTCAGCATTAGAAATGGGACTATAAACATTAATGAGCAGGAATTGAAGATTAGAGATAGTGCTTTTGGCTTGACAGCTCATCCAGTTATGCCTTGACTCAAAGATCTCAAGACTAACCTTCCTTTGATTCCATATAAAGCCCAAACCGCCTGAAGCCCCTCGTGATTCCTGAAAATGCAAGTTCCAATATCTCAGTTTTTTTCCCAATTTCAACCCTTCTTCTGTATTCAGTTTTGTTTCCTGTAGCATAACAATTTCAGAGTCAAAGGCTTTTAAGTTCTGTCTTAAAAGCCTTTGTTTTCTAGAGGCATTTAAGCCTCTAGCATTCCATGTAGTGATTTTCATGAAGCCTTGGGAAGGACCTTCCCCTTCGCAACATTGAAAATATCTCTTATCTTTAGTTGTTCTTTAATCTGACCATCTGCTTCTCTCAATTCTTTTAAAGATTTCCTTCCCCTTTTAGCTTTGGAGGTCCCAAAACTTGGTAATTTGATACCCTCTTGGTTCATACAGATACCCAGCTGACTTTGATTGGAATGATATATTTTCTCATTTTGATCCCCTTCCGGTAAAGTGTTTTCCTCTTCTGCTAGTGCTATAAGGATCTACTCATTTGGGTTATTCTGCATCTCATCATGTATTTTATTGCTAGCATCAGTCCTTCCAACAAGGCATTCATCCAAAATAGACCTCTGTGTTTGATCTTCCTGTTCTATTCTTATTAAATATTTCCTTAGATTATCAAAAGTATAGTTTTCCCCACCAAGTAGAAGGACTCTCTGTAGGAGATTCTCTTTCTGCTGGTTGGAACACTCGTTTAAATTCTCTGGATTAAAAACATCGAGGAGCTCATCAGTGAGAAGGTCTATCTCCTCACTATCTACATCTTCTATGTTTATGTCTTCATCTGAGCTGATCTCTTCATTCAAGAATTTTCTGAATTTGTGGGATAGTTCTCCAATTTCCATATCTCTGTTGATTGAGTCTTCGTTGTGACCTTTACTGTTCTTATTCTCCGGAGTTTGCCAGAATTTGTTGAGTTTAGGTGTGACAACAGAAGCCACAACAGGATTTGAAACTTGAGTTTCTCTACTTACTGCCTGTTCGGGGAGATTATTGTTTAGATCCTTAATTTCTTTATAGTTCTCTGTATCTTTACTACTTTCATTATTAGATATAGCAGAGGGAGTGTTCTTCTTCAACCTTTTTTCTTTTTTGGTGTTTTTTCTTTTGTTTCTGCTAAGTCTAATTTTCCCCGACTGTTCTTGTATATCCCCTTGACTCTTTTGCGGAAGGAAAATATCCTTACCATGAGGGAGACTTTCTGGGATAATTTCTGTATTTGGTTTTGAATTTATGACTGGAGTTGGCTGTTCTGTGTTTATTGGCTTGATTGCACATTTTGCACTGTTCTTCAGGAGGTTTGGGCTATTCATCTTTTTCCTGTTATATTTAATCAAAGGGAGGGTCATCTCAAGATCCGTGGTCATAAGCATTAGCTGATTTTCATTTGACAATTTCGAATCTAGACTAAAAATTTCAGAAATCTCCTGGGCCTGCCTTTGGCAGTTGATATTATAAATGGCTTGATTGGTTATCACTTTGATTGGTTTAAAAGAGAAGGAATTGACTTTACATTTAATTAATAAATTAATATTATTACAAGTTTTGTAGGATTTGTCAATACCTATGGGGTCTCCTAGAGATGCTCCAAGTTTTTTGAAAATTGCTGGATGCATCAGTTCTGGGGGTACTGATTGCAAGGTAACCCAAGTGGGGATGAGGAAATCAAGATTTTCCTCCTTGCAATCAGGTATCCAGCCAAAAAATTTAATAGCATAACCTTTAAAGAATAATTCAGACGTATTTAGGAGGGTCTTCTTAATCAGCGAGCTATCACAGTGCAAATATAATAATCTATTAGTATAGTGAGAGATACTTACCTGTTCAACACAGAAGTCGGTAAGCCAGCTGTTAAAACTTGAGATATGATCTGGTGGCCCATTCCAGTAAGCGTAGATGCCAAGATCTCGGAAATCTTTCCATCTAGTTTCACTGAGGGGATTACTAATGATGACCATATTATCCTCAATCTTAGATGCTGGCTCAATATAAGGATTAGGTCGAGCCTTAATATTTTTTGTTATCTCTCTCCGTCTGTGTGGGGGAGTGTAAACCGGAGACTGATTATGGGGTGAAGGAGCCGAAGCTTTAGTATAATTTGACCTATCAACCTCAGAGAGGTTAGAGAAGATTCGGGCTTCCTTCATCGCATACTTTGTGAGGTTGAAATTTCTTAGTTGCTGATCTAAAATTTCTGTAGAGAAGATAACAGGGCACTGAATGAAAGCCTCTGTCATCTCAGGAGCTGTCTGTGTTTTCACCATGAATTTGTTGGATCCTTTGATTTCCTCCCCAAATCTCGCCTTATCTGCGTGTTCCACCTTATCTAAAGGAAGGAAGGGGTTTGATATTTTCAGTGTAAAGGGCCTTGCCGGGATCTTCTTCTTATGCCCTCCTCTAATTTCTTTCCAGGGATTTTCTTTATAATTTGCTAGCTGTGATGTCGGTCCATTCCCCATTTCTGATCTAGAATTGGCCAACGGGACCCGAATGGAAGCATATTGATATGAATTAGGGTTTTTCGAAGCAGGTGATACATACTCTTGAACATAGGGATTTCGATGACTTTCCTTCCACATACCTGCATGGGCTTTTTCTGTTGAGGGCACCTTGGGGCATTTCCTTGCATCGGGGAGCTGGGAGGACATAACAGTTTTGGCAGCGGCGTGACTCCTTCTTTTCTACTCAGCGATGAAGGGCAGCAAATGGTCAAAATCATTATGAATTACTTCAGGTTTTCTGCATTCCGCCTCCATGTGCCTGTAAAGCCAGCAATTGTAGCAGTATGGCGGTAGGTGCAATCCAGCTGGATAGTCTGAGACTGAATTCTTTTGCGACTTCTTTAGAAAGGATGCACCTGTGCTCGGATTAGGGCATTCTTTGCTATGCAGGGGAACGATTCCTACAGGATTAGAGTCTGGAAATTTTCGCTTACTATCTTCCATCATTCGCTTCAACTTTGTAAAATTATCACATTTGAAATGAATGGGAAATTATTTTGAATTCTCATTATGTTAAGCTTTTCATCTCTAATTTCTTTTGTAAGTATATCCAATTTTTGTAAAAACCCAACATTTATTCATTTGGGCTTAGATTTTGGCCTGTTCATCGAATTTTGAAACAAAATACATTTTTAGAAACTAGACTCCATTATAAACACTTAAAAATAAGTTTTTATTTTTGATTCTTTTTCAATGATTTCTAGGGAGCACACATAAATTTCACATTTTCAGAATGTGTCCACTTCGGAAAATCACAAAAAATCATACTTTCATCAAAAAATTAGTAGAAAAATCTAGGATAAACTAGGTGGTGTTAGCTAATTTCTCACTAGAGCAATTAATTTTTTTTTTTTTTAAAGTTAACATTTTAGGTGGAGCACACCAGACGCTATGTTATGTTATTCCACAAAAAATAGGACCACTTTTTGTGCTCCCCCTTTTTGAGGGCCTTAATCTCCACCATTTCTAAAATAAATTATTAGTTTAGAAACTAGATTCGGAGAAGAACAACTCTTGTTTTTTCACATTTTGAAATTTTGAGTGTAACTATCCTCAATTTCTCGTTGAAGTTTAGAGTTTGCTGATTTTAGAAAAAAGTGGCATCTTATACCCCATTTTTGGTCCCCCATCTTTGTGCATTTACCCTAATGCAAATATAAACCTATCAAATGTAACACCATAACACAAGAATTTATTTTCGAGGAAACCCTGTTAAGGGAAAAACCCCGGTGGGAATTAACACCCACAAATATTATACTGAAAGTATAGTATCCATGTTAGGAGATTTAGCCATATTAGGAGTTGATTATTACATACAGTACACAGTCTCTGTTAAAGGACAAACCCTGTTAGGATTCAAGAGAAATAAGAGGACCACTACCCAAATGTGAAGGTTAAATCCACCTTCTGGACTCATTGTCCGAAATACAAATATAGGAGTAACAATAACCAGTGAACTGACTGATAGAAACTTGCTTTGCTTAAACAGTTCCAATGAAGTTCATCACAATCACTAAATTTTCTCTACATCCAGAAGACATCACAAATACAAGCTCATAGCTTCAATATTCTACCTCCATATCTTCTCACAAAGAAACAACTCTTCTTTATACAATTTTACAATAAATAATTAGGTCAGCTTGTTAAGACTTTCCCAATATGAAAATAATTAAATAGACCCTTTCTAAGATACACACAGTACCTTACACAAGTAAACATCAATTACAATTCATCAATTATACTCCAAGATCTGAAATCCACGCTCACCGTCCTCTAAATACGTTACACAACTGTAGTCGGCCATAAACAGATCTTTGCAAGATCACACACTTTAGCTGACATCACCAAGAACACAATGACCCAAAAATCACATGTAACATTCTCCAACATGTCTTCTTCCATAGCTTAAGATCACAAATCATAACTTGTGCTCACATCCAAGTTATCTCAAAAACTCAGAGATCAACTTTGTCACAATTCTTTGTCACTGTTTTTTACCCAATCTTTACAAAAATTGTTGTAACTTATTACAACAGTAAGATCAAGCCAAGAGACCTTAGATATAAGATCACTTCTCATCATTGTATACATATCCATGCTTGCGTGCTCTTAAATCTCATACATTGTCCGTACACTTCTACCATTCTTCCTTATACCAGTGATAACTAGTCTGTGTAAGACTTCCACTAAAACATATATTGACATCAATGACAAAACATGAATGTCAACACCTCTCATAGAACCAATTCCAACAATCTCCCCCTTTTGAATTAATGAAAACATATAAGAAAATCCATCAACCCAAAGATTATCCTTCTCAATACAATTTTCTCAATATCCTCTTCACAAGTCCCTCTAAAATAGTAGGTATATTCTACTTCTATCACTCCCCCTTTGACATCAATGGAAAAGGGTGCCACATCAATCTTCCTTCTCTAAACACCCCACCTCTACAAGGTGTATCTTTTTTAAATCTTCATGCCTTCAATGACTAGGTGCTTGTCCATGCAAATATGTCCTAATATGTTCTACGATCACTCCTATTGAGGAGTACATCCAAGCATCAAGTATAGTGAATGATATAGCTCTTATAGCTACTTGACTGGTGCATTTTTAGATCATTTAATTCTCGCAAGGAGGGGTTCCCCCCCAAGAATACCTCTGATATACTCAAATGCATATTTTTTCAAAGGTTTTGTGAATATATCTTCTATTTATTCCTTTGTACTAATGTACTCCAGTCTGAATTCTTTTTCTGTAACCTTGTCTTTCAAAAAGTGATATTTGATTGAGATGTGTTTGGTTTTTGAATGCATAACAAGATTCTTTGACATGTTCATTGTGCTTATATTATCACAATGTATAACTACTGGTTCTTCAAAAGTAATCCCAATATCCGTCAACATCTGCTTCATCTATACAATCTGTGTACAATTTATAGCAGCAACTACATACTCTAATTCAATAGTAGACTGAGATATACAATCCTGCTTCTTACTTAACCATGAAACCAACCCTTTTCCAAGTAAAAATGTACCTCCACTCATGCTCTTCCTGTCATCAACACTTCCTACCCATTAAACATCAATATAAGCATGCAAAGTAAAATTATCATATTTTTCATACCATAAGCCATATTCTAGTGTTCCCTTCACATATCTAAATATCCTCTTAACTACAGAAATATGTGTCTCTTTAGGATCTTCTTAAAACCTTGCAACAATTCTAACAACATTAATAATGTCTGTTCTAGTGTGAGTTAGATATTGTAAACCTCCAATCATGGATCTGTACTTTGTCTGAAATATACTTTGAGATTCATCAATAATTTTTGGTTCAACTTGCGAAATCAAAAAAATATTTTTCCTCAATATAGATCTTGTCATCATTCCTTTATTTACTTCACCAATAATTTGATTTTCAGGATGGGTTTTATTAACATACCTTGGTGTCTTTGGAGTTTCAGTATTGTCATTCAGACATACCTTAATTTCATTGTCAACTTCAAGAGTTTCCTCTTGACTTTAAGTAACCTCCATGTTCTCTGTAATATGATTACAGTCATACATTCTTTCCTGAATCTAAAACCTTTCATCAATGTTATCAAAATTATTATGACAAAACCTTCTATGCCATAACCAACTGTCATCAACCTTCACAACAAAACAAGTATCCTCTATAGTGTTTATTCAAACACATTACCTCTTGACATTGTACTTGATGTGATCAACTCTCCTAGATGACGTTTGATATTAAATTTTCCATCATTGAACTTTAAGTGATATCCCTTGTCTACAAGCTGTCCAACACTCAACAATTTGTGCTTAAGTCCATCAAAAAGAAAAATGTTTTTAGTATTAGTTTTACCATCAAGAGTAATCAATCCTACTCCAACAATCAATTTTGGCGTGTTATCACCAAATCAGACTACACCACCATCATATTTATTTAGCTGAACAAACTTCCTTTTATCACTAGTCATATGATGTGAACAACCACTGTCTATGACCCATTCAGATTTCTTTTCAACATGAGAAAATAAGGCTCTTTCTTCATGAATAGGCTCATCATCTTTGATAGCAATAAATTCAATTTCATCATAATCCACAATATCATCATCAAACACACCTTCACTTTCATAGTAGCAATCCTTATCCTTAGAATGATCTAGTCTATGAAACTTAAGCTTATGCTTAGGAACCCTTGTAGGACATCTAGATGCAAAATGACCAATCTTATTACATGAAAAACACTTTAGGGGTAGCTTTCCTTCAAATTTACCCTTATCTCTCTTTTCTCTTCTTGCGATCATAGCCACAAGCTCATCTAGCTTCCTTTCCTCTTCTACTATCTTAGCATATTCACCAAAATCTTCATATATGTTATCTCTGCTGGTGCTCACAAGGCCTGATAAAGCCTTTTTGTTAATGTGCACAGTTGCCTTGAATGCAGACTCCACCTTAGGTAGTGTATCTCCCATCTTTACGGCCTCAAAGGTGATCAACTTGTAAATCAATACCTCTCTGTTGAAGTTTTCTAACAAAGGTATGATCTCTTCTATCGCTTGCACTTTAGTTTTTTAAATAGGTGTCAAAGCTCTAAGAATATTTACAATCACTTCTTCTTCAGTATATGTGCCTCCTAAGTTTTTGATCCCTGTAACAACCTTTGTAACCCTCTAAATAAATGCTCTGACATTCTCATCATCTCACATTCTTAAAATTTCCATCTTAGTCTTCCAATTCTGCAACATTGCTTACTTAGTAAACTTGTCTCCTTCATATAGTGCTTCCAATCTTGTCCAGATTTTGTGTGCAAAATCGATGTCTTTAACCTCTACAAATTCATCCTCCAAGAGCATATTGATCAATGCTTATCTTGCAACCATATTACAACTAAATAACTTCTTTTCATCAACATCTGCAGTCTCTAATTCATCTTCACTCTTGACCTTCTCATCCTTCTTAGTAATCATCCAGTAATCAATCCCTAAGTAGAGTAGGTGAGTTCTCATCTTGTTCTTCCAACTGTCAAAATTTTTAGGATCAAATTTCAAACTATCCTTCATGTAGTATCTCCTTAAGTTGTTAAGATTTCTCTCAAAGGACCATAAGCTCTGATACCAATTGTTAGCAATAATAGTCCACCAATACAACTGAGAGGGGGTGAATCAGTTGTGAGACAAATAAAATTAAAATTTATAGTTTGTAATTCATATGCTTAATTCAAATCTGAACATATCAAATATAACACCATAACACAAGAAGTTTTTTTTAAGGAGACCCTATTAAGGGAAAAACCATGGTGGGAATTAGAACCCACAAATAATGCACTAAAAGTATAGTATCCATGTTAGGAGATTATTATTACATATAGTACACAGTCCCTGTTAAAGGAAAAACTCTATTAGGATTCAAGAGAAATAAGAGGCTCGCTGCCTAACCACACTACCTATGTTTGAAGGTTAAATCCACCTTCTAGATTCACTGTCCAAAATACAAAAATAAGAGTAACAATAACCAGTGAAATGACTAATAGAAACTTGATTTGCTTAAATAATTCCAATGAAGTTCCCCATAATCACTACCTCTGTCCTACATCCAACACACTTCACAAATATAAGCTCACAACTTCAACATTCTACCTCCATATCTTCTCACCAAGAAACAAATCTTCTTTATACAAGTTTATAATAAATAATTAGGTCGCCCTGTTAAGACTTTCCCAATATACAAAAAATTAAATAGACCCTTTCTAAGATACACATGGTACCTTACAAAATTAAAAATCAATTACAATTTATCAATTATACTCCAAGATCAAAAATCCACGCTTGCCATCCTCTAAACACGTTACACAATTGTAGTTGGCCATAAATAGATCTTTGCAAGATCACACACTTTAGCTGACATCACCAAGAACAAAATGACCCAAAAATCACAAGTAACATTCTCCAACATGACTTCTTTCATGCATTAAGCTTGCAAATCATAACACGTGATCGCATCCAATTTATCTCAAAAACTCAAAGATCAATTATGTCTTAACTCTTTGTCACTATTCTATATCCAGTCTTCACAAAAATAGTTGTAACTTATTCCAACAGTAAGATGAAGCCAAGTGACCTTAGATATAAGATCACTACCCATCCCTGTATACATCTCCATACTCACATGCTTTGAAAGACCATATATTGTCCGTACACTTCTTCTAGTATTCCATGTACCAGTGATAACCAATCTGTGTGAGACTTCCACTGAAACATATGTTGACATCAATGACAAAACATGAATGTCAACACCTCTCAAAGAACCAATTCCAACAAAATTGTTGAAGGGTTTGGATTGAAGGTGATTCAAAAATATCATAATGTGTCTTAACGGTCTAAGAATGGCTTCATGGACTATCAAAAACATAATTGACTCCTCAATTAACATTATAAAATCCTTTGATAGTTGTTATATATCCCATGGTTATCAGGAAGTTAACACCATGGCTGACTGACTTGCCAACGTTGGCATCAAGGCTGACTCACCACTCATGTGGAAGGGTGAAGTGGATTTTAACAATGATATGAAGGTCATATTGAAGTATGATCAAACCCACAGAAAGGTGGGAAAAATCTCTATTGATTCTAATGAAATCATGAATTAATAGTTTAATTATGGAAATTATTAGCAACTATCATATTGACAGGATGACTCTTAATTATGACAAGGCTTCACACATTTTTTGGGTATTGAAATCCTTTATTTTTTTTTATAAACATTAGTCTCTAGGTCTCTGTTTCATCACTTTTCTTACAGAAATTTAGCATTTGGGTGTTTGTGTAGAGATCTGAGAAGGGTAAGATGGGTGGTGATAGGAAGATGATGGAGCCTATAGCCTGTGACATGTGGAAGGATAAACCTATGGTCTAGAAAATCCTTAGTAAAGGAAATGTCACTGATTTCATCCAGAGACTCCATGGGAGAAACCCCACGATCACTAGGTTGTTTTGAGAAATAAAGGAGGGATGGAAAAATTACCATCTATGGGGGCAGTGAAAGTGGACGAAGGGGCTATAGCTGAAATTACAAGGTTTCCTCTAGATGGAAATAATTTATAGAGGGACAAGAAGCTTACTGAATTGGTTGTTAAAATATTCCCTAAAGAGGATGAAGAGAAGGAAAAATAGTTAGAATTAACAAAACCTGTTATCTGCTAAAGACTATCAATATGGTGTGGAGGAAATTTCTCATGAATATAATGTCATATTTTACTCTTGATGAAAGGTTTACAAGGGTGTACAAGTACCATTTTGTTCTTCTGAACCAATTTCAACATGGTGAGAAGGTGTCTTTTCCTTATTACCTTCTTTGTTCTATGAATTCTAGCATTGAGGATTTTAGGGATAGCCCTTGGGGGAACCCTTCTCTCCATGATGGTCTAATGCTTTTGATTTATAAATATTATAAAGTTTCTTTTTTTGGTCATCATGTTCTCGGTAATACTGATTCTGAGGAAGAGATGCATGATGTGGGGGAAGGTGAAGAGGAGGGTTGGGATAAATATGGTTTTGAGAACCTCAACCTCTCTACTCCCAAGAAGAAACCCAAGAATGTGGTAAAGGGAAAAGGTAATCCCCCTAGTGCTCTTCTCTCATCAGTATCCAAGAAGGAAGGGAAGTCCCATTCTAGTGAAAATAAATATAAAAGGGTGGATGAGGAGGGTGCAGGAGAAGAGGATGGTGTGGACACTAAAGTTGATGAGGACCCTGAGTTTCCCCCATGAAGAAACCCAAGAGAAGTGGCAGATCTCCTTGTCATCAAGTGGATAAGGGTAAGGGTAACTCTCTTTCCATTTTTCCTACCTCAACCACCACTAGGGCAGGAAAGCTCCATCCTAGAGATAATATTTAGAAAAATATTTCCTTTGAGGAGGATATCCCTATTTTCCTTGTGGGTGCTAAGGAGGTTGAAGTGACTAAGGAGGATATCCGGGGTGGTGCTAATATCAGTGAGTTGGAATGCTATAATAGAGAGACTTATGTTGACATTTTGCAAACTGCTAAAGAAGGTGCAGTAGATTTCTATAGGCTTATCAAATGTGTGTTTCATGAAGTGAAGGAAATCAACATCAAGCAAAGGGCCCTTTATAGTAATCTTGGAGCTTATGAGACTTCAAGAGTGGGTAAGGAGAAAAACCTATATGAGGATGTTAAGGATCTTTCTAAAGTTGTGAATGTTGTTGAAGCCCTAATGAAAATATATAATTAAAAATTTAGGGAAATGGAAACTAGAGTTTCGAAAATGGAGGTCACTCTGAAGAAAATTGGTGAGAAAAGCTTCAAGATCCTTAAAGCTTCTACTGACCACCTGAAGATATTAGTTGGGAAATTAGAGAAGATAAACCAAGATAAAGACATCATGGAGATTGATGGGGATAAGGATGTTGGCTTGGAGGAGACTGTTGGACCTGGAAATGAGTCAGGCAAACACTAAGAAGAAAGTGTTGAAGACTTAAAAGGAGATTGAAGATCTAAAGAGCATTGTTGCCAACATGGACCAATTGTACCTGGAAGCAACCAAGCTCCTTAAAAAAATTACTTAATTATTCTTATGTTGGTCTTTCTATGTCATTTTGATGGTTTTTTGTTGGTCTCTAGTGTAGTGTTGGCTCTATCTCTTTTTGTGACAACTCTCTTTTTTGATGAATCTGGGTCATAGTTTTCTCTATATTGTGCTTCAAAGCCCATCTTTGGTAATGTTGTTGTAAAGGGTTATGGTCCCTTCAAAACCTATTTTTACTTAATCAAAAACATTTTAATTAAATCATACACAACTGCTACAAGAACTTCTAAATGCATGGAAAATCATTGGTTAATCATAAATGCATAATGAATCCAGATTTACCATCATGTACCAAAGGGAATAACATCATAATAATAGATATGTAGTCCATAGAGGGATTAAATTGGATCAATATGAAAGGAAAAAGTTACTATCTCCTAGTGCTACTATCAGGGACATAGGCACACACTCAAATCCTACAACTCGGGATGAATGTGCTTTGTACTTGTTCACTAAAATATGCAAACATCAAGTGTAGTTGTCCACAATAAATAAATATCTGAAGCATGAATAATATCAATGAAAATACCCCAATTAATAATAGTGAATGAGAATGGGAAATCATGTAGACCTAGTGAACGAGTGACTACGACTCTGTCTCACTTTGTACCAATACCAAGGGCAAAATGAAAAGCAATGGTGTGGTAAAGAAATACACATCATATAATTACATTAACATTTTCATTTAAATAATCATTTTATGATTATAAGCATAAATCACTAAAAGTGCATAAAAGATATATGTATGACATCAAAGCACATTATAATCATTGAGTCCAATATCATCATCCTGATAGCATAAATCAGTAGTCTCGAATACCAAAATAAACAAGATATCATCATAAGACATCATGTCACATCACTCTAATCATCATGTAGATATGATCAAACTGAATTGGCAACATAGTCTAACATTTAACAACTATGATATTGGTAAATCCAAAATAAAGTACCATCATCAATGCATCACATCATGCGAGTAATCAAATGAGTATAACTAGAGTACCTATCAGATCAAAATAACCATGGAAAAAAATGAAAACACAGGAGGCACTACATCCTCCCCCACTAGGAATAGGATTACTCTTGGAAGCCTACAAAAATATAAGGGAACAAAACTCTCAACTGTGAAGCATCCTACCATGTAGCAGATGTCTCATCACTTGGGTCTCATTGGCCCCTTACCTACTCTATGTTTTTTCCCCTGAGGGTCAACCTCCAATGCTAAAGAATACAAATGGGATCCAAAGAGAGTTGTCTGTCATCTACCTATAAAGAATTTGAATCAAGAACATGGGTCACATTGGGAATATAGTGTCTCAACACAGAAATATGGAAAACATCATGGATGCACGATAGGATAGGTGGAAATGCCAAGCGATAGGCAACATGACCAATCCTCTCAAGGATCTCAAAAGGTCTAACAAAATGTGCTACAAGCTTAGATCATTTCTAATAATGAATGGGGCTCTTCCACAGATGAACTCGCATAAACACACTATCACCAACTGAAAAGTGACGGTTAAGCCTATGGGCATCAACATACTTCTTCTGTTGATCTTGAGCAGTAACCAAATGCTCTCTAATTAGAAAAACCTGTTGATCCATATCTTGAAGCATCTCAAGACCCAAAACTACTCGGTCCTCTAACTGATCCCAACTCAACAGTGTACAAAATGGTCAACCATACAATGCTTGGAAAGGTGAAATGCCAAGAGAACTATGGTACCCATTATTATATGAAAAAAAGCCAAGTACACATAGTCCTCCCATCTCTTATGTTGATCCATCACATACATGCAAAGAATCTCCTCAAGAACTTGATTCACCCTCTCCCTCTGACCATCGGTCTCAGGGTGATAAGAAGAACTAAAGTTGAGATGTATGCCCAAAGCATGTTGGAGAGATGTCCATAGTGAAAATGTAAACACTAGATCTCAATCTGAAATAATCATGTGAGGTATTTGATGCAATTGAACTATATCCTCCATGAACACACATGCCACTGAAGTAGTAGTATATGAAGCTCTCATGGGTTACTACACAATTTGACTCCATTTTCCCATGCATTTTTGGTGACATATGGACAAAAAATTTTAAGATTAGCGATGAAACCTTGATTTCAATTTTTTTGTGGAAGTTTCATCACTTTAACAACCACATAATTTAACGTTGAAACAACGACCCAAAATTTTCGGTAAGTGCTAATGAAAAATATTGCACTGGTATTATGGCAAGATCAACGTAAAAGACATTGTTCATTATTTTGGTGTCTGTTGTTTTGTGAAATAGTGAAGCCATCGCTATTTTGAAGACATAGAAAACAATGGTTGTGAAATAGAGAACCCATTTGAAATTGACGAAAAAGATGTTATTTGCAGTTTCATTGTTTGTTGTTTTTCAAAATAGCGAAGCCATCCCTATTTTGCAAAGACAGAAAACAAGGGTTGTGAAATAGAGATCTTGTTTGAAATCGTTGAAAAAAACTAAAAAAAATTTAGATTTCCAACGAGGTGGAGAAAAATTTTGTTGTCATTACGACGAAAAAAAAATCACGAGTACAACAATCTCATCGCACATTTTTTTGGTTCGTCAGGCTATTTACATTGTGATTTTGATGAAACGCTGCAGTTTTAAAAAAACATTATTCAGGACATTTAAAAAATACATATATAATAATATTTGGAAAATAAAACCCAAAAGTTATATAGCACTTACCGTAGGTCTCCCTTTAGGTAGACTATAATAATGTCAAAGTCCCGATGACTAATTTGAATAGTTCATAATGAAGAATAAAAATAATTTGATGACCCCAAATAAGCATTAGGGAATATTTGAACATTCAATGCACCATAATTTGAGCCAAACAAAAAAAATAGATGGGATTCATAAAATAAAAGTCTTGTCTATAGTGGATTCAAAATCAGAGGAATGTGATCACATTTCCTTATACATAGTTTAGAGATGATTTAACAAAAACATGTTTTTCATATTTTTCCATGCTATTATATCCCGACTACATTAGTGAGTATCAGATTGGGGAAAGCTAACAAGGAAGATCCTATGAAAAAAAATGAGAGGAGGAAGTAGAGATAAAAGGTGCACATTATCAAAGAGAAAAGGAGTCAGTTGTATATAACCACATCCAATAGCAAGAAGGATGACACAAAAATAAGGAAAACATTGAAATGGAGAGAGAAAAGGTGCACATTATCAAAATACAAATAACGATCCTATGAAAAAAATTAGAGGAGGAAGTAGAGAGAAAAGGTGCACATTATCAAAGATAAAGAGTTTTAGTTGTGTATAACCACATCCAATAGCAAGAAGGATGACACAAAATAAGGAAAACGCAGAAATGGAGAAATGGAAGTATCATATAGATCCAAAAACAAAGCTAGAAGGAAAGTGAATGTAAATTCAATTCTAATAATACTTTCTCCCTCATAATTATACAAAAGAAAAAATTATGCCAATTCCATTAATGAAGTAATCTCAATAGTACATAAAATAGTATAAATATTGAATCCATTAATAATTAATAATACAATGGGCCAACAACCATGAACCTCAATATAATAACATTAAGTACTTAACAAGACTATAAAAAAATTGAAAGTAAAAAAAACTATATTGATTATTTGTCATCAAAACGTGTACATTACAATGGACTTGGAACATAAGTTAAACTGACAAGGAAGTCAAACTTGAGTGGTGCAGGAGCACCCCTTGAAAAAGACATTAAGCTTACAAGACCTCAATGAATGTAATAGCATGTTTGATTGGCCAAGTTTCTATGGGGATCAAGAGATCCTAGAAATGTAATAAGTCCTAATTTGTAAGGCCTAGTGACTTAGGATGTGTTATAAATCCTATGGTCAACTATGGTCAAATGGACATGGGCTAGGTATAACTATGTTAGGAAGGGTTGATTTGATATTGACATGTTCATACAATGTCAAATTCACCCTTGGTAGGTTCCTAGGATGCTTAGGAAGTTAATTTTCAAATGTTTTCAAAAGGTGTCAATAATCAAAGTCAAGGTTGTTGAGGAGAGATTGTATGAAGAAATTTGAAATTCAATATAGAAAGCTGCATTTTCCATGAAATTATATAGTTTCTCTTTGTGTGTGAAGTTGTATGGATCACAATGAAAAACTTAACTTGATAGGAAGTTTGGGGATTTCCTTATCTTTCATTTCCATCAAGTTAGAGGTCTTAAGGTGGATAATTGAGAGATAAATCATGTCACAGACATGTACAAGTCAAAATTTTGAGGAAAATTAGGGTTTTATCTTCCTATCTCCACATCTTGAGTTGTAACTAGTGGAAAAATCTCTAACCTAGTTTAAATGAGATATTGGAGAGTGTAATTTATGTTTCAATTGGTTTTGGAGCGAGAGGTTGTAGCTCTGGAGAATTATGCATGAAACCCTAGCTAGGCATCCACATGTGACTGGGAGAGAGACATGAACAATAAGTTTGAAGACCCCATAAATTTTGATGGGTATCATTTCAAAGCCCAAGATTGAAGGAATGATGTTCTTTAAAGTGTCCCTAGATGTCCCAAAGTTTCAACATGGGTCACATTGGGAATATAGTGTCTCAAGACAGAAATATGGAAAACGTCATGGATACATGATAGGATAGGTGGCAACACCAAGTGATAGGAAACATGACCAATCATCTCAAGCATCTAAAAAGTTCCAAAAAAACATGGTGCAAGCTTAGATCCTTTCTCATAACGAATGGGGATCTTCCACGAATGAACTCGCAAAAACACACTATCACCAACTGAAAAGTGATGGTTAAGCCTATGGGTATCAACATACTTATTCTGTTGATCTTGATCAGTAGCCAAATGATCTCTAATTTGAAAAATTTATTGCTCCATATCCTAAAGAATCTCAGGACCCAAAACTACTCGGTCCTCTAACTGATCCCAACTCAACAATGTATGACATGATCAACCATACAAGGCTTGGAAAGGTGACATGCTAAGAGAACTATGGTACCCATTATTATATGCAAAATCAACTAAGTACAAATAGTTCTCCCACCTCTTTTGTTGATCCATCACATACATTCAAAGCATCTCCTCAAGAACTTGATTCACCCTCTCCCTCTGACCATCGGTCTCGGGGTGATAAGAAAAACTAAAGTTGAGTTGGATGCCCAAAGCATGTTGGAGAGATGTTCATAGTGCAGAAGTAAACATTGGATCTCTATCCGAAATAATCCTATGAGGTATTTGATGCAACTGAACTATATCCTCCATGAACACAGATGCCACTTAAGTATTAGTATATGAAGCTCTCATGGGTGACTATAGTATTTGACTCCATTTTCCCATGCATTTTTGGTGACATATAAACAAAATATTTTCAGATTAGCGATGAAAACTTGATTTCAATTTTGTTGTGGAAGTTTCATCACTTTAACAACCACATAATTTAACATTGAAACGACCCAAAATTTTTTGTAAGCTCTAATGAAAAAGATTGCGGTATTCATCGAAAGATCAAAACAAAAGACATTGTTCATTATTTTGGTGTCTGTTGTTTTGTGAAATAGTGAAGCCATCACTATTTTGCAAATACATAAAACAATGGTTGCGAAATAGAGAACCCATTTGAAATCAACGAAAAAGATGTTGTTCGCAGTTTCGTTGTTCATTGTTTTGTGAAATAACGAAGCCATCCATGTTTCGCAAAGACAAAAAACAAGGGTTGTGAAATAGAGAGCCTGTTTGAAATTGTTGGAAAAAACTAAACTTTTGTTATATTTCCAACGAGGTGGAGAAAATTTTTGTTGTCATTACAATAATAAAAATTTCGTGAGTACAACAACCTCATCGCACAATTTTTTGGTTCGTCGGGCTATTTACATTGTGATTTCGGTGAAACCATGTAGTTTTGAAAAAAAAATTCAAGATATTTTTAAAAAGTTATATAATGATATTTGGAAAATAAAACCCAAAAATTATATAGCACTTACCATAGGTCGCCCTTCAGGTAGACTGCAATAATTTCATAGTCTTGATGACTAATTTGAATAGTTCATAATGGAGAATAAATATAATTTGATGACCCCAAATAATAGTTAGGGAATATTTGAACATTCAAGGGACCATAATTTGAGCCAAACAAAAAAATAGATGGGGTTCGTAAAATCAAAGTCTTGTCTACAGTAGATTCAAAATCAGAGGAATGTGACAACATTTCCTTATACATAGTTTAGAGATGATTTAGCAAAAACATTATTTTCATATTTTTTCCATGCTATTATATCCCAACTATATTAGTGAGTATCAGATTGGGGAAAGCTAACAAGGAAGATCCTATGAAAAAAAATGAGAGGAGGAAGTAGAGATAAAAGGTGCACATTATCAAAGAGAAAAGGAGTCAGTTGTATATAACCACATCCAATAGCAAGAAGGATGACACAAAAATAAGGAAAACATTGAAATGGAGAAATGGAAGTATCATATAGATCCAAAAACAAAGCTACAAGGAAAGTGAATGTAAATTCAATGCTAATAATACTTTCTCCCTCGTACTTATACCAAAGAAAAAATATCCCAATTCCATTTATGAAGTAATCTCAATAGTACATAAAATAGTATAAATATTGAATCTACTAATAATTAAAAATATAATGGGTCAACAACCATGAACCTCAATATAATTACATTAAGTACTTAACAAAACTATCAAAAATTTGAAAGTACAAAAAACTATATTGATTATTTGTCATCAAAACCTATACATTACAGTGGACTTGGAACATAAGTTAAACTGACAAGGAAGTCAAACTTGAGTGGTGCAAGAGCACCCCTTGAAAAAGACAATGAGGTTACAAGGTCTCCATTAATGTAATAGCATGTTTGATTGGCCAAGTTCCTATGGGGATCAAGAGATCCTACAAATTTGTAAGGCCTAGTGACTTAGGATGTGTTATAAATCCTATGGTCAACTATGGTCAAATGGACATGGGGTGGGTAGAACTATGTTAGGAAGGGTTGATTTGATGTTGACATGTTCATACAATGTAAAATGCACCCTTGGTAGGTTCCTATGATGTTTAGGAAGTTAATTTTCAAATATTTTCAAAAGGTGTCAACAATCGAAGTCAAGGTTGTTGAGGAGAGATTGTATGAAGAAATTTGAAATTCAATACAAAAAACTGCATTTTCCCACAAAATTCTCTAGTTTCTCTTTGTGTGTGAAGTTGTATGAATCCAAATAAAAAATTTAACTTAATAAAAATTTGGGGGATTTCCTTAGCTTTCATTTGCATCATGTTAGAGGTCTTAAGGTGGATAATTAAGAGAGAAATCATGTCACAGACATGTACAAGTCAAAATTTTGAAGAAAATCAGGGTTTTATCTTCCTATCTCCATATCTCGAGATGTAACCATTGGAAAAATATCCAACCTGGTTTAAATGAGATATTGGAGAGTGTAATTTATGTTCCAATTGGTTTTGGAGTGGGTGGTTGCAGTTCTAGAGAGTTATGCATGAAACCCTAGCTAGGAATCCGCATGTGACTGGCAGAGAGACATAAAAAAGAAGTTTGCAGACCCCATAAGTTTTGATGGGTATCATTTCAAAGCCTAAGATTGAAGAAATTATGTTCTTTAAAGTTCCCCTATATTTCCCAAGTGTTGATTTGGCGAAATCCTAAGTTTGAAGAGCACTTCCTTCTTTAGGTGCTCCAATTAGCCCTCCTAATTCTAGAAGAGGGTTTCCAAGTTAGAAGTGTTTTCTGAGGATTCAATACTTGTAATTTTGGGAAAAGTGCTGCCCCAAATTGTATTTCTTTAGCATCCAATTACCTTTCTATTTCCTTTTAGATATTTGGGAGAAAAACTAGAAAAGGTGTTAAAAAGGGCTTCTATAAAACTAATGCATTTTAAGCCGTTGTGGTGTTTGTCAACTAGAAGCCAAAGAGTTGATTTTGGTTGTGTTGGGGAGTGTCAAAGGAGTTAATTGGATAGATTGGATAGGTCCTAAGGCTTGGATATTTATTTTGAATACCTTGAATGATGATAGTGGATCAGAGGCACTAAGAAAATAGGGGTGCATCAACACAAAGTGATGTGTGTGATGGAGAGAAACTCTGAAAGGGGTTATAGGGGATACAATATGAAGAGTTGGTGAGTCAAAGAGAAGAAAATTGAAGGCATGGATCCCTGGCCTAAGATACTCCAAGTGGAAGGGGTAGAATGCTTGTTTTGATCAAGCAAATACTTGAATTGGTTCAAGTTGGTTAGAAGGTTGGGATCTCTGCACCAAGTGGTATCAGAGCAAGAAAGGTCCTTAGGAGAAGGATTGTGAACCATGTATGGTGCAGATGATGTTGGTGATATTCCATCAAGGATAAAAAAAATGTAGAACTTGTAAATTTTGTGAGGGAGAAAAGGGTATATAACATGAGGCATAGATGGAAAGGATGGTTGAGGAAATGAAAAGGCTTTTAGAGAAGATGGGAAGGAAGAGTGGTGGAGACTCTGATGAGGATGAGGAAGGGAGTGAGAAAGAACCCCTTGAGAAGGAAGAATATTTTTTTGTAGATCATAGACTACTCTTGAAGACCCTAAAGTCCATGGATAGGAGAACCATGGATACCAAATTGGAATTGCCTACCTACGATGGGAAGATGGACCCAGATGTTGCTATGGATTGGGTTGATGCTCTCACAATTTTATTTGACTGTGAAGACATACCTGAAAACCAAAAGGTAAAGATTTCCAATTCAAAGTTAAGGGGATCTGCACTCGCATGGTGGAATTTCTCTCAAGATGAAAGGGTTAAGAATGGTAAGAATCCAATCACTACTTGGAAGAGGATGGTAGCCTTACTCTAAGAGGAATACATCTTTAAGGATTATAAAGTTAAACTTCATAGGAGGAGGATGAGTTTGAGGTAGAAAGATTCAGATGTATCAAGTTACACTAAATAATTTCAGAGACTTGTCATGAAGTCTAAGTTGGAAGAGCCTGAGAGTGTGAAGCTTACAAGATAAATGCAAGGGTTGAGAGTCACAATACAATATGAAATAAATTTGAGTAGCCCTACCATGGTACAAAAATGTTGTCAATTAGCATTGAAGGTTGAGGAGAAACTAAAGAGAAGGTAGGAACAAAGTGGTAGAGGGAGAGGCCAAAGAGATTTTGGAAATAGGAGTAGAGGTATGCCTAGTGGAAGAGGATAGGGTCCCAAGGACTTTGGGGAATCAAGTCACGAAGGTAACCAAGGAGAGAGTAGCTCTAGAGGTTCCTTTAGAGGAAGAAGATCAAATTATAGAGGGATATTTTGGAGAAGAGTCCTAGATACAATCAAATGCTTTAGGTCTCATCAACCCATACATTTCGCATAAAAGTTTCCAGAGAAGGGAAATAAACAAAGTGAGAGGAGATAAAATTTGGTGAGGGATGAATACTCCCAAAGTGTGCATTCTTATAAATCCTTTGTAGCACTAGATCAAGGATATTCAATCATGATGAGGATGACCTTGATCAAAGCACCTAGTGCACCAGAGCCACCCCAAAGAAAGACACTTTTCAAAACCACATGCAAAGTGGGAGTTAAACTATAAAGATTAGTCATTGATTCTGGTTCTACTGACAAATTGGTGTCCCTTGAAGATATTGAAAAGATGAAGTTGAAAAGGATTCCACATCCCACACCCTACAAGGTTTCATGGCTCACAAAATGGAAACATACAGTCATTGAAGAGAAAGCATAGAGAGATTTTCAGATTGAAAAATATAGGGACAAGGTACTCTATGATATAGTACCAATGGATGCATGCAACTTTCTCTTAGGCCATGGTAGTATGACATGGAGGCACACCATGATTGAAGGAAGAACACATAATCCATCCAGTACAAAGGTGAGAAGGTAACTTTACTACCCCTACCAGACAGTGGTGATGAAAAAAAAATTCTATGTTTTTGTTTGTAGGAGAAAATAAATTTCTAAAAGCGTTGAATGAAAAAGATACCCCTTGTTATGCCTTGGTAGTGTTGCCAAAATAAGAAGAGGGCAAGGTGCATAGGAAGAAAAAGGAATGTAGGAGAGTAGGTCCTATAGAGGTAGCAGATTTGCTACTTGTAAAAGGAGATTGCAACCAAGGAGTTACTAAGTACCCTACCCCCAATTAGGGAGATTAGTCACAACATAGATCTAATCCTTGGAGGAAAACTTCTAAACAAAGTAGCATATACACTGACACCCCAAAAAAATTAAGAAATATCTAAGAAAATCCAAGAACTTTTAGACAAGGGTTTGATAACCAAAATTTTGAGCCCTTGTGTAGTCCCTTCCCTATTAACACCTAAGAAAGAGGGAACTTGGAGGTTATGTACTGATTCTAGAGCCATAAATAGAATCATTATTAGGTATAGGTTTCCTATGCCTAGGATTTCAAATACTTGTTGGACCAACTAGGGGGTGAAAATTACTATTCAAAGGTGGACTTGAAGAGTGGATACCACCAAATTAGAATAAGGGTTGGAGATGAATGGAAGACAACCTTTAAACTAATTAAGGCCTCTATGAATGAAGGGTGATGCCTTTTGGGTTGTCAAATGATCTGAGTACATTCATGAGGCTCATGAATGGATTTTTGAAACCATTCCTTGACAAGTTTTTAATTGTGTATCTAGATGATATCTTTATCTTCAACAAGACTAAGGATGAGAACTTAAAACATTTGAATTTGGTCCTTAAAATATTGCAAGAGGAAAAATTCCTAATCAATTTGGATAAGTGTGTCTTCATGCATGAAGAATTGGTGTATCTTGGTTTTGTGATTTTAGGTGGAAGAATAAAGATGGATCTATAAAAGGTGGAAAGAATATTAAATTGGACCTCCCCAAGGACCATGACAAAGGTTAGAAGCTTACATGGATTGGATTTTTTTTACAGGAAGTTTATCAGAGGGTTTAGTCAGAATCATGCACCAATATTAGAGACAATCAAAGGGGGAAGAAGTGCAAGTTTGTGTGGATAAAGGATCCTGAGGAGGCTTTTTAAAGTCTCAAACAAAAGGTAGCAAAGCAGCCTATACTGTATTTTCTATATTTTTGAAATTATTTTACAATTGAATGTGATGCATCTAATGTGGTAATAGGGGCTATTTTAAGTCAAGAGGGGAGACCAACTGCATTTTTTAGTGAAAATTTGAGTGAGGCTAAGAGGAAGTATTCTTCTTATGATTTAGAGATGTATGCCTTAGTAAAAGCCTTAAAGAAATGGAGGCATTATATCCTTCCAAAGGATTTTGTTGTTTTCACTAATAATCAAGTCCTTAGCTTATTGAATAGCCAGGAGAAGTTAAGTCGAAAACACATGAAGTGGGTTGAATCAATCCAAGAATATAAATAGCTTTTCAATCAAACACAAGAAAGGAATTTCTAACAAGGTGGTAGATATTTTGAGCATAAGAGTCGTGACAATGCAAGAGGTAAGATTGCAAAGTGTGGGCATTGACTCCTTGAAACGTATGTATGAGAATGATGAGGATTTTCATGAAATATACAAAGTTTATTCTGATTTTCAAAGGCTTATCATGTTGAATATTCTGATTATTTTCTTCAAGATGGTTTATTGTTAAAAGGACATCAACTATGCATTCCTAGGTGTTCCATGAGGGAGAACATTGTGAAGGAAAAGCATTATGGAAGCATGAGTGGACATTTTGGGTTGGATAAGACCCTAGAGTAGTTAAGAAGACATTACTATTGGCCCAAGATGTAGGGAGATGTCAGAAGGTTTGTGGAAACATGCAATATTTTTCAAAAGGAAAAAAGGTACTTCAACTAATGCAGGATTGTACCAACCATTGCCCATACCTACAAGACCTTGGGAAAGTTGTAGTATGGACTTTGTAATGGGTTTACCTAGAACTCAAAAAGGCTTTGATAGTATCTTTGTAATAGTTGATATATTAAGTAAGATGGCTCACTTCTTTCCATGTAAGAGAACAAGTGATGCAACCTATGTAGCCAATTTATTTTTCAAAGAAATAGTAAGGATACATGGACTTCCACAAACTATTGTATCCAATAGGGATGTAAATTTTATTGGCCATTTTTGGAGGACCCTATGGAAGAGGTTAGGGACAAACTTGAACTTTAGTTTAGCCTATCATCCCCAAACAGATGGGAAAACTAAAGTTTTTAATAGGTCATTGTGAAACCTATTGAGATTATTGACAAAGCAATAATGGGAGAAGAGGGATAACATTCTTCCACAAGATGAATTTGCCTTCAATGATTGTGTGAATAGAAGTGCAGGTAAGAGTCCTTTTAAAATTGTATATGGGAAGAATCCAAGGGGCATAATGGAGTTGAGAGATCATCCCAAAGATGGGCAAGTGAGTGCTCATGGTGAACAATTTGTAGACAACATGAAAGAGATCCATGATCAAGTCAGGTTGGCACTTCAAAAAAGTTCAAAAAAGTATAAAGAAAATGCAAATAAGAGAAGGAGGGATGTAAAATTTTAGGTTAATGACTTTGTGTGGGTGTATTTGAGGAAGGAGAGGTTTCCTAAGGGGAAGGATACAAAGCTACTCATGAAGAAAATGGGTCCTTGAAAATTTTTGAAATAGCATGGCATGAATGCTTATGAAATAACACTTCCCTCTAACCTTGGTATTCTCCTATCTTCAATATTTATGATCTAAAACCATATAGAGGTCATCATGATTCAGTTACAAAGATCCATGTAGAAGATTTGCAGGAATATCTTTCAGCTATACCCTCTTATGAACCTGAGAAGCCTAAGAAGATCATTGACACAAAGGTCATCAAGAAGATGAGAAACAATGTGTACAAGCAGTACCTTGTCAAGTGGGTTGGAAACCTTGAAGAAGAGGTAGTATGGATGGATGAAGTAGAGGTGAGGAAGGATGGAAGATCCTTTGAATAACTTATCTCAAGAGGACTTTAGGTCAATCCACCCTAGGAGTATGGTGTAGGAGCACCCCTTGAAAAAGACAATGAGGTTACAAGGCCTCCATAAATGTAATAGCATGTTTGATTTGCCAAGTGCCTATGGGGATAAAGAGATCATAGAAATGTAATAATTCCTAATTTTTAAGGCCTAGTGACTTAGGACATGTTATAAATCCTATGGTCAACTATGGTAAGATGGACATGGGTTGGGTAGAACTATGTTAGGAAGGGTTGATTTGATGTTGACATGTTAATACAATGTCAAATGTACCCTTGGTAGGTTCCTAGGATGTTTAGGAAGTTAATTTTAAAATATTGTCAAAATATTTCAACAATCAAAGTATAGGTTGTTGAGGAGAGATTGTATGAAGAAATTTGAAATTCAATACAGAAAACTACTTTTTCCCATGAAATTCTCTAGTTTCTCTTTGTGTGTGAAGTTGTATGGATCCCAATGACAAAATTAACTTGATAGGAAGTTGGGATATTTCCTTAGCTTTCATTTTCATCAAGTTAGAGGTCTTAAGGTGGACAATTGAGAGAGAAATCGTGTCACATACACCTACAGGTCAAAATTTTGAAGAAAATCAAGGTTTTATCTTCCTATCTCCATATCTCGAGATGTAACCAGTGGAAAAATATCCAACCTAGTTTAAATGAGAGATTGAAGAATGTAATTTATGTTTCAATTGGTTTTGGAACAAGAGGTTGCAGTTCTTGAGAGTTATGCATGAAACCCTAGCTAGCCATCTGCATGCGAATGGGAGAGACATAAACAAGAAGTTTGTAGACCCCATAAATTTTGATGGGTATCATTTAAAAGCCAAATATTTAAGGAATGATGTTATTTCAAGTGCCCCTAGATGTCCTGAGTGTTTATTAGGAGAAATCCCAACTTTGGAGAGCACTTCCTTCTTTAGGTGCTCCAATTAGCCCTCCTAGGAGAGGGTTTCCAAGTTAGAAGTTTTTTTTGAGGATAAAAGACTTGTCCTTTAGAGAAAAGTGTTGACCCAACTTGTATTTTTTGATTATCTAATTACCTTTCTAGTTCATTTGAGAGATTTGGGAGAAAAACAAGAAAAGGTGTTAAAAAAGGGCTACTAGAAAACCAGTGCATTTTAAGCCCTTGTGGTGTTTGTGAACTAGAAGCCAAAGAGTTAGTTTTGTTTGTGTTGGGGAGTGTCAAAGGAGTCAGTTGTAAATATTGGACAAGTCCTAAGGCTTGGATATTTATATGGAGTACCTTGAATAAGGATAGTGGACCAGAGGCACTAAGAAAATAGGGGTGCATCAACACAAAGTGATGTGTGTGATGTAGAGAAACTCTGAAAGGGGTTATGAGGGATACAATATGAATATTTGGTGAGTTAGAGAGAAGGAACTTCTAGGTGTGGATCCCTCTCCTAATATACTCCAAGTGGAAGTGGTAGAATGCTTGTTTTGATCAAGAAAATACTTGAATTAGTTCAAGTTGGTTAGAAGGTTGGGATCTCTGCATCATTGAGTTAAATCAAAGAATGGACTCTTTTATTTGAAAATTGAATCTTATGACTCCCATCCACTATCTCCAACACTCCCATTATTTTTAATCAACTGATGGAGATGATGAAGATCGAGTGATAATAGGTATATATGTTTGTAGAAATGGTTAGATCAGTTGTTATTTTGTCATTGATGTCAAGCAATTGATTACTGGTTTTTATTGAGTTGCCATATCATAAGAAGGAGAAGTTAAATGAGTGACAAATACAGATTAGGATATGATGAAGTAATCTTGGTATAGTTGTTTTGTACTATATATTTGATGTTGTCAAATCGATACATTTGATTGATTAAGTCAGAGATTGCAAAGATTTAAGGTATGACTTAAAAGAATTACTCTACCGAGCTAGACATCATCAGTCGGCATAGAGTTGTGTTAGTTAGTTTCAGCAACCGATTACCAAGAATGAGTTGGGCATCGACCAGTGAAAAAAGTTAGTTATTGAGTTTCTAAGAAAATTACCGAGTACAAGATATTCAATGAAAATGATGATAAGATCAAATTTAATACAAAGTTATGATGATCTAGACATTGATAAGAATTAAAGGAAGTTTTTTAGAATATCTACAAGTGAGAAAAGTCAATGATAAGATCTAAGGTGAAGATTAAGCAATTAAACCTGATTATTAGAGTTTCAAGAAAAAGTTCAACTTACGAGGTAAAAGTTAATAGTTTAACGAGATAATATTTGTGAAGAAGATGATCAGAGAGATGAGCACAAAAGCTGGAAAAACTAAGAAAGGAGATTGAGAGGCAAAAGTTTGTCTATATAAAGGATGAGAACTAAACATAGAAGAGATGTTGGCGAGTTGAATTAAGAAGTAGAAGAAGCTGGAGAACAAAAGTTACTGAGAAGAACAGAGAAGTAGAAAGAGAAGAATCTACAGTCTAGAGAAGAGACAAATGGAGTATATGATGCCAGTATTCATGTGAGCATAAAGGATTTGACCCAAGAAAAAGGTAGTTTCTATATTTACAAATCAAAGTTTTACTATTTCGTATTAGTATTTTTAACAGAGAAAAATATCTTAACTGAGTGGATTTAAGAGTCCTATTTGTAGATCCTAGAAGTAGGTGGCATTCCAAAAGAGTGTTTAAAGTCCTCTAACAAGACCACTCCTAGCAGGGTAAAGATCTTAATAGATCTGAGGTAAATCCCTTAATAGGGTCACATCTAGAAAATGTGTTTGTAATCTTTAATAGGATAAGTTCTTAATCGAGTGTACTTCAAAAGGGTACATTTTTATTGTGGGTCACAAATCCCACAGAGGTTTTTCCCTTATTGGTTATTGGGTTTCCTCATTAAATCTCATGTTATCTAAGTTCGAATGATTTATTTGCATATTATGAGATGTATGGTTGTTTAAGTGAATAAGTTATTTGGTGAGTCAATTATTACTGTATTCAATGATATCGACTGAATCAGTGAGCTAAGATTTAAGTATTTAAGTTTAATTTTGTCTGATTCACCCCCCTTTCAGTGGACCAATAATTGGTATCAGAGCCTTGGTTATATGAAGTATTAAGTTTAAAAGGACTTGAGTCAAGATTGAAAGATGTATAAGAGGGAAGCACCAAAGGTGAATAGGGAACATTTCTCTATAGGGAAATTTGGGCCTATTTGGGAAGCATCACTAATAAATTTGGGCCTATTTTTTGACGGTAATTTTTGATATGGGGGAAAATTTTATGAAATTGGTGTTTTTTTAAAATTTGTTCCTGATACTATCGCAATTCTGACGGTTCTAAGAAAACATTAAAAAAAGATAGATGATCAAATTCATTTTAATTTTCTCGCGTGAAAGAAGTGCCCCAAAGGACGTAGCTCTGTGTGCAGAAGTCGACCCCATTCCTTGGAAGCTGAATGTCATGAAGCCTTGAATAGTGGTACATACAACACATACCAAGAATTCATAGGTACGTCCTTTTATATGAAATCTTTGCATAGTTTCTGGTCGACTGTAATTTTTCTGTGACCTTAATGTTCAAACCCACATATATTTTTACAAATTTGTTTCTTTTTTTACAATTTGCATCATCATACAGAAAGAAAAAAGGGTCTCTTCTATGCATATTTTATCTCTATCTGTGAACCATAGCCTTTATATTTTTAAAGATATGTATCATTTTTGGGCTTCAAGGCTATGATTTGGTATAAGAAACCCTTAGTGAATTTGTTTGGAATTGTCACATATCGTGACTTGTGCACAGATTGGTAAAAAATTCAACCTATTTTATTGTAGATATTCTGTATAATTTGACATGAGCCATGGTTTTTATTTCACTATCTTGGCATACTTGGGGTTTTAATGTTTATAAACTTACCATGGTTTTAATGCTTCTAAACTTACCATTGTTCTTCATGTCTTATTATCAATTTCATTTATGTTGGTCACTATCCAATGTTTTTTTTGCAGCGGCATGGTCTCCTCTTGTTGTTACTGCATTAAGTGATCAGTCCTAGATGCTCTCTCCCAAATGAACTACTTGGAAAGGACAAAGATTATGCCAACACAACCCTAATTAGGTTTTTCCCTAACTTCTGCTTACAATAATTAAATTTCAACCAATTACAATAAGGCACCTATCCATGGGCCAATGAAAAAATTACATTTTTTCAATACGTATCCTTTTAAGGATTGACCAATGAGAAAACTCAATAGGTGTAATACATTAAATTAATTTCTCTTTCCACTTAGAATAAATAGAATAGTGGTAATGAAGGTGTGCCAACATAGCATGTTTATCTTGTTTGAACTCCATCTTTCCATCCTCTTTGTCTTGGAAATATTCTCATTCAAGTGTTCTTAAAACTGCTTGTACTTGTAATAACTTTTAACTTGATGTCTTGGCCTTCATCCTTCTTCATGAATTTTTACTTGGAGATTTTTATCTTCTCTTAAAAACACCTTTTCTTTTCATTTGACTTGCATCTTGACTTTCCAACCTTAAAGTCCTTCATATACTTATAATGGCACTTGAAATTTCATGTCGGTTTTAGAACTTACAATCATCCTTTCACATGAAGGGGCTTGACCTTCAATATCTTATTGCTTGTAACAAAATCATTACCTTCATGTGACATAGGTGTTACCTTATGATTAGAACTTTTGTTGCAAAAATAAGAATATATGTCATACCTTTTTGTCATATTTTCAACATTTCTAAGAACCTCTTCTAGATCTATATCCACTAGGTGTATGCTCAATTTACTCTCCCTCAAAGGTTACTCATGATCTCCGTGGTAAAAGTTGTGTGTATACTCAATAATTAACAACAATATTTCAAGATAAACATGTTAAGATGGAATAAAATGCATGTACAATGACTGTTTATGGAAGAAAATAAGAGAAAGTATAGTGAAAAAACAACATTTTCTTGATTCAAAAATTCTATCTCTTTATATTTTAGAACAAAACCGTATTCCTCTTTGTAATTACAATGAATAGAGGTCTCTTTTAGACCCAAAAATCAACCAACAACCTTTTAAAATTGTCCTCAAACCGATTGAGATAGTTAAAATTGATTTTTCTATCTGAATGACTGAATTCAAATTGTCATAAAATGGATTCTTATTAAATGTACATATTGCTAGATTCCAAGTGAATGGTTAAGATCCTAGATGAGTATTATGGAAATGAATTCATGTAGAAATCTTGTACTAAGAAACCTATGTTTTATGTTTTATGTGTGCATTACTTTAGTTGTATGAAACTAACAATATTGCTAGTTGGTTGACTATAATGGTATTTAGATGATGAGATTATTGTAGAATGTAAATGGAATAGTTGGGTAATATGAACTTAAGTTTATAAGATTAGTTTTAAGTTTTAGATTTTAATGCAAAGGAAATTTTAGAAGAATACTAATATGTATAGTGCTTAATGTAAATCTAATCATATTCCATGGGGTAGGATACGATGTTATATTAGAATGGAGTATATTCTAATCTCAATTGAATCACTTAAAATGATTACTGTGTATGAGATTCATGATATGAATGGGTACTCTTGAATGTACTTGTATTAAAGGAATTAAGGATATCAAGTAAAAGTTATGACCATTAGATTAATGTCATTAATTAAAATGATTGAATGTGTTAGTGTAAGAACTCGTTGAATGGGAGTAGTAGTAGGAAACATGTGTTTCTTCTCCTCTCAATAGATCTGTAATTATTTTTGAAAACAATAAATTAGATCATCATGTTTCCTAGTGTGGATCTTTTAAACTTGGATTATTTGGTTGATTGTGAAGAGAATTTCATAATTCTGGGATATATATGCAGCTTTATTGATCAAACTTTTTTCATATTGCATCAACACCCATGCCTTGAGTCCTTGAGGCATATATAACATGTTTTCAATACTTTCAATGGATTCCAACTAAATTTTTCATTATGGTACCACTGGACATAACTTGTTACTAAATGACCATTGTTAAGCAACTTTTTAAATTTGAAAAGTTGCTCAACAATTGTTGTGCAAATTTTGCAATTCTTGTATTTTGTGAAAAAATAAATAGAAAAACACTTTATAACAACATTAAATAACCTACATATTCCTAAAATGGGCTAATTTAACCTTATTACATCATAAATTTCCATGGAATCCTCATTGGAAACTTTTTCTTTTGCATAGAAATATTGACAATTTTACATTTAGGACCAACTATGACCTTCCATGACATTGATTAATTAGAAATAACTTAAAAATGGTCCTTAAGACCTTATTTTACACAAACCAAAACATAAAAAGATTATCATTACATCAGGAGGTATAAAAATGGGTACGTGCTCCTGCACCATACACCTAACCTAGAAAGAAACCGAAGTCCCTTTGAGGACCATGCTACACAAAAAAATGTTTGGAACCTCTTTTTCCTAGCCTCCAAATGATGTATCTTTCTGGTATACCATTCCATTGGATATACCAAACCCTCCTTCCTAGGTGCACTAGCCTAGGGCTTTGTCAACAAGACACTTCCAAACACTTCTAGCTCCTACCAATAGATCCTACGCCATCCAAGTAACCTATCATGACATGCCAAGTCATAAAAAGTGTCCCTCCTTTGGGTGGAACTCTCTAAACTTGACTGTTCCAACCACCATGTACCCTCAATCAACAATATCTCTTCAATCAAAGATCTTCATCTTCAATCCCTACATACCCCTACAACCAATCACATATGGAACATATAATACATGTTTTAGAATCTCCCCACAAGTCACATTAACCATAATTAGTGGGGGAGTCTTATACATTCATGTCGTCTTCAAAGCAATTGTTGATTCCCAATCAATATTGCATAGAATGAAGAGTTTGTGGACATGAACACAGTGATTGTGTCCTTATGACAAATAATAGACAGTTTTCAAGGAATTAAGGGTTTGTTGATTTAAACTTCATTACTCTACCAAACTCCCTAAAACTCCTCTCTTACTCTCATTCACGCTCACACTACCCAAATACCTTTCTACTAATTGGTTGATAGTTACAACTCCCTGCCAAATTGCTTGCAGTCAGTTTAATGACTGTTATATTTAGCATATTGTTGTCAAGTTGACAACATATTTGTCAACTTGACTACTCTCCATTCCTTTATCATTGTATTTAACTCTTTGAAGTCCTTTTATAATTCTTTCCTAACACTTAAGACATAAGAAACTATTTTAACATGGGGGAATACACTTTTAACATGGCTCCTATTAAAAAATCCTTACTAGACCTACATGCCATATTTCTTCTTTGTTCTTGAATGATCCATATTTGTGAAACCTATGCCAATCATGTTGCTCCTTTTATCTTGATATTTCAAACCAATAAGATTGTATGTCTTGGGGGATTTGTGTGATCTTATATCTTTTATGTCTTAGTGAAAGTCTTTTGATACTATCTTATGCTTTACCAAGAGTATGATTGCAAGGTCACACTCTTGCTACAATGGGGCCTATTTATAGTGTTAAAAATTCTATCCTCGTGCAATTTCACACTCATTTTGGGATCACTTTGGTGGTTTTCCCTTGTGCTCTTTCTAAATGATTGATTGTGGTTATTACATGGCCAAATTTGGAAACCCAACGCACTCACAAGCATACAAACCAAATTCATGCTAATAGGTGACAATGTCCTCATGGACTATGGATATAGGCACCAATGTCCAACCATTTTGGGCTCAGATCTAAACCACTAATGTCATAAGTTTGTTGAGTAGAAAAATATTTCTTGTGTGCAAATTCTAGATCTTTCAAAAAGGGATTGCAAATTCACAAAGAGAAGACTATGACAAAAAAATCCATACTTTGAAGAGAAAAAAACTTGGTCATCATCGATCTACCCCAGTGATTGATACTTTTTGGCCATAATTTTGGAAGAATGATTTGTAGGACATCCTAATTTGGAACCTTCTCATGAAATATGTGTCAAACATATTTAGCTCAGTGGTGCCTATTGACATAGAACCATAGGGAACACCCTTGTTGAGGCTTTGCAGGATAAATGAAAGTTACTATTATGATTGGTGACTTTGAGTTGGGTAAATATCCTAGCCTGAGATCTTGTTCCATGGTCTATAAAAAACATACTATGCATGTATAAGCCCTTTCAAACCTTTTGTGAGTTTATGTAAGGCATAGGGTGTAATCTCCATGTTTGAGTCATTAAGTTGGTTCAAGAAAGACATGTTAAAAGTAGTAAAAAGAGGAAATCTAAGACTCCTCTCTTACTCTCATTCATGCTCACACTACCCAAATACCCTTCTACTTATTTTTTGACAGTCACAACTCCCTGCCAAACCGATTGATGTCAGTTTAATGACTGCTACATTTAGTATATTATTGTAAGGATGAAAACATAGTTGTCAAATCGATAACTCTTCATTCCTTTGTCATTATATTTAACTCTTTGAAGGCCTTTTGGATTCTATCCTAATTTCATTTGTGACAAGAAAAAGGTGAGGAATAGTCTATAGGTCAACTTGTGGAAATTAGGGTCAACTTGTGGTAATAAGGTCTTAATAAACCATCCTAATAAAATTAGGGTCATTAGGGTGATAGTTTCAAAATTTATAAAAATTTTCAATTTGCAAGAAAAGTTTCAAGCAACATTTCTTGCAACCAATTTGTCAATAAGTGTCATATGTGTTCAATTTTATGTTCATGAATGTTGGAAGAATTAATTTGTTTTATTAAGGCCTAACATGTCCATTTTTCATGATTTGGGATCAAGCAGGCACTTAGGGAATAAACCATTTTCTTTGCAGAAGTAAAGTTTGTCATCGATGGAAACTATTTTCTAGGAGCAGGACATGGAACCAATGCTAGAGGTAAGAATCCTGCTACTACTACTGTTTGTATTATCAAACCTAATATTAAAATGTCCATTGTTATTGAGAAAGAGAAAGATAGCCTTAGGAACTCTGTAATCTTTTTGGCAACCCAAGATATCAATAAGCTCCTATCGAGAACCTTCCTCAATGACTAAATGATAAGTGGAATCTTAACCTAGACTATACTACCTGGAGTAAATATCTTGCGAAACTATGGCACACCCTTGCTGAACCTAAAGGGCTTTGTTTCATGTGGCATTTTATTTTGCATAGGTTTCCTCTTAATAAACCATCTGGAGATCCAAATGTCTATTATTTTTGTTCTAAACTCGAGTCTATCCTACATATCTTCTTTGATTTTTGTTTTTCTATAGTCATGTGGAGCCTATTTGGACTGGAACTAAACAATAACTTTCATATTCTAGATATCTTCTCTAGGAATCTGATGGGATTGGATAAAAGATGCAATATTTTTGGTCAACTCTTTCCTTACACATTCTCTATTATATTTGGAAATTTAGGAATGATGATATTTTCAATAGTAGAGGTAGAGTTCTTACTGAGTCTCTACGGAGACTCATTTCATTTAATGTTGCCTCGCAGGTCACCATGATTTTGTAGGTGAAAGGACACAAAGAACTGAAAGTCATTAGAGAAGTAAGGAATGTGCTTGAGAGAGAGCATATTCCCTATAATATGTCTACCAAAGATGGGGTGGACTTTGATTATGATATCACCATAGGGCAGATGCTCCAGAAAGATAAAGGAGTTGTGACTGCATAAGAAAACACCTCAACAACCACTATGGCTGATAAACAAGAGGAAGGGAATAGTAATTCTATAGGATCAATCTAGGTACCTTAGGATCAGACATCATTTGGTATATCTGTTGTGCAGGATCCTAGGATTGGATCCCAATATCAGGCACCCATCTCTGTGCGCCCTCGACTACCCTAGGAGGATTATATGTCAAATCCATACAATGATATATTTTAGGACAACCTGAATCTTAAATGGAAGGAACATCAAATGGCATAGACATCATGGTTCCCTAGATAGAGGTTATTTATCAATGGTCTATAGTTCAAACATTTTGTAATCAGTACAAATCCTTTTTGGTTACATGATAATTTGAATCCCTCCATATGAAAAGGGAATATGTAATTTTTGTAATTTTGTAATCTGGTACTTGATACTGTTGTAAAAAATCAATGAGTTCTTTGTTTATTATATTATAATATATATTTAATAGAAAAAAATATTGACTGTTCTAACATTTTCATTATTTTTTATTGTTATAGTGTTGATAGGGCCTTTGTAATGAATTAAATTCTACCAAAAGGAATTGTAATGGTTGGAGATAGGAGTTAAATTCATCTTAGAATAGGCTTCATTTATTTCCATGTAGAATAAAGTGATAATCCTAAAGGCTAATAATTTGTCATTAGTATACAAGGAAACTATTTTTTGGACTGTCAGTAACATGATCACTGAGTGACAACATTTAGACAAGCGCAAAGGTCACTGAAACAGACAAGTGCAATGGTCACCAAAAATATCTTAGCATAGTAATTTTTGAGATTAGTGAACACCAACAGAAAGTTCAAAGACATCACCGAGCATAAACTAAGAGCATACAAAGCACCAATCTACCGAGAGACAGTTTTATTCCTAAGAAAAGTGGATTTGAGATACACGTCAGCTAAAGAACTTCAATTTTATAAATAGCTTTATGCTTAGCTATAAAACCATTTCTTGAGGATCAAGTAAAGCATATGTAATAGTTTTAATCAGTCTAATTGATTGTAAACATGCAAACTAGGAGACCAAGGTCAAGTTGTAAACCTTTGATCATAGAATTTTTTATTGTAAAGCGTGAAACCTAATTAGGTTAATACATTGTATATATAGATGTATAAGAGATTAGAACGATGATGATTATAGCCGCAACAAATATCTATGGATCAGATAGAGAGTTTCATGTAGAAGGACACAAAAGAAAGAATTCAGTTATGAAGAACTAAGATTCAAGGATACCGAGTAGAACAGAGGGTAAGATCATCATAAGTGATCAAACTTGTAGCCTTAACTGAAACCTTCCATTCTACAGATAGTGAATCTTTGTGGGTTTCATCCCCACCACAATTTTTACCTTCTAACAAGGGTTTTCTGTGTTACCAATTATTGTGTCATGTGTAACTACTTTTCATGAATGTTTCTATGAATATTTACATGCAATTACATTTATGTTTTGATATTACATGCATAAGGTAGAAAAAAAATATGGTCGGTAATACAAGTAAAGATTACTAAAGGTTAAAGTGATAAAAGTTTTAAGGGTACTGATTCACCCCTCCCCTCTTAGTACACACCATTCTATTATTCCAACAATTGGTATCATAGCTAGATCTCTTATTTGTAAATGTTTAAATCAATTGAGAGAAAAGATAATACAATGGAAAGGTATAAGCTTGACAAGAATATTGAAAATCAAAATTTGTAGATACAGATATTCTATGAGAAATAAAAAGAAGCAAGAATCAAGATGAGAAATCTATTAGATGAAAGAAAAGTCATGGCATCTCACTATAATGAAACTGACTATCATGAAGAAGAGATACCTTATTTTTTTGAGCCATCATGATCTACATCTAGCAATACATCTAACACATCTGAAGGAAACATTACAAGTCTTAATGATATCAATCAACATATGACTAAACAAGTAAAGTTACTGCAAATCAGTCAAGAGAAATGGATGGTAAGAATGATTGATGTTATGAATAATGCTAGACAACCTGAAAAAGAAAGAACATTAGCTATTGATGACAAGAGGAAGATCACTGAAAAGATGTAAGAGAGAGAAATTGAAATACAGAGACTTACTGAACATCATCATGAGATCACCAATCAAATAGTTCTTATGAGTCATGAGGCCAAATGAGTGAACATAGAACTCAATGGGAAATTGGAAGCCATTGGTGAACTAAGAGAAGAAAATGAGAAATTGAAGCATGAAATAAGGATTCAACAACAACATAATGATATGATCAAGAAAGCTGAAGAGAGTACAAAAAGAATGGATGATTTTATGAATGGACAAAGAAGACTCAACAACAATATCGGTTTAGGGTATATCGAGCATGGAGAATCATCAAACCGAGCTGATCAAAAAGATGTCTACACAAATCCAAGACCAAGGAAGCAGTCATGCAATCACTGTGGAAAACCAGGCCACACATCAATGTTTGCAGGAGAAAAGAAAAAGGTATTCCTAAATCCACTTCTACATTCATAGGTAAATGTTATACTTGTAACAAGCATGGACACAAAACACATGAATGTAAATCTAAGGTGATCAAACCAAAGAAGGAATCCTACATGGGAAAATATTGTTCTACCTTCAAAATGCATGGCCACACATCTCATGAATGCAAAAAAAAAGAAGAAAAAGCAAGTATGGAAACCAAAAGAACAAGAAAATACTTATAAACCGAGAAGAGTCGGTAACTCTTATGTTTGGGATTACAACACATGGGTAGATTTCACAGCATGTGGTAGATATGGACACATAGCTACAAACTGCATGAGAAAATGGATACAAAGATCAAGGAACTGGACTAACTCCGGAATGGCATGCTTACATTGTCATAAGGTTGGTCACTTAAGAAAGGACTGCAGAGACCGAGTGATAGAGTCAAGCACTTTTGCTAATGGAAATACCATTGAAGATATCAGGAGAATGAGAAATCAAATGTGGAGGAAAGCTTCAAGCAAAGATGATGCTGGACCAAGCACCAAAGTTGGTGACACCTCATCCAATAGATTTGGTGATTCCACCACCCCAACCTAAGCATACAAGTAAGTATGGAACTGCATTATACAAAGCTATATTTTACATCAGTTCCAATATTCATTGATAATATACTAAATTAGCATGAATAAAGATGCACTATGGTATTAATTCTTCATTGGTATACATATAAAAACCAAGTTGTCAATATAAACTGAGCATCATCAGTAAACATGGGAAAGACAATCAAGTTTTTGCTACATACCGAGCATCGTCGGTGAACATGTGAAAAGTACAACTAAGTTGTCACTTACCCTGAGCATTGTATACTCACTAAGGATGAATTCTTTGGTATGATACCTGAGTGACTTTGTTTCATCAACCGAGAAGTATCTAAAGCATTTAATGCACCACTTAGGTTATTCTCTATAAATAGGGCAACGAGAGCTCATTTCATTCACCAAGAGAAAAAGAGTGGAGCGTAGAGCGAGAAGAGTGATTCACAGTGATTATATTGTAGAGTGATTAATAGGATTCCAAAGAAACTCTGACAAATTTCAACCATCCATAGCGAAGATCCAGTAAGTATCAAGACTTACCAAGCTCACAGTTCAAAAAGCCCTAAATATTTGACAAAAAATGACAACTACCTCACGATTCGCAAAGATCAAGAATGTGAAGGACAAGAAGATCAGCCTATTTAAGAACTCTACTTGTGAAGCGACCAACTGCAAATTTTGTCCTGAGGTTTCTTCTCAACCTGACGACTAAGGAGCGTTCTCAAGTATACCTCCTAGGGTTTTGCTGATTGAAGACGTCCGAGTATACATCAATTGCAAGGTTGCAGAGATTGGAAATCTTGATATTTAAGAAGCTTACAAGAAGCTATGCCAGGACAAACAACTAAAAGATGAACACAAATACATTGAGGTGAAAGGGTTAACCAATGCCCTACTATTCCCAACAGATTTCAACATAGAGTAGATTCACCTAGTACTTAGCCAAGTACATGATAGGAAAATGTGGTTGGATGAACCAAAAATGATCACAAGGGATGTGATCCATGCAGTGATAGGTTACCCCATAACTGAGAAGGCTAAGGCCCTAAAGCGCCTGAAATAAGAAGACATTGAGAAACTCACTAAATTCGAGTGGGATGACAAAGGTTTGAAGGTTAATTCAATCATTGACCCCGAGATGAAATTCGGTGCATATGTGGTTGGATATAAAATATTCCAAGCTAGAAGAATGAACAATATAGCATGTGGAGCAGTTGATACTGCATATAAAATTGTGAAGAAAGGACTACAACTGGACATATCGAGCTGCTACTAAAGCAATTGGAAGAAAATATGTGAACAATTAGATCTGCCAGATCTAATACATGTAAGTTTAATTCCCTCCTTATGTGCATATTCTTCTATTTTTAGAACTTCTTTCCTTCTATCGGTAATGTCACTTGGGACACAAACCGACCCATTATTGCACAGATAAGTGACTTCATTAAGTCATTAGGAGATAACTTCACACCGTTAATGGATGGCTACTTTGCCACATTTAAGACTAGGATGGAGAAAATGATGAGAATTCCTGCTCAACTAGTTGAGAAATATAAGGATGAGATATATTTTATGGTGGACACCGACACCACTCTCATCAAAATTACACTACCAAGAACATCATGGTTACCACCGCTGGACTATGAGATCAACATAGATCAGGCCAAAAATGCTATTAAAGCCTTATTGAATGAACCATTGGACAAATCATTGAGCAGATTTGGAACTTATGAAGAAGCCAAGTCTAGAATTAAAACTGGCTTAATAGTGAAGAAGATAGACCAGAAGAAAACAAAGATGGTAAAAACACTTGAGAAGAAATTGTTGGTAAATGATGAAGAATCAAAACAAGAGGTCACCGAGGGATAGTCACCCATCGATGAAGGTAAAGAATCAAGTGATTCCAAGTCTACTGAATCTGATGCACCACCAACCAAGAAGGAAAAGATTACAAATGTAACAGTTGCATCAAGAACACGGAGTAAGACTACAAAAGAGGCAGACTCATCACCAGTAAAGAAAGGTGTTGTAAGGACTTATTAGAAAAGAAAGGCTCAAACTAGGCAATCAATACCGAGGCAAAGAAGAAAATATATTAGAGGAAAAGAGGAAAAGGATGACACTGAGCTGGATAAGAAAGAATAAGGACTCCAAACTGAAAAGCTCAAAGTTCCTAACATAGTTGATGAATTTGCAGAGTCAATCATCAAGATTGGGAGCATATCACACTCAAGATTAGACAATGGCTAACCTTGTCTCCCAGAGATTAGAATAAGATAGAAGAAGACATAATTAAGGCAATGGTTGCATACATGTACCAATACAATTCAACAAGTAAATACCACATGAGCTTAATGAGAAAATATCAACAAGATGTTCATATGCCTTGCATACAAAATAAAGATAAGGGAAAGATCCCTAGTTACACTCATGCCACCTGAGTCAACAGTTGAAGAAATTGATTTAATAATGAAGGAGCAGGCAAAGAATTTATCAGCAAAGATGAGAGCATACAAAGTACTAGATGAAATATTACAAGACCTTGACAAAGAAATCAATGAGACTTGGAATGCAATCTTCAATGCCCCCAAGTAGGTACTGGCTCTTATTGAGACACCTCACTATGAAGAGAAGGAGGCCACACTGAACCCAAAACACATTTTCATCGATGATACCAAGGATATCACTCCAGTTGATTTGACAACACATGCAAGTAAGGCCATGGATGATATACCTCAAATATTACAATCATTAGGGGATACAATAGATATCACCATAAAAGATATAACTAATGTTGATTTTGATGGTGATCCCAAGAATGATGAAGATATAAATGATGCCATCGAGAAAGCAAAAGAAAAGGATACAACAGATGTTGCATAGGTAAATGTACTAGGTCACATGTCTTTATTGATACAAGCTATCAATATCATTATTGGAGAAAAGGAAAAGACATATGAGCCTGATGCAATCATACCATAAGAAAAAGGTGTTGAACATGGGGAGAAAAAAGATACAAATGAAGAGAATAAAGATGCAAGTGGAGAGGATAAACTGACTGATGCCACTAACAAGAACACTGAAGAAGAAAAGGCTGCAAATATAGACAAGGTTGATGTAGAGACATCTACTACCAACCAAGAGGTCAATACCAAGAAACATACAAAAGGAAACACACCTCCCACACAATCACCCAAATCAAAAGAGACAGAAAAGGAACTTTCCATAGTTCTACATACCCCTGCTTCCAGCACTATTTCAAAGAAGAAGAAGAAAAGCAAAGCACTGGCGACACTTGAAGAAATCATTGACATACCCAACTATGATCCAAGGACACTGGATCCCAAAGAAAATTTAGCACTGCATATCTATCTATAAGAGTTTACTTGTCGTTGATGAAGATCATGATCTTGTGGTGTGCGAAAAGTCTTCTTTGAAAACCCAGAGTTAGAAAATCCTTTGGCAACTTTGAGATCATTCAGTCGCGTAGTCTCAAAAGCTAATCAGAGTTTAAAGAAGGGTTGAAGTTCTTAGGTAGTCACGTGATCGCTAGAATAAATAAGAGTTAAGTCAAAATATATGAGATTAAGCGATAACCACTGATCTAAGAGATAATCTTGCGGTGGTCGTGAAGTATCAGAGTAAACTCTTCAATATCTAGTGATTGTCTCCCCATTTTTTTATTCACTTAGATTATCTGACATGATCCTTCTTCATAGGAAAAAAATATCGGGTCATGGAAAATTTAGTCTATAACCTTTAGAAACTAAGAAAAATGATGTTGAATTATAATCTTCCACCTCAAACTCAGACCTATTGTGGCAAGAAAGCAAGATATTCAGATAATATACTAGTTTATAAATAAAAATAAAATATCATATATATTATACACACAATATATCAGAAGTGCATTAGGGGTTAACAAAACTATTGGTTCCTTTCCCAATGCCTTCCAACCCAAATTCCTTCACAAAAGCAAATATTCACCAAATTCCTTAACTTGATATCCTAACTTGAGGTTAATCTTAGTGAAGTATTGTACATTGTGGAGCCTTTCCAAGAGGTCATTGATGAAAGACAAACATGACCATGATGGGTCATTTAAATTGTAATAAGACTATATTTTGTCCTTTTATTATGCTTTTAATAATGTTTTGATTAGTATGTAAATCCTTTGTAAACGGATCAATGATGTAAGCCATGATGATATTTGGAGGCAAGAAGTGGACCTTCAGGGTCACTTGAGGATCCTAGGCGTAGATGATATTTTTTAAATACCTATAAGGTCCAAATGATTTTAAGTTGGCCATTAGATCCATTTAAAAGTGTCAAATGCACTAAAAGTGATAAATATGTAAATTTGCACTAAATGCACTATCAGGGGTTATTTGAATTGCCATAGAGAAAAATGTCAATAACTTGCCTAATGTTGGAATAATGGAATGGTGTGTACTAAGAGGGGAGGGGTGAATGAGTACCCTTAAAAATTATATCACTTTAACCTTTATTAATCTTTACTTGTATTACCGACCATATTTCTTTTCTACCTTATGCATGTAATATCAAAACATAGATGTAATTGCATGTAAACATTCATAGAAATATTCATGAAAAGTAGTTACACATGACACAATAATTGGTAATGTAGAAAACCCCTATTAGAAGGTAAAGACTGTGGTGGGGATGAAACCCACAAATCTTCACTATTTGCAGAATGGAAGATGTCGGCTAAGGCTACAAGTGTGATCACTTCTGATGATCTTACCCTTTGTTCTTCTTGGTAGCCTTGAATCTTAGTTCTTCATAACTAAATTCTTTCTTTTGTGTCCTTCTGCATGAAACTCTCTATCTGATCCATAGATGTATGTTGCAGCTACAATCATCATCATTCTGATTGATTATACATCTATATATACAATGTATTGACCTAATTAGGTTTCACGCTTTACAATAAAAAAACTCTATGATCAAAGGTTTACAACTTGACCTTGATCTCCTAGTATGCATGTTTACAATCAATTAGACTGATTAAGACTATTACATATGCTTTATTAGATCCTCAAGAAATGGTTTTACAGCTAAGCATAAAGCTATTTATAAAACTAAAGTGCTTTAGCTGATGTGTATCTCAGATCCACTTTTCTCGGGAATAAAATTATCTCTCGGTATACTAGTGCTCAGTATGATTTGTAGTCTGTGCTTGATGATTTCTATGAACTTTCTATCAGTGTTCACTGATCTCAATAATCACTATGCTAAGATATTTTATGTGACCATTACACTTGTCTATTTTGGTGACCATTACACTTGTCTATTTCGGTGACCTCTACGCTTGTCTGAATGGTGTCACTCGGTGATCATGTTACCGATAGTCCAAAAAAAATTTCCTTGTATACTAATGACAAATTATTATCCTTTAGGATTATCAATCTCCCCCTTTGGCATTAGTATCAAAAATTGAAATGTGCAATTAACTGATGTGTTATGTATATACACCAAGTGTTTACCTTGTCAAATGACTCCTCTTATGTGCATGCCTAGGTACAATGTATGTACATGATTCCTCCTTTGTATATTTCCCTCTTTGGCTTTTGGCATGTTATCCTTCTTTCTAAGGTATATAATTTTTTACATTTTCCCCCTTATACTTATATTTCCCTCTTTTTTGAAAATAATGACAAAGGTGTAATACTTATATCTTGTCAAATATGTGCGCATGGGATTTTTGAATATCTGCCATCTACTTCTCCCATTGCTCCTTGAGGTGCTCGAGGGTTTTGTGCCAAATTAATTCTGGCGTGCATGTCATATATACTCTTGGTAACTGACATTTTCGGGGTGGAAATTAATGCTTTTGCTGAAGTCATGTGTTTCAACAACAATGTGAGATTCGGGAGTAATATAGCTTGAAGCTCAGTTACCTCATCTATGATTTTTCTTTCAGCCTTTCATATCTCAAGACTCAACCTTTTTTATTCTACAATATTCTCATAATGCAATTGAAATACATTTTCCTTGGTTGTGAGACCTTGTGCCCTAGCTTTAAGATCTTCATCTATCTTTGATATCTTTTCATTATGCTCTTTAGTGAAGTGCTCTAGAGTGCATAAATTTTGAACTAAGGTAACCACTTCTAAAATAAGAGGTTCCAAAGAATTTACCAGTTTAGAAAGTTTTGCCTTGTTCTCTGCCACTTCTTGGCTGATTTTCTCAGTGAGCTTATATTGGTACTTCTCTTTTGCTCGTTCTTCTATGACCTTCTCCACGTCCACATTCTGATTGGTGATTGCCTCAGTCAGATCTGAGAGTTGATCAAGTATTGGTGCATTTTGATAAATTTGTGTGTCAGGTACTATTTGCATTAGTATTTCCTTTGTTGTTTCTAGTACCTGTGTATTCTTGTGCTCCTTTTTGAGCTTGTCCTACATTGCCTTTATTTTACATAGTTCAATTAAGAAATATCTTGTGACTTAACTGATGCAAGTAAACTCTTCTAGATAGATATTCAGTGTTAACTTTTCTCCAATTCTCTCCCTTGGATGGATGGTTGTTTCTTTGAATCATTCTCTTCATCATCTTTTGGATCGTTCTCTCCCTTTATATAAACTTCATTCTCTGATCTTTTCTCTCCCTTTGACTGATGTTCTTTTCCCTGATAGATATTTCACTTCTCTCCCTGATGGATATTTCATTATTAGATATCTCTCTCCCTTTGACAGCAATGCCAAAAAAAAATATATCTTTGAATATCTCTCTCCATTAGTAATGCAGCTCTATAGTAGCCAACAATATCTCTGTTGTGTGGTTTAGATAAGTACCTTTTTGTACAGATATGTCATTGCATTCCATTTCTAAGCTTGCATCAACATGATTGATCTTATGATAATGTGTAGCCTGATGTAGCCTCCTAGTCATCTTAGCGACCAATAGACAAGGGTCAGACCCCTAGTCTCTTCCTCAGGTACTCAAATTTATCTTTGGGCAATGGTTTTGTAAATATGTCTGCTAATTGTTCTTTGGATTGTACATATTCCAGTATCACTTATTTCTCTTGTACTTATTCCCTCAAGTAGTGATACTTAATAGCTATGTGCTTTGTCTTAGAATGCATCACAGGGTTATTTGAAATGTTGATAGCACTTGTATTATCACAATAGATAATTACTGGTTCATGTATTTCCATATTCATACCTTTCAGCAATTTCTTGACCCATGCAATGTTAGATAAATTTTTACAGCAGCCATATATTCTGATTCTACATTTAATTGAGATATGCATCCTTGATTTTTACTTATCCATGTGAAAATTCTATCACCCATAAATAATTTTCCTCCTGTTGTGCTCTTTCTATCATCTATGTTTTCAGCCCAATCAGCATCAGTATAAACTTGTAGCTCAAATTTTCCTTCTTTATTATACCACAGACCATAGTCTTTGGTATTCATTAGATATCTCAGAATTCTTTTAATAGTAGTCATGGGTGATTCCTTTGGATTAGCAGATAATCTTGCAACTATACCAACTCCATGTGTTATATCTAGTCTTATATGTACAACATACATTGGTATGCCAATCATAGATCTATATAAGGTCTGATTTACCTTGGTTTACTTTTCTTCCTTTTTCAATTCGTATTCAGTTGCCATAGGTGTTCCAACTGGTTAGGAGACCTCCATTTTGAATATCTTTAGAACTTCTTTGATGTATTTGGATTGTGTGATGTAGTTGCTTGCATCCTGTTGTAGCATTTGTAGACCAAGAAAAATTTTGATCTCTCCAAACATTGACATCTCAAACTCTTTGCTCATTTCATAAGAAAATGATTTGCATAGCCTATCATTACCTCCAATTACGATATCATCAACAAATATCTCATCAATCAAAATCTTATCATCAGTATCTCCTTTCAAATATAGATTATTGTTATCACTTAATCTTACAAATCCAGTACTATGAGATAAGAGTGAAGTATATCATACCATGCTCTCGGTCCTTGTTTCAATCCATACAAGGTTTTGTGTAGTCTACAAACCATTTTCCTCTTGATAGTATCAAAAAACCCTTCAAGTTGTTCTATGTATACCTCTTCTTCTAGTATTTCATTCATAAATGCATATTTAACATCCTTTTGGTATACTTTGAATCCTTTGAAAGTAACATAAACAAGTAGAATTCTTACTCCTTCTATTCTAGCAACCAATGCAAAGGTTTCTCCATAGTCAATACCTTCTTCTTGTCCATACCCTTTTCATACCAGTCTTGCTTTGTTCCTTGTGACTTCTCCATTGTCATTAAATTTGTTTCTTAATATCCATTTGGTACCAATGACATTTTTGTCATTTGGTCTAGGCACTAATGTCCATGTTTTGTTCTTCTCAATCTACTTAATCTCTTCATTCATTGCACTAACCCATTCTTGATTCTCAAGTGCAGTATTAATAGATTTAGGCTCAAAATCACAAATCAAACATCTAGTGTTCAGTGACTTACTTCTTGTTCTCATTCCAGCTCTTTTGTCTCCAATCATCTCATCTTGTGGATGGTGTCTTCAGACATACTTAGAAAGTACAGGTTTAGATCTCTATTCATCATTCTGATCATCATTTTGACCTTCATTTTGATCTTCATCACTCAGTTCATCATTGTGAGCATTTTCCTAATTCTCAGTGTGTGCAGCCTGTTGCTCAGTTGCATTGTTCTGTCACTTGGTAGCATTACACTGTTGCTCTAGAAAGGTGTCAGGTTCTTCACTGTAGAAAAATCTATTGTAATCTTCTAATTCCTTTTTGATTTCCTCATCATTTTTCTCTGAAAATTCATCCACTTTAACATTTGCACTTTCAATGATTTTGTTAGAAGATTTGTTAAGACATTTACAGGCTTTACTTTTGGTAGAATATCCTAGAAATATTCCTTCATCACTTTTAGAGTCAAGATTTCCATTTCTATCATCTTTCAATATATAACATTGACTTCCAAAAATTCTAAAGTAACTCACATTTGGTGTGTATCCATACCATAGATCATAAGGTGTCTTATTGGTGTCTTTCTTCAATTGAACTCAGTTCAGTGTATAGACAACAGTACTTACAGCTTCTCTCCAGAATTTTTGTGTCATGCCTTTTTCAATCATCAGTGTTCTGGCACAATCAACAATTGATCTATTTCTCCTTTCACCAATAACATTTTGTTGTGGTCTTCTCAGTGCAAAAAACTATCTTGTAATTCCATGCTCATTACAAAAGTTAGTGGATTCTCCTCCTTTATCTGATCTTAAACTGATTAGTTAGTTTTCACTTTTCTTTTCAACTATAGCTTTATACCATTTGAACATCTTAAATACTTTAGACTTCACTTTTAAGAACATGACATTCATTATCCTAGAATAATCATCAACAAATAGAATGAAGTGTATATCACCATAATAGATCTTTGTTCTCATTGGTCCACATAAGTTAGTATGGACTAATTTCAAAATAGCATTAGATGTGTAGGTTTTTCTCTTGAAACTAGACTTTGTCATTTTTCCTTTTTGACAATTCTTGTACATGACATGGTCGCGCTTTGACATACTTGGTAAGCCTCTTACTTTTCTTTTCTTTCTTATCGTAACCATGTTGTCAATTCACATGATATAACCATTTATGCCACAACCAAATCTCCTCCTTTTTAGCCATTAAACAAGTGGTCTTAATATCATCAAGATAGTATAGGTTACCTTTTTTTCACCAGTATCGATCAACCTTCATGTTCCATTATGGATCTTTACCTTTTTTTCACAAATGCAACTCGATGTCTTGTGTTATTCAGCTATGAAACACTAAATAGATTATAGTTAAGTCCTTTCACCCAATATGCATTTTCACATCTGATTAGATTATTCAACATGGTGGTTTCTTTTCCTTCAACTGGACAAGGTGATTCATTACCCATCCTAACTGATCCACCATTATAATATTCAAAAAATTCAAAATTTTCTTTATCTCTATTCATGTGGTGAGTACAACCACTATCAATAATCTAAACATCATTTTTTCTAACTTTAGATATGAGTGTAATTTCAACAAACCTTTCTTCTTTGTCTGAATCATCCTTCATAGCAACAAATACTACCTCAACATCTTCGTCAGATTCTATGTCATTATTTTCATATTTGTTCTCAACCAAGTAACTAAGCTTCTTGCCTTTGTCCTTGTAGTCTCAGTTATCTCTTCTGTCAAAGTGTCAGTTGCTTCTGTAGTCTTAGTCATCACTTATGTCAAACTTCTTTTCATAAGATCGGTCATTGTTTCTTTCTTCCTTTCTCTTGTTAGGGTGTATAGCAGAAAAGTGTCCAATTTCTTTGCAATTAAAACATACCAATGGTAATTTACCTTTTTATCTACCTTTGCCTCTTTGCAATCTTCTATCCATTAGTGCTTCAATTTCATCAAGTTCTTTTTCATCACTATCACTTTCACTATCATTTGTCATAGTCTATTTATGACTATATTTTCTTATTTTCAGAGAAGATTTGAATGCAGACTCAATAGTTGGTAAGACACTATTGTCAAAGTTATTCATCTCAAATGAAACAAGTCTACCAATAAAACTATCAAGAGTAACATTTTTATTTTCTACTGCTCTCATTTCTTGAATTGTAGATACTCTAATAGCATAAAAAAGTAGTAAGGTTCTCAGAATTTTACTTACCACTATTTCTTCTTCAAGTACTCATCCTACTCCTCGGATAGCATTAACAACTTCTTTGATTCTGCTACTATACTGAGTGATGTTCTCTCCTTCTTTCATTCTTATGTCATCAAACTTTCATCTTAGGATTCCAGCTTTAGCTCTCAGCACATTTGTATCTCCTCCATGTACTAGCTTGAGTTTGTCCCACATTTTCTTTGCAATAGTGCATGATTTTACATCTTAAAATTTAGCACTGGATAGTGAAGAAGCAAGTTCTATCATCATAGAGTTGTGTTCATGTTTGTCTCTCAATTGATCAACAGTCAGAGGTCCTATTAGTGTAGCATATTCAGTATCCAAGTATTGTGTGACATCATTTCCAATACCTGATATATGAAGTCTTATCCTGCTTTTCCATGATGCAAAGTTGTCTTTGTTCAACTTAGGCCATCCCTTTTACTCATCTTGTGATATTTAGCTTGATTCTTTAAACTCTCTTCCAAGCACCAAAGCTTTGATACCAATTGTTAGAATAACTGAGAGGGGGGGTGAATCAGTGGCCTCAAAAATAATTCCAATAATCCCAACCAAAATTTATATCACAAATATAATATCCTCTAGCTATCTTTTAGCCCTACAAGATGTATTCCTTATGTAATTTTAACATATATATACTACTCGATGAATATATTGTTTATCTTTTTCTATCCTTTACCAAGTAGCAATAATTAAACTTAGTGTTTACCAACCAATCGTGTTTTAGTAATGTGTAAAGAAAAACATCAAAGCAATGAATGATATACACATTTGACACATGGATTTTTCACGTGGAAACCCTATTAAGGGAAAAACCACTTGGGACCGGTAACCCAAAATTTTCACTCTTCTAAAGTGAGCTCGGCAAAGAGCCAACCCTGTTTAAGGTTACATACACACTATTAAGTGTGACCTTGTTAGAGGATTTAAAACTAACAGTTTATCATTTGACCTAGCATTCACTATGCTGTCAAAATGAAAACCTTTTGATACTCTTGAGTATCTCAATACAATAAGGATGGTTAAATCCCACTCAGTTAAGAGATTTTCTAAATCAATGGTTAAACTAAAATAGTAAATGATCAGTTCAATAATACAACTTTAACTTGCATATTTTTAGATATATTGTTAGTCCATAATACCTCTCTAATCAATGTTCTCTTCAGTTCCTTTGCTCCCCTTCTTTCTTCTTTCTGCTCGATGAATGCTCTTGCTTTTGTTTCTCGGTGTCTACAAAATTTCTTTGGCTCTGTTTTTCAGCCTGTGTGATCATATCTGCATGAAGACTTCTATATTCACTAGAATTATATTCAACATTCCTTTTTTCATAATGAATTCCTTGTCTCTTTATATAGACATAATTTCACCGTTCAATCTCATTTTCTTTCTTGTTCTTGAAGTAGATTGCTTCTTGATCCATAAATCCCACCATGCATTGCTTTAATCTTTAAATATTTTCTTTAGTTTTATTCCGTAGATTTCTCCTTTACAACTGTGAATAAAACTAGCTTTTGTAACCACCTGAATTTGGTCTATCGCAACTATAGACCCTATTTGCCCTAAGTGTGATCATACCCTTGAGTTATGTCCAAACGACCCTGTTACTGCTTGGCATAATTATTTGAATCAATTTAATGTCCTAGGTGATTTTTATCACTGATCTATATTATCTATTATAGCCATACAATTCAAATCAATTTCGACCAATCAGATCAAATCAAAATCAAACATGGCTATAGTATTTAATTATAAAGGAATTAAATAATCCCTAAATCAAGTACTCACTTGCATTTCAACCCATTCCCCTAGCCTATTTAATTTAATTAAAATGGCTATAGTCCTCTAATTATTAAAAAGCAATTTACTTGTTTAAATAATTAATTCCTATATTTCTAAATGAATTAAATAAGTTT